>JANBPU010000004.1:0-338796 GCA_027575805.1 Mycoemilia scoparia | reverse complement strand
TTTTTGTTAGCAGGCATTTATGGTGGCGATCACCATCTGTTAGTAAATGGTCACCCTTCAAAAATAATAACTCATACACTGTCCGTGATATCACAAAAGAAGTCTGGATTGTTCTTTATTCAATCAAATAAAAATAAAAACAAACAAAATCTAGTTCTGTTAATTCAAGACTTTC
Source organism: Mycoemilia scoparia (assembly GCA_027575805.1). Lineage (NCBI taxonomy): Eukaryota > Fungi > Kickxellomycota > Kickxellomycetes > Kickxellales > Kickxellaceae > Mycoemilia > Mycoemilia scoparia. Next base: position 338,621 of record JANBPU010000004.1, on the reverse strand, counting down.
TATCCTATTTATATCGACTCAAAGCTTTATTTATCATCTCTTTATATATATACACACACACATATATATATATCGAAAGGCATACAACCATTAATAATAACAATAATACCACTATTACACCAACAAAATGAACTTTCTTGGACTGCAAGTATCTCAACATTCATTTGTGCATTCAAATTCCTGTATAATGCCAGAGCACACTATTCCCAACCACACAGCAACATACCAAATGAGCATTTTTACATATTAAAAATAGGTGGGGCAATCGGAATTCATCGGTCAAGACAAACAAGCGGGGGCGGGGCAGTGGAACAGGCACCATGATTGCGCCCCACGGAATACCAATATCAGGCGGGTCAATGAAATACCAGCTACGACAATTTGCAGAAGCAACTTTGGGCAAAAAGAGTCTTAAAGCATCTGTTGCATTACCTGAAGGCGAAGATTTGGCCGAATGGGTTGCCTGTCATAGTGAGTATATTCCCCGAATAATACTATTGGAGGCGTGCGTCTACCTTGTTGCTGTTTTCTTTTGCTCTGTCTCAATAATATTGAGACAGAGAAAGACGAAAATATGGATTGTGAATCGATCGATGGGGGTGGGGTATGCATGATAATATCTTTGAAACTAACATTAGCATGATGATGGCGTACATTTCTCTGTAACTATAGTTGTCGATTTTCATAACCACCTGAACATGCTGTTTGCATCAATAAGCCATCATTGCACTGAGGGCTCATGTCCTTCTATGACAGCCGGCCAAATGCAAGTTGTTACAAACTAACATCACCGTGCTAATGTTATCCGGACATTTTATGACGGAAAATACCAGCGTAATGCAATTATGTTAACATGCCGATGAATATTGCCATTTAGGTATGAATATCTCTGGGCTGATGGAGAAACATACAAAAAGGCGACAAAGATGCCAGCTGCCCAATACATAAAGCTTCTTATGAAGTGGGTCAACAGCTTTCTTGACAACCCACAGGTTTTCCCAGTTGATCCTGGTAAGTCCTTCCACCTTATTTATATCTGATCTATGTGGAGGGGGGTAGCTATTTTTGAAGGGTAAATTTTGGTAACCAGCAGTTATAGGGGCAATTACAGCTAGATGGATGTCCAATTTTACTAGTAAACTTTCACCCTTCATAAATTATTACCCATATGGATGGTAGTTATTTTTGAGGGGTTAGTCACACACATTTGGCTGCGATTACCCCTATAATAATCTTTGGCCACCAAAAGTCTCACCCTTCATAAGTCGTGGTCCATATACATTCAGAATCAGACAGAAGCTGTATAGCATATTTAACATCAACCTTTTCTATTTTGCAATCAATGTTAGTCACACCGTTCAATCCCTCGTTTCTGTCACAGACCGCTCCAATGATTTTCCGACGCTTGCTTCGAGTGTACGCCCACTTGTATTACCACCATTATCACCAAATAAGCCAGGTCGGGCTAGACACAATGCTCAACACCAGCTTCAACCACTTCACGCTATTTGTAACTAGGTGGGACATGGTTGGTTCTTCAGAACTAGTACCAGTTAAAGACATTATAAAATCCATGATCTAAGCACCTTCGCGTATTGCTTACACCACAGCTACATCAGCACACACACCCTCACAAGCACTTTTTTCACAACCGCGTCAAAGGCCATAATAGTATATTCCCATTGACCAAAAAACAGCTCACATTTACGCATATTATCTGATTCCCACATGTGTATAATAAATTGACAATAAATATTTATTGCACAAGTCCACAACAGACACCTAATTGATGCAATGATACATGTTGAAATATGCATCTGCCCACACCATAGATTCTCTGGAGATTAGTAGTTTGGTGCAACCAACTAGCCGATCAGATGCTTCTATGGTATACATGATGGTGAGAATCCATAGAACGAGATATACAGCATTCCAAATGGATATCCACCAGTAGCAGTTCTTTTGAGATACATAATGATCCAAGAAAGGCATATTATATTATATGGGGGTAGTGTAGTGCTCTCACACGGGCTTTTGTGAGTGGTAATTGATGCTGGAGGCATTCTGTGTAGTGATATATAAATATATATATATATATATGCAAGCAACAGTTGGTGCATAGAGTTTAGGAAAGGAAATGGCATGGAAAGCGTGAGAATGCAAATGCAAGTAGGTAAAGGTCAGTGAAGTTTAGTTACAACTTTAACAACAATAACAATATTCAGGTGGAATGAAACAGAAGAAATTTAAAGAGGAAAGCTAATAGTAGGCGTGTATTGACAGATTAAAATGTCTGGTTTTTTACAAACGGATGGTGTAGAGTAGTGTGATCGAATCTGGGCTGGGAGAGAGGTGCAGATGCAGTCCCCACAACAATTATAAGAAGGTAAAGAGAGAAGGAACCACAAGGTAAGCCACAGTCCAGGATCTTGGTCTCACCGTGTGTGTATTTAGTCCAAGCTATCCATTGGCAGTCAGAAGTAGTCTAAGGGTTGGAGGCGTGCCAACATATAATGCATTCGTGGAGGAGACCGAATACGGTGGGGGCAGAGAATGATGATGGTGGTTTTTGTTGACTATATTGGGATCAATTGGAGGGCAATGTGCAGGAAACACATAAAAGAAAGTGTGGGTGCTTGAGTTGAGGGAGGCTGAGACAATACGAGCCATCAGCTACAGCAGGATGCTGATGATCTTTTATGTCTCACATATTTTGCTATGGCCATTCTTTGGCACTTGGGTTGAGATATTTACCTTTTTATAACTATGACTTGGGCACTTAAACTGCGGTTTTCTCAGCCATCGCTTTTGTATACTTACAGAATTGTCATTTGGATCTCAGGGCAAACCGCACATTAGTGCTGGCCTGCTCCCTCCACAACCTTTTGCTGGATTGCGGCGATGGCCTGGGCAACATCCCCCTGCGACCCCCTGACCGTCGCGATTCTGTTACTTTGTCCCTGTACTCGGTCAGGGATGTTGACATTCACGTTAAACTTGGTTCTGATAAAGTTTATAAACTCTCCCTTGCGCCCGATAACAGCGCCTGCTCTGTCTTCTGGGATAGAGATCTGCTGCGAGTATCCACTAGAGGCTCCATCACGGCTATTGTTGTTGTAGCCCTGGGCGCGAGACATAGTACGCGGGCGCTGTTGGTAACCAGCGTGCTGTACATTGCCACGGCCATACATGCCAGCCGGATCCGGGATTGCATATCCGTACATCCCTTGCTGCATAGGGTAGCCATAGGTCATTTGGGGCTGGCCAGAGTAAGCCGTATATGGATTTGTGCCAACTTGGGCTGACATTCCTGGGTATTGGTTATTGGGGCTAAATGCCATCATACCAGCAGCCACACCAGGTTGCTGAACAAAGTATGGATTGTTTGCCCCTTGGTAAGCAAATGCCATCTGCTGATGTTGCACTGGCCCACGGTTGTTGTAGTGTCTGTCATTCATCGAGTGCTTCTGTCTATGTGTGCCATTTCCATTGTTATAAGGTCCGGGGAACCTGCCAGAATTTGGTCTTCGGGCATTGCCTCTCCTGCGGGCTTGGGTTTCGACGAGCATGGCGGATTCGATATTTTCGGATGGGACATAGTGATCTGCCTCGTTGTAAACCTCAATGTCCTTTAGGAGTGGCTCGCCAATCATGTTCAACGCGTTTTCGATGTCTCGTGGGGTTCCCACAATTTCTACTATTCTTTCGGATGATTGTGCGAGTGGAGACTCCGAAGTGTGAATATCAACACCGGCCTTGGATCTCACACTGCTGATATAGTTACCTCCGCGGCCCATTATACTTCCGACACATCTGTGGGGCACCAGTACCCTAAGAGATACCCTTGGTCGAGTATCAGCATTGGAGTCTGAATTCTGGGCTCGTTCCTTTGCTTGCAGCAATGCTTCTGCAATGGTGAAAAGCGCCTTGCAAATGTTTGACAATATCCCGTTGATACCGATGACACGGTCCTTAGTAGCACCTGGGTTTCCCTCACCAGTGATGATTTTGATATTTGTCTGACTACGCTGCTCCATTTGGTCTTTTTCAGCATATTCAGCTCCAAATATGTTTTCTGCGTCCTCTTTGTACACGACTATCCTCATAGTAAATTTGGTGTTTCTGATGGAGGCAAGGCCGGAAGACTTTTGTGCGTCATTATAAGTAGAGCTGACAGCTGAGCGCTTGGTCGGTCGCACTTTGTCTTCATCATGCTCATCATCCGAATTGTTGGCACTGTTGGAGCCCTCATTCATGTTTTCTGAAAAGTAGTTGCGTTTGTTAGATTTTTGCTCGTCCATTTGACCCTCGATGCTTTCTGACATGCTGATTGTGCTTTCAGCATCTTCCATGTTGGTGTGGGTATCCATTATGGCAAATGACATTTCCTTAGTACAATAAATAAGGAGGGGTTGTATATATATGTGTGTGATTATGTACAAGAGACTTGGGAGAGCACGCCTTGGGATATGAAAATGGCTTAGGCAGAGAAGGTATGAGAGCACTTGGATAAAATCACTAAAAATGTTCAACTAGGGAAACAAAAGGGAGGCACACATCAAGGCAATTGTTGCTGCGGAATTAGAAACTGGCTGCAGCCAATATTTTTCATGCAATATTCCTCCTTGGTGGATACACTGCTTGGAGCTGGCTGATCTTCAGTTGGGCCATCGTTCCAATGTTTTCACAGCCACTGTAGCCAATCGAATGTGCTCTTTAGCTGTTTCCCATATTGGCGACTTTTTGGATTCTGAAATTGTGGCCAGAAAGATTCCTTGCTACTGATCTTCACGGCCACTTTTTAGCGAATTTCTAAAACACAACAGTGCCTGCTATGGGCTTTTTAGAAAGTTGATTCTGACCTCATTTGACTTTTTTGAGGCATGTAGAGAGATTCATATAAAGCATAAATTTTGCCCTCATTGCAAATATTTCCCATAATGAGAATACGCCACTAATGAAACTCTTGCAACTCTTTGTAAGCTTTGGCCATAGCGTATACAATATGCTGACAACGAACTGCCTCCTGTCATTGTACTTTTTTCTGCATTGTATTATATCAGCGACATCCCTACCCACATCCTCCTCCTCATATATCCAGTTTGACTGATCTTAGACAACATGCTTGAACAGCAACAAAAGCGGAAACTGGTAAAGATTGACCTAAACGAATCCAAAATGCCCGATGAGCTACACGCAGCCAGAATAAACAATCTCCAGGCTCTGGCATTCCTATACTCCTCTATCAGCCTCGGTGATGTTGCCAGAAAGCTCGAGGTTACTGAAGAAGAAGCCGAGGAATATTGTGCAAATGCTATAGCTGACGGAGAGGTCAGTGGACGGATAGACCAGCAGAGCCAGATTATTATTTTTGAGGGTGTAAGGAAAATAAAGCAGCAAAGCAACAATATTCTTCAAAAGACTTCAGAGGAGGAAAATGAACCAGACAAGACTATACACGAGATACTTGCTTCCAAGTGGAGCCAAAGAATAACCAGAGTTTGTGGCGATGTTGAGAAGGCTGTCGATATGCTCTATGAGCGGCATCCAGAATACATTTCTGAGATTTCTCACTCTAAATAGCAATAATAACATCTACACAATAGTCAGCATATTGTCCATTCCTGTTTAGCCATTTGGGTAGTTATTTTTGAAGGGTGACCATTTGCGAATAGACTGTGATCACTCATTTGGCTGGGATTGCCCCTTTAATCGTTGGCCACCAAAAGTCACCCTTCAAAAATTATGATCCATTTGTCCTTTTTATTTCATGTGTGTGCGTGGTTATATTTCAATTGATTTGTTCTTGGTGGATGTCACGAATTCCGTCCAAGGGCTTGTCTGCATAATGATACTGCCATGTTTACTATGGCTTGCTAGTTGTAAACTAAAAATTTTTCTTGAATACATGTATTGCTGCTATTATTAATGCGATTCGATTCTTGCCAACTATTGCTCATTATTATTCCTTCTGTTTGCATGTGTATGTATTTATTTTTATTATAATTTTTAATAATAGTTTTATAAGGGCCATTTATGCCTAGCTACTTATGAAATAAAACCATATGGCCAAGTGTTAACCATTTCTATCTGACTGCATGTGTTGTACCGCATGGACCAATTGCTTTATATCTATAAAGGAATTTAACCATGTAAAGGCGTGGTAAAATCTTGGTACCTGTACAGTCACAAAAAACGTTTCCCCCTTTCCCATAAGGAAGGGCAATGTAGTGGGCTTGACAGGTTGCGAATTTTTTACATTTGGGCTTAAAAAGGCTTTTTAACTAATTTTTATATACATTGTGTTGGCCCCTTGGATTTATTAATCAACCTCTTGTTTTCAAATTTGCATACACGCGTACTTTTACATATACTTCTATTAATATTGGTATTTTGTTATGCGGCAACCAAGCTCCTTGACCTGGAACGCCGACCATACACGAAACGAAGAGGGAATATATTGCTACTGCGGGTTAGATATATCAGAGTACGTTGTCTACCTACCCTTGTCTTGGTGTTAAATTAGTATGTGTCTTTTTACTTTACCCGCAATAAAAGCTTTGTATGTAAACTATCTATTATAATAGTGGGGATCAAGTCTTGCAGTGCGAATCATGCAGGCAGCTATTTCACAGTGGTAAGAGTCGATGCCGTGGTATATTTAAGCATAAGCTCCAACATATATTATCAATACTGCTGCTACCCAGTGTATTTAAAATGCCCAATGTTTTCTGTACCTTTTACAGATTGTGTACAATGTTTAAAAAAGAAACCCCTGCGTGGCGACAGCTTCTACACTTTTCGCTGCTCAACCTGCGAGAATGGAAAAGAATTCTACCAGCGGACAAGTGCCAGCTGGGTCCAAGTCATATACCTTGTTCTCTACCATCTTATGACCGGAGAGCCTGATAAAAAATACTTTCGTTGGAGAGAGAACATATGCGCTGTTATAGATGAGTATTGGGCCTACCTACTTCCTGGAAAAGAGCGAACTGCAACCTGGCACAACACAATCGCTGGATGTCTGTCTACACACAATGCCATTTTCAAGTCCGGTCTTGAAGAAACAGGAATTCCAGGCAACTGGGCGTTGGTGGAAAAAGTACCTCCCCCAAAACATGGTTTCGATAGTAAGCATCTTCAATAAAGCCATCACTAAAATAAGACTATTGAGTTTGGGTCTTATGAATTTTTGTCACGCATTAAATGTACTAACTTCAAACCACTTTATTAGAACCAACTAAAATCAAAGATCCGAACAAACCGGCCCGTCAGCCAAGAAAAACGGATGGATCAGGCGGAAAACAGAGGCGAGAAAAACCGCAAGCATCGAATACGGGAGATACGGCAAGAAAGTCAAACAAAAAGCCTAGTTATCCAAAGGTTGAAAATGGTAACAAGCACAGTAAGGGATCTGATGGCGAGTCTGATACTGAAATTCCTTCACGGAAGCGGGCCAAGCTACAAAAGGACTTTGCTGATAGTGATATGTTGCAAAGCCTTGAGTTATTCAATAATCTTAGACAGGCGCATCAAAGCAATGTCACTCCATCATCACAGGCGACTGAAGCTGTCAAGTCGAGCCCACACAACCAAGGAGAATCTGCCACATCCTTAACACAGAACATGGTGTCTCCCTCAAAAGATCAAAAGCAGCCCAATCCAGCAAAAGCCTATAGCAAAGAAAAATTCAAGACGTACCTGTCTTCAGATAGCAGCGAGATCAGCAGCTTAAGCGACGATGATGACGAGGGCTTGAGCGACTGGTCAAGTGATCCAGAAATCAATGCAATGTTAGCACCACTACTAAAGAAAGAAAAAGCGACCCCGTCAAAGAGTAGCGCCTCAAATGCTAAAGACAAGCCTGAAGCCAAAAATGGCAGCAGTAAAGCAAATGCAGATGAAAATGGCTCTTCGACACCATGGCCTGTCCCACAAAAAGAAGAGGAGGAAATAAAAAGGGCCTCTATTAGCGACAAAGGAGATACTTTGATCGAATCACCAGCTGGAAAAACCCTGCCCAATTCATATAATAGATCCCGCTCGCACACGATAGATTTTTCATCATCTGATTCTGAAAGCTGTAAGTAAAGTGCCTTTCTGAAAACATCTCAACAATAAGGCCGCCAAATCTCCATTTCTGACTTTCTAAAACCTGTGCGCTTTGGCAGCACTATAGGCCCTACGAAAAAACCAAAGACAAATGACGAAGCCCCAATATCTAATTCAGACAATACTACCCTTACTTCTTCCTTCTCCTCTACAAGCATAATATCATCCCTAATACCAAAAACAAACCTAACCCCCAAAGATGATGACAGCAATGATGGGTTACAAATTCAAAAACCAACTACATTTTCTTCAAGCAAAACACATCAGTTAAACTACAAGAATAACTTTAATCTAGTGTCCCCACTTTCCAATGAAAAAATCATTCCTACACCATCGATATTCATATGCGAGCGTATTGAGTGGGAAATGGCTGCTAAGCTTGACCACTGTAAACTCAAACTACCGCCAGAGGCCCTAAGATTGCGTCGTCGATTGCATTTACGTCGTCTAAAAAGGCTTTTGGGACTAAATGTTTTCAATATTGACTCCAGCGCCAGAAATGCCACAGAATCTTCTCGTGACATATTGATCCCATTTGAACCTGAAGAGCAGCCAGAAGCAATTGTAGATGTGTCTGAGATTAAGCACATATGCGTTAACAAGCAAACAATAAGAGATGCTGACTATCAGCCAATAATAAAGATGCTTTCACTACACAATGACTCTTCTAACGGTCAACTGACGGAGCCCAGAGAATTGACTATAAAAAACCATACTCCGTATTCCAACTCATTCCTGTCCAGGCTGGTTGGTGATGGCTGGATGTACAACTATTATACGAGCAGTACGCCCAAGATAAGCCCTTTCCATGGCCGCATACTACGCCCATTTATATGGAGAGACTATTTCTGCAATAAGAACCCGCCAGTAGGACTTCAAATACTGAGATCGATTAAAATGCACAATAGACCAGATAATTCAAGAGAACACGATGACCCAGATGACTGCATAAGCTACTGCTACTTCCAGGCGCAGCATCTTGATCAAGTAAATGAGCTCTTGAGCCGGACATTCTGGCCTGGAATTGATGTAAGCGAGGCACTTGCATGTCCCGAATTCAGTGTAGTTGCGCTTTACAGACGGCTGGTAGTTGGGTGTGCATTCGTTACCCCTGATGCATACCTTACCTACATAGCTGTATCTTCTGGATGGGAAGGAGCAAGCATCGCTACATTTATGCTGTACCACTTATTCCAAACTAATCCTAATAAAGATATGACTCTCCATGTTGCAGCAACGAACCCAGCAATGATCCTATACCAGAAATTCGGATTCAAGCCTGAACAGTACTTGGTAGAGTTTTACTCAAAATACCTCCCAAAAGATAGCCGACAGTGTAGCAATGCCTTTTTCATGCGATTGAGAAGACACTAGTGATCTGCATTCCTTTTATACTTTTTGTTTTAATATACTCAATCACCATAGCACTGCAAAATAATGGTGTTATTTGAAGTATTCTGCTATGTTTTATGGATAGAGTATTAAATATGATCACAAAATGATCAAATTTTAAAGAATTTGGTGGATCAATGGGGAAAAGAACTGGTCCCATTATCATCAGCTTCAAATAAATGGTTTACAAAAAAGATCCAACTTGGATCAGTTTTTTCTTTTTACTTTGTTCTATATAGTTTGTACTCAAATAATATGTCCATTGTCCCGCATTTTTCAACCATTGCCAAAAATAATTTTCTACCAAGCACAATATGTTTTGGCTATGTAAGCAAGCGATGGTTTACAGTAACTAACCCAGGAAGGAAGGCACTTCCAAAGCTCCCCACCGAGATGAAAATGAAATACACGATCCCAAAAGATTCATATTTACTATCAGACAAGGTTTCAAAGATCATTAAAAAGGGTAAAATCGACGATGCCGTTGCTCTCATATTATCTTCGCCAGTTTACAAGCAATCACAGGCATCATGGAACCAAGTTATTGAGGAGTACGGAAAGCAGGGTAAGAATGATTATGCCTGGAAAGCATACACCGAGATGAAGAAGAGAGGCATAAAACCTAATGCCCAAACATTCACCGTTTTAATCAGAGGATTCTTGTACTCGAGATCTCCTAAAGCCATTGAAAGAGCCATGGAGGCATATAATAGCATTGGAAAATTCATTGAAGGGCCTTCTCTGCAGCACACCAACACATTACTAATGGTTTGCGGTGAACACTGTGACACAGACCATTTGGATCGGATTATCTCAGGTATTCCAAAAGATGGGCCTAATGCAATGGATCTTGTGACATACACAACTATTCTGAGCATCCTTCGTAGAAAACTAAAAGATACGTTAGCCGGAGACACCAATACTGACACTCAAAACAATAGCACCAATAGCAAAAAACACAATCCTGCCAGAAAAGAAAATCCAAGGGCTGTAGAAGTTTACGAAAAAATGTATCAGGTCTGGGATGATTATGTAGAAGACGTACACAGGAGAGTAAAAATGCATAAGGTGGATCCCAATTGCACCACACCGCTCCTCGAATACGATATACAAATACTCGATAATATGCTTAAAGCTTGCTATGAGATAATGCAAAACACTCGTTATAGAAAATTCGGCCGAAAGGGGTTTTCCACTGTTGAGCAGGTTTATGGAAAATTAGTGCCTTCAGCAAAGCCAAAGACGACACCGCAGGCAAATGATCACATAGTTGAAGCAGATACCATTCCGCTAATCGATATGTCTCCAATAAAAGAAGGCGGCCTGGTATTCGGTTCCAAAACTATGAAAATGATCTTGAGTATCTGCATAAAAGATAAACAACTAGTAAAAGGAATGCGATTCTGGAAAGCCGTTGAAGCTAGAGGTTTTGATGGATACGAGCCCACACCTCAAACCAGATCAATTTACGAGGAGATTGTTAAAAAATGTTCCAGAAAATAGAATACCACAAAAATATTTGATGACTACTATTGTAGAAATATATATATATATGGATTTAAAAAATAGCACACTCAAATCAGTAATAAGTAAAAAAAGATACCAAGTTAAGCACAGCAAATATCTTATTTGGAATTGTACCGGTGTTTAATTCAGGATAGATTTCAGGCTATCCATGAGGGTACCACATGTACCAAAGCAACTACTTTCACTTATTATAGGGAATTGTTTTAGCGCTTAGATGAGCGTTTAGATGAATCGGATTTCTTTGAAGGCTTTGGTTGTTCTGGCTTACCACCCATCAAAAAGTTGGTAATGGATTCAGATATATCCGTTTGGGCCATATTCTGGTACTGCTTGTTGGAGGTCTCTAGAGCCTCAGGATCCATGTTTGCCTGGAGCTTAGGAAGAACGAAAATCATTATAAGCGAGAAACCAACCATCATCATGTATGGGTTCATGAGCATCCCAATGACGTTGAATCCTTCTCTTGGCTATTATACAGGTTGAAAAAGGCATGTTTAACCAAGTACCCATGCATACGCAAAAATACAGTCTTTGCCAAATATATTAATGGAATATGGCCACTTACGATAATAAATTCATATTTGCCCAAAGCAGAAAGAACCAGTGGGTAATCGACAGTAGGAACATTTGGTGTCCACTCATGGCCCTGCTGGGTGAATCTAGGTGCAACTATCGCTTTGCCATCTTTTGAGGTGATATCCAGCCTGATCTTTGGAAACTCAAAGTTTGGCGATACAACCTCCAAAAGGGATTCTCCAGCGGGAACATTATGTATAGCAAATGATCCATCGGTACGGATATATCCGACATATTCTCCCCCATTTACAATGACCTTGGTTCGAGAATCTAACTCAGAAAGGTCCTCGAGGTTTTGATTTGTTACAATAGACCCACGAACTGTGTACCTCCCATCCAATGCATAGCCAATTCTGGCAGATATGCTATAAGCAAAACAATAAAGTGTTAAGATCTGACCGCTCATAAACTAATTAAGGCATAGATTCTTTTCTTACCATAGTGCTACAAAGAGAACCAAAAAGCTAATCCTTATCATTGTCATGTATGTGTATTAGAAGTGATCACCAGCTTTTTCAGGTACAACAAAAAATCTAGTCCATAGAATGTGGTGACGAATTTAAACCCGCAACTGTTATGGGTTTGTATTGGTCAATGACATCTCCCTCTTTCCTTTTTTCATTACATGCAAAGCTGCATTATTTTTTTTCGTGATCCTTGACTAGCAAAAAATTTGTAACCTATTTAAATGTACTACTAAAGCTAACCGTAAAGAACCAAAAGTCATGAATGACATACTCCATTCGATGCCAAACGACATGGGAACGCCAATACCAACATCCAGAATACCCAATGTCCCTTTGGGACAAAATTCAAAAGGAAATTACAATGAACAAGATAAAATGGGTAAGGCAGCTACTGACTCAACCTCAAATGGAAACACAAACGGAGTCCAAGACATCGCTTTAAATAGTACCAACCAGCCAGGCTCTGAAAAGAGCACAGAAACAACAGAAGAACAAGAAAATGAAACCTTCAGGCAGAATAGCATTGAAAAGGATACTCAGGAGGATCGTACCTCGCTTAAGGATGTAGAAACACAACTTCTAAACGAAAACACAGAGCAAGTATACAACCTCAACGCTGCATTTATATGAGGCCATCATATTATCTGCGTATCTCACATATATTAACTAACATTGGGGTTACCTTGTTCAACATTTAGTTTTGTGTTATTGACGAGCGCATTAACGGTTTTGAAAGACCAGCTAGATCAAGCAAAGCGAGATATTGCCTCAATAAGATGCATCCAAGATAAAGCACTCAATGATCCTATGGGATACATTGAATCGATTCGTACAAATGTAAGCTTAAACGTATTTATTTGGATTCTTTTAACAATTGTATATTCGTTTGCATCTCAGCAACAGGTATCTTTTTGTTCTATCGAATATAGAACTTTGATAAAACACCAGGGCTACAGGCCATAATTAAAGTGCCGCAAGCACCATTGGGAGACTATATTGAGTACTGCGATGTACCTTGTTTAGGCAAGCATTCTTGTATTCTTGCATAAACGTTTATTTGCAAACACTTCATTGCAATTAATATCGATTTATATATTGTAATCGTATAGAAAGGCTGTTTGGTATGGTTGATAGAAGGGATAACGATGAAATGTTTGATGTAAGTGACAGTCTAGCTCATAAACACCATACAAAACGCACAAATAGAATACTAATAGAGTAAATTGCTATCAAATATCAATAGTGTATATTCCATACCACAAAAAGCGACAATACCATTTATACACCACCAATGAAAATTCAAAAGCCCATACCAAAAAATGTACATTCGGGTGGAGAACCGCCTCATCGACAATCTGGATACATTTCTAGTACAGAAAACAGCATTAAACTTTCCACAGCTACACAGAATAAGCCTGCCCCCGAAAAAGCTACAAAAAGCACAGAAAAGCCTGTTCAAAATACCACTTCAGAGCCACCTGCTGCTAACCCGGAGAAAGAAGATGCTTTGGCAAGCAAACTAACACCAAAAAGCGTAGAATCGGTGCCTATGGCCTCACCCGACCCGATTCCGCCAAAAACGCCACTAGAACATGGATATCTTACATCAAGGGCAATAAAGAATGAGGCAGACCTTAAAACAGGATTAAAAGAAGCCCTCTCTTCAATAAAACACAAAAGTGCCATGTCGCCAGAAACTCCAGCATCCACTGTTACTACTCCAAGGACAGCGTCACCCAGCCAGACACCAGGCAGCCAACCGCGTCGGAGAGGACCAACAAAGAATGAGGACAGACCAAAAACCAGAACATTCAACCAACCCTGGACCGAAGAAGAACAGCAGAAACTTGAAGAGCTGCTGATAATGTATCCAGAGGAAAAGGTAGCAAACCACAGATGGAGAAAGATTGCAGAAGCACTTGGCACGCGCACTTTCAGACAGGTAGCAAGTCACGTCCAGAAATATTTTATTAAACTTAATAAGGCTGGATTGCCTGTTCCTGGCAGAATTCCTGATACTTCGGTAAGAACCACGCTATATCTTTCTATGGAATTGGCTAATCGTGTATATTTATATATCCAATACATGGTGGGAGCTTAATTTTAAGCTAACTGCTATATGATGATACACTGTAGAACTGGACGTCCATTCGGAAGAAGGAAGGATCTGAGAGCGGATCAAGAAAAAGAAAGTCAGAAAGTCCATTTGATACACCAACAAAAAGAAGGCAGTCTTCTGGACTTAATAAGGACCAAGAATTGGTCTCCACTGGAAAACACAACAGGACAAAGACTCAAAGCTCCAGGTAAGATAAATGAAACAATCTATATCTACTATAAGGACTGGAAGTTTAAATATACAAGTCCACAGTACAACATAATATATAACTAATGGTTGTTTATTTTCATGAAATAGCATCTCACATAATAACTTTGGCGGTGACGCGCACGAGTTTACTCCAGCAACTGAGCACAAGCCCATGATGAAAAGCGCTAAGGCTGTTCATGTTGGGTATCGGTGCGACAGTTGCTTTTCTGAACCAGTTGTTGGAACTCGGTGGCACTGTATGGTGTGTCGAGGAGATGATGAAGTGGATCTCTGCGAAGAGTGTATGAAGGAGGGAGTATTTTCCAGCCATACCCATACACCAAAGCATCGATTTATGCCGTACCACCAGGCTGAAGATCAGCCCTACTATGAGACAGACGGTCTCAAGCCAGCGCTCCTTACAGAGTATAGCTATTTAGGTTGACCCTCCATCTTGATGTTTCTATAGTTTAAAAGGTACCACAGCTACTTCAACCACTAATAAAAACGTTATTAAGCTGAAAATCAGATTCTTAGATTGGCATGTCACAAGCTTTTCTTTGGCCAATCTTTTACAATTTTTTGTTTAAAAAAGCAGTACAGCATGCGGAGATTTACACCCTAATTCCTCTTTAGTTTTAGGCTTGGTCACAAGCTGGGAAGATTTCATTTGGGATCAAACCCATGGTAGGCAGAAATGGACCATCAGATTTTGGCCCTATTGTGAGTCAATCCGTATACCATTCCTGGGGGTCTTTTTTGCCTAGGGTGGTGTGTAACCTGGCCAGCTGTCAAGCTTACTCTCAAACCAAAGGATATGTGGAGATATTTGGATTATCAATAGCTAAAGCCAATACGACTCAACTGGTTAATATACTCCTAGTGTATTTTCACACTGAATGCATGGACATGCTCTAATACGTATAGAGACCTTGATAGTCAAATGCAGACATGGCCTATCTATCCTTTTAGGCAAATATGTATGGCATGAATATTATCTTGTAGAGTACATGGTTTATTTATATTTATGTAGCCTGATTATTTTGAAGATACATCAATAAAGTCACAAATCGTCTGTGGCAGCAGAATGCCTATTTGATCAAAGTTGAAGGCTTTTACGGCTCACCATTAAACAGGCTTAAATAGCCGTTAGAATAGCTCAGGTGGCACATGGAACTAAGGCGAAAAACTCGGACCATATGCGACTTTCTGCATGTTAGAACAGAGATCGATAAATCCCTGCGGTTAAATTTAGATATGAGTAGATGAAAGTTTAGGCCAAAAAGAGCAATGAAGCTAATGTTGTAGAAAATATTATTTCAAAAAAAACACCCATTTTTGTATAATTTGGAACAAGGTCTGAGCGAATATTAAAAAGCGACAAAAACAAGCAATGAATCGTGGACCTTTTTGGGAAAGTGGAATACTTCTCAGGCTGAGTTGAAAAAGGTGTCCTGTTGATAGTAAAGATATGGCTTTATTTCACCAGTTATTAGGCATAAAAGACCCTCCACACAATTATTATCAAAATTTACAATAAAGAGTACATACACACACACAGACAGAAGAAATAATAATAATAATAATCAATAGTTAGTAAGAATCAAAAAAGAATAACAATAATATATACATTCAAGAGAAAAGTCAGCTTCACACCATCCCCGAAAGAACAATGTATATCTCAACATACATTAGAACTTTTACAATTTTTATACATTATTTATTAAATCTAGAGGACATTTTGCTGGAACCCACCCACAGCCATTGTGTGGCCGATGAGTAGTGAAATTCGACCATATACAAGTATGACCCGCATGAAAGGAAAAGTATAGGCAATCTCCATTGTGCGCCCTTTCCCACTGCTCTCCTTAACTACACCTTTACCAGACTTCACCCTACCTTTCAATTAATGTATAAATACTAGCAAGGCTCCCCCTTTGCCAGTCATATGGTTGAGTCTTGTTTCTTTGATTTTGCTTTCACCTACCCAGATATAAATAATATACTAAAGCTTGTTTGTTGGCTTTCTCTCTCTCCTCCGCACTTTTCCCTATCGAAATGATTTCAGCCGATGAGCCAAGTGATAGCGATGAAATGGATTCTCCCTCAAATCGTCCAACACTCAGTCTTGACTATCTTATGCGTTGGCTCAGGTCTTCTGACGACGGCGCATCGCACACAAGTTCTCAGCACCCGCTGGATATTCAAGGTAAGCCTGTTGTTTGCAGCCGTTTTAAACCCACCCGCCGTATCTTGGCCAAGCCATTGGCTCCATTGGCATCATGTGCCGATGCTCAAGCAAAAATGGAGAAAAGCCGTGTTTCCTATAAAGCAGTCATATAACAGGGGCACAGGCGCGCAATGACCATGATCAAGCTATGGTGTTGAACAAACGTGGCTTGGCCAAAACAAAATTGATCAAATAGCCCTTCATTATTGTTACTTTCCCTTGTTTTCTGTCAATTACCCATTTATCATTCACACATTGCATCACCCAAGTATTTGCCATTTTTTGCTCCTAATATTTTTTGTATTTCATTTATTTTCTTGGTTCTTTGCGACCACAACTCCCACGTATACACACAATTACCTAAATCTCTGCTTATTGGCCTCATTTATATTTGGCCCAAAACACCCTACTCACCCTCTGTCTTACGATTCCTATTTACGCGATTGCTAAACGCCTCTGCTCCATTTCGGTCTAGCTGCTAAGGTCGAAAACTCTCTAATGAACCAAGGGAGCCTGCTAAAAAATGCAGACAGGCCTATTTTGGAATGGTCGCCTCACCACATGGATCGCCGCTTTGTGGTTAGCACCCCTTCTGAACTTCGCCTTTACAGCATGAAAGAAATAACAACGGTAAGATTTTGCAGCCGGCCTATTTGAAAATGGTCGCAAAGATACGTGTTTACGGTAATGGGTAACTTATTTTTATCAACAAAATTTCAATAGGGTGTTACAGGGCCACAGCGCCAATATATGTGGGACCAGATCTACCAGCAGACAACAGATACCCCTATAAATGTAAGAATTTGCTTCATGTAATACTATGCGGGGTTGATCGAAAGGCCTGTAGTCTTATACTAATGACCCATTTTCACCATTTGAAAATTGTTTGAATGCACAGGCCCTCGATTGGTGTCCAGAATTCATCGATAACCTCGACGTTTTGGCCACTGGTGGCTTGAATGGCAGAATCGATATCCGTACATTGCCAGTACCATTGGGTTCAAAGTTTTCGAAAGATTCTAGCTATGGCTACAATGATGTCTTGGCTGGCATCCAACAACAAAAACCTGCAGATCCGCCTTCTTTGACTCACCCTGTTATCAACCTAAATGACAAGTCAGACAGCATTTCAGTCACTATATGTCCAGCCAGCAATCGTGCCTGCCATGCTTTATCATTCAATCCACACGCTTCACATTACTTGGCCGCCGGCTTCGAGTATACTGAAGGAAAGCAAGGCATTCATATATTCAATATTAGCAGATTGGTTCAGCAGTGGGATTCTGTTGCCAACTCGATATCGTCAGACAACTCAAATTCGAGAACTATGGAGCTTAGCCAGATATATAGCCAAAATGCCAACTATGGTTGTATGTCTCTTACGTGGGTTCCAAACCACAGCGACCATTTGATTGTAGGCTCTCTTGGCCGAGGAAACAAAAACAACAACGCCAGCAATGCTTGTAACAGAATGATTGATCTGCGTATACACTCGTCCAGCCTGCTGTTCTGGAATTCAACGCTTGAAGATCGGCCGAATGACCCTCTTGCAAAGGCCCAAACGATTTATGATTTGCAATTTGATCCTTTCAACCCTACCCAGTT
The DNA here is from genome assembly GCA_027575805.1 of Mycoemilia scoparia. Taxonomy (NCBI): domain Eukaryota; kingdom Fungi; phylum Kickxellomycota; class Kickxellomycetes; order Kickxellales; family Kickxellaceae; genus Mycoemilia; species Mycoemilia scoparia. The sequence continues at coordinate 320,404 of JANBPU010000004.1, read as the reverse complement.
CATGGCTAATGACAGGCTCAGTGTCTTGAGATTTTGGGATACAAGGCAGCTTAATGAGCCATTATTTACCCTAGATACTCAGATTCCCAGGACTCAAGGTCTCGTTAAGGTTTGTTATTCCAGACGTCGTCGTGGCGTGGTGTCTATACTGGCTAAGAATAGCACCTCAGTAAAATTCTGGGACTTGAGATGCGCTACTGATGGCGAGACTCCTCGTGAGGATTCAAATTTTCCTGATATGACACGATACAACAATGACCACCTGGGCTCAATAGATTCATTTAATAATTCCAAAAAATCCATGTGGGCTGAAAAGGGGTCATATATAAATTTTGGAGACATACCGCTGAGCACATTTGCGTGGGTTCCTGGCACATCTACTAATGGCATTGCACCATCCTGTAGAATGGTTGCATGCTCTACACAAGGTCTTTTATTCCCATTAGAAAAGATGAATAAGCGAGTAGCAACAATTGGACCACACGGTAGTCTTGTAATCGCAAACAACTGGGAGGGCCTTTTCGACGAGGTGCCGTCAAGTGAAGAGCGTCGTACTATACTTCACAAACACTTTGCTGAAGTCAACATTATAACCCCACTAACCAGATATGACACACAAATACCAAAGTCAGCTGCCCACACAAATCCGCATGGGTCTATCTCGTATTCACCTCACAATCTAAATAGTGGTAATCATGTACAAACCGTCATTCCATCGCATCTAATGGGTAATTCCTTGCCAATATCATCATCTATCTCAAATATTGCTCAACAAAGATCAATAGATGATAAAATCTCAAAGAGCCAGATGCTTGCTAGACGCCAAAAAGCAATACTCAAGAATCAAAATCATGAAGGGGTGGACGATCTGACTCGAAATATACCCCGTCTCAACGTAGACATTGGAAGAGTCTCTTTCGCACCTTCTGCTGCCATGAGGAATGTCGACCACTATTATCCAAGTGGCCATGAACACACACGAATTTCATTCCGTCCAGATACTATAAATGGCCAAGACCGCTCCGAAAGCTTTGATAGACACATCTTGGGTGAAGACATATCAGTAAGAATGTACCGTCTGGCTCAGCTGGGATACGGTATGAATGCAGACAAAAACACCAAGATTTTTTCCGATGACCAGGCCCTTCGATCAGCATGGACTTGGGTAAGAGATTGCGAATTTGCCCAAAAATGCGGACGTTACAAGATTGGAAAGGTTGGGCACATTAGCTTCTATGGCGTGTACCGTATAATGACAATGGACACAAGCATACTATTCAAGCTGGAAAAGTATTCTTCAAATTATGGAATCAGCCCAAAAGGATCTAAGGTCTCGCTTCCAAATTCTGGTAACAACAGCTATATTTCCCTTGGAAAATACGAGAGGAGGTCTGGTGACTCCATGGCAAATGAACAAACGAATGATGCTGAAAATAGGGATGAGCTTGAAGTAAACCTTAATGAGCCCGAGATAATGGGCGGATCAAAGCTTAACCGAAGGCGCCACATATCTTTGCAAATGTGTGGCTGGGATCTTGAGGGTGTCGTGTTAGAAAGTCATATAAAGGTTCTTGAAGACTGCGACAAGATAGAAATGGCCGCGTTTGTGTCTTTCATATATGGAAACCACGCACGTGCTGTGGAATCCCTTAAAAAGAGCAAGAACGCGGAACTGCAGCTCCTGGGGTTAATGATTACCAATCAGCTTGACCAGACAACGGGACGCATATTCGAACAGCTTCAGTCGACCTCTTCTGCAAGCTTCCCAGAAACTGGGGTTTTCAAGAACCCCCACATCCTAGCAATTATAGTTTATCTGGCCAGTCGAAATTGGATGGAAATCCTTGAGCATGTAGAGAAATTGTCAATGTCCGAAAAGTTGGGTATAGCACTTCGGTATCTTCCAGATGATGTCCTGATGGGGTACTTGCGAAAGCTTTGCATCCGTGTGATCAAAAATGGAGAAATTGACGGGCTCCTACTGACCGGAATACAAAAATATGGTCACATTCTACTCACTAACTACGTTGACAATACCACTGATATACAAACGGCAGCCTTGGTCACTACGTTTGACCCATTGCCCTACTCAAACAAGTCTGTTGACAGGTTTTCTGCCGCCGTCATTGTTGAGCGCTGGGCATATGCTTACCGAGTCACAATGAATGCATGGAGGATGTTCAATGAAAGGTGTCTGTTTGAAATTGCCTGCGGTGATAAGCGAATTGCCAAAGGATTCCCGAGGCTAAATCACTTCCAGTCTACACTTATGACTAGGCCAACAGATGTTCGTTGCAATACTTGCAACAACTTTATTGGATATTTCCCAAAATCGGGCTTCACTAGCAGTGATAACCTTAATTTACTCAATGCCGCTCCCATGGTTGCTCCAAACATCTTGTCAAAAGAAAATGGGGTTAGGAAAACCAATCCAAAGGGCATTCTTACAAAGATGTTCCCAAAAAGCTTTAGCAATCCTACACCTGGAGGTGCTAACCAAAATATTCAGTCGCGCATGTTGCACATATACTGTCCCAACTGTCGTAAGCTTTTGCCTCGCTGCTCTGTCTGTCGGCTCACACTGGGAACACCCCCACCAAAGGAAGACAAGGATCGAGGCATTTATCGAAATGATAGGACTGATGATAGCAAATTCGAGCAGTCATTCTCTTGGTGCCAAACCTGTGGACATGGGGGTCATGCTGGCCACATGAACGAGTGGTTTGAGGCACATAGTGAATGTCCTGTCCCTCACTGCCGTTGCCATTGCTCTGAACTTTACTAAGATCTCTATGTCACACTCACAACATAATTTGAAATTTTTTTGAAAGAACTCGGCTTGAAAGTGAAATTTTCGTTTTGTTATTGCTAATATTCAATGTATAGTTACAAATCTCATACCAAAAATCTTGCCCAAATAAACATATATAATATTTATATTTGTTAAGATATCTTAAAATTAATACCTTTAGTGAACGCCGCTTTGATATGTGGTTGTCCTACTTTTTAAATAAGTTTATAGAAGCATTAAAATATGTGAATTTTAATACTGATAGTTTCTGAAACTTCCATTGCTTAAAATAAAGCTCTATATGTGGTAATTATATTGGAATAATAGAAACAGGAAAAGTCGTTTAGACCAAATAAAATATTAATTTTACAAAATAAAATAGATAACATTAGGTTGATTTTTCAAGAAAGGATATTTATACAAATTGCCTTTTACATTACAAATGTCCCATGGACATCAAACAAGCCATTTGATGCGCTGATCTGTGGAGTCTGTGGATACTTCTTGAGCCGTAATCTGCGGCGGATGTCGATAAGGAGTTCCAGGTAAGACTGGTCTGGTTTGTCATCCATACTTTCAACGAATGCCTTTGTCATTGCGCCGTAAATAGTGCTGCCATCAGAAGCCTTTGTGTCATGCGACTTTTCACGGTCTTTGCATCCCGAAAACATGACAATGTTGGCTTTGGAACTGCGAGTTTCCCTGGCTTCTTCTAGCCGCTTTCTTCCATTGTAGAACATGCTGATAGATTCTTGTAGACAGTCAATTGCCTGGGACAAGTCATTTAGCAAGTAGTACTCGACACTTGAAAGCAAGCTTTTGCCAGCAATTTCCAAATCCGACTTGTTCTTTTGCTCTCCTCTGGTGTTGAATCTGTATGGGAGGGCCATCATTGATGCCGAGTGGCAGCAGTCAAAGATAGACGTCAGGTGGGCTTTTGAATGGACCTCAGAGACCATGAGCTTGTTGATTGCGAATGCGTCAATAACATTTCTGTGGGTAACTCTGTCGAAATCCATAGGACATATGGCAGGAACTCGCTCCCCACTGGAGAGTAGAGAACCAATTAGACCGCTATCCTGGCCCTTGCTGGCCTTTTTTACTTGTTTGAGGACACCGTGTCCAGAATAGTGGAAAAAGAAGGAGTCGTGCTCCATAGAGCCGTGGACTAGCCACTTCATTCCCTTTATAATGTTGTCATGAGTAGGTAGTCGGTTCACATTATCTTGCTGGTCGTCAGTCAGAATCACAACATCGTTGGGCTTGAACTCAAAGTGCTCGATAAGGAATTTCTTTATATGGTGAACATCGTTGACGCAGCCATTGAGCACATTTTGGGTTTGCTTGTAGTTTATTCCAACCAATAAGGCTCTTTTGACTGGCAGAACACGCCCATAGGAGTCAACCTTTCTTTCTATAGAGCCTATGTAGCCCGAATTACTTCCCAAATAACTTGAGCTCTGAGTTACTGGCTCCTGCGGTTTTTGCTGCCGTTGTTGTGAAATTTGGTGTGGCGTTGGGTGGATTGTAGACTCAGGTTTGCTAACTACAACCATACCACTGTTTCTATATCTCTCATCTTCGTTATCTGGGACAGAAGGTGGTCCTCCAGGCACAGAATAGTAATAGGGATAGAATTGAGCACCAGCATTGTTGCTATAGCCTTGACCATAGTTGTAATATTTTTGGTGGTAGTATTCACCACCATTTCTGGGCAGCCAGTGGTAATAACTTTGTAAAGGGAGATGATAGAGCCCAGGATTATTAGGCTGTATAACATCCACTTGGTATCCCCTTGAAACATCACGGCTTATACCATTTTGGAATTCTTTCCATTTTCGCAACATTATGTTTTGTTCAGGGTTTAACTTGACATTTGGTTTTTCACATTTATCTGAGGAGTTCCCCAGAGTACAGTAGTGTGCTTGTGAAAGTGTTGCGGATAATGGAGGTCGAAGCAGATATGCTCCAGTATCCCTTTTATGGATATTATTATTGTTGTTCATACTAAATTCACTGAGAAGCAATGGGGTTAATGACTTTTGCTTGATTCTTATTATTCCACTAGATGCAGCGTTGATAGGGTTTACCATATAGTAAGAAATAGTAAAAAAGAAGGGGGGAATGAAGGATATTAATGAAATAGGGATATGGGTGAATATGTGTGTGTGTGTATAGATAAATGTAGCTGGTACTGCAACACTAAAATAAAAAACTAAAAGTAAATAACTTTAGGTATTTAGGTGTACTTAAATGTAACTGGTAAATAAATAAATAAATAAGTTGAAGGATAAAGATGAAAGAAACCATTGTGGTTGTTTCTATAGCCACACCAAAACAATTCGCATAACTAGGCCGCACAGTTAAAGTGTGGAATATGTGTTCGAGCCACCACCACCAAAACAACTAATCGTGTCCTTTGTTGCAGGTAGGTTTAGAGGTGTCATCGTTTCTTTACATAAATATTTACTTAATCGTTATACTATAAATTCAAAGTAATCGCAAAGTACGGTGCAAAGGATGCGAGGGCCCGGCTCGGCTGTGATGAAAGGGTGCGATATGTTTGCTCACCATTGTGTCACACAAAAAATTAGCAGTGCCTGTTGTGGCTCTAACTATCAATAGCTTCTGGTGGCCAGGGTTTGCAGAATCACTTGGCTCCAGCATTTTTTTGTGATAACTACAGATTTCTGGTGTTCTGTGTCAATGCTGGAGTTTATGTGTTCAGTTAGTAACAAAGCCTGAACATTAAGTGCTTTATTAACCAAGTTGAAGATATAATAATCTATTAGCAAACAAATTAAACAAACAAGTTTATAAAAATAGGTTCATTTTATAAATTAGTGATTTGGAAAGCTGGAGCAAAATGTTTGTTGTACTCATAAAGAGTCCAATAAGCAGTAGAATGACTCCTAACCATTAATGTATATAGTTGAATTTCACTACTCATCGACCACACAATGACTGTGGGTGGATCCCAGGAAAATATACCATAAATATGATTAATAATTTATGGAAGTTGTAAAAGTTCTAATGTATGTTGAGATATACATTGTTCTTTCGGAGATGGTGTGAAGCTGACTTTTCTCTTGAATGTATATAGTGCTGTTGTTATTATAGGCTGTTGCTATTATTAGTGTGATTTGATTCTTACCAACTATTTTAAACTATTATTTCCTCCGTTTTTGTATGTGCCCAGATTTCACTTGTGATCAAGCATATTGTAAGCGGAAATAGGCCCTTGTGTTTTGGCCCAATCATCAACTATTTTATATGCATCCTTAGGGACCCATTTTGTCTAAGGCGTTGTGAACTTTGACCATGTATGTACTTTTATTATATGGATCATAATTTTTGAAGGGTGAATTTTGGTGACCAGTGATTATAGGCGCAATCAGAGCCAAATGGGTGTCCAATTTTACTAGTCAACTTTCACCCTTCAAAAATTATTACCCATATTTTAAAAATACTTTTTGATAATAAATTTTGATATTATTTTGTGGAGGGCCTTTTATGCCTAATAGCTTGTGAAATAAAGTCATGTATGTATTCCCCAATTTGTTATTAATGAATGTTTCTAGTGGATCAGATGCTGTGGAGGCACAGCAAAAATATGTTTCACACAGCACTTTTATGCATAACTTGGATGGGCATGACCTTGGTTCTGCTTCGTCTCTTGACCCAGTCCTATTAGTATATTCACATTAGTCTTCACGATCTTGATATGTAAAATCTGTTTTATCTCCACTTGTCATACAAATATCTCCTTTAGTATTCATATAGGCTCATTCCCTCCATGGACAGAGCTGATTCACCTTCAGCAGGACCTTCAAATTCCTCCCAGCATGGAAATAGCAGGACCCTGGAGGAAGACAATTCAATTACCACACCAGCAACAACAACCAGCTTACTCGGAAAACCAAGACCTGGGTACCCTCCCTCTACATCTACCCAACAGCCCCAAGGCTCCAGCAGACGACCCTCGAATGAGAGCAATTCTACTGAAATTAGCCTAAAGTCCAAGATAGCTCATAAAGACTATGATGTAAATATAAAAACGTTAAAAGCGCTGCTTAACATACTAAAGACAGTGTGGTCAGAATCAAGAACATGTTCAATAGTATCTACAACCAACGTAGCAACATTGGGCTCGGGCTTTGTCCTTTTGCGAATAGTCCACGAACTTTTTGTATATTTGTCAGGAATTATCCCATCGCAGTATTATCTCGTGCTAGGAAATAGGGACCAGAGTGGTTTTAACTACCTTTTGATAAAGAGTCTTTTGGTAGTACTATCGACCGGTATATCAAAGGCATTGGTGGAATATGTCGGTGGTTTACTTCGCATTCAAATTCGATCTATCTTGACAGCTAATACTGATGGCCGTTATATGAAATCAGGCATTCTGTATCCCCTGAACTTGGCGAAGTCTATTGATAATCCCGATCAGCGAATATCCCAGGACATTGACAGGCTTTCTGAATCTCTGATGAAGCTGTGCATTGAGCTGTTTTTATCGCCATTCCTTATCATATACTATACGGTCAAATGCTGGTCTGTATCTGGAGTACTTGGGCCGGCTCTTATATACCTGTACTTTATATCTGGTGCTATTGGAAGTAAATTACTGATGCCACCCATTGTCAGGCTTGTGTGGAAGCAAGAAAAGGAAGAGGGTAACTTTAGGTACAAGCAAACCAGGGTCATCAACTTTTCTGAATCTATTGCGTTTTATGGTGGCGAGAAAAGGGAAGAAGCTGAGGTCAATTCATCTCTCAGCACTCTGATAGGAGTCCAAAGAAGACTGGCAGCCAAAAAGCTGAGACTTAACACATTATCGCAAACCATGTCATATCTTGGATCAATTCTTTCGTATGCGATCATTGCTATCCCCATTTTCTTTGGTGCTTACAAGGACAAGCCCAGTTCAGATTTGAGTAGTATAATTAGCATGAATACGTTCGTATCGATGTATCTTATATATCTGTTTACATCGATGCTTTCCCAGGCCCAAGAGCTGACAAACCTTGTGGGATATACTGTTCGTTTAGAACAACTTTGGAAAGAGCTCGACAGACTTAATGAAAAGCATACACAGGGGTCAAGTTTGGAATCGGTGATTTCTTACTCAGCAAACAGAGACCAAATCAAGGTTACGGATTTATCAGTATTCACACCACAAGGAAAACGCCTATTATCTGGAATCAGTTTCACGGTAAATGTTGGAGACAATATGATAATAACCGGCCCAAACGGCTGTGGCAAAACATCGCTTTTGCGCACGATGTGTGGGCTATGGGCGTCATCAACGGGTCATATAGCCATTCCCGCACCAATCGGATCCGACAGCAAGCCCACAATAATGTTTTTGTCCCAAATGCCATATATGATTTCTGGAACCCTGATTGAACAAGTTACATACCCTGTAGTTCATGATAAATCATTGAGTCTATCACATAATATTATGGCCCAGGTGACGGAAATACTCCACTTAACTGGTCTTGGAAAACTAGCTCAAGACCCGTTAATATCAGGTGGTAGTTCTATTGATGCTTCAATGTGGGAGAAACTCCTGTCTCCAGGCGAAATGCAAAGAATTGCAATTGCCAGAGTTTTGTTTTGGAAACCAAGGTTTGCTATCATGGATGAGGCTACGAGCTCTGTGGACATCCCAGCTGAAAGGGACCTCTACTCTCTCTTAATTAACTCTGGCGTTTCATTAATTTCTGTTGGACATAGAGATTCATTGCTTGCCTATCACAACTTGCATTTGCGTATAGATCCCAGTCTTGGTAGTGCTAGCTTAGATTATTCATAAACCTGTTTTCCTTTTTTTCGCGTTTTAGCTAAAGTAAAATGAAGCAATGTAGAATTTTAATTGATTTGGTTTATTAATATAGGAGCGTTGCATAACGCATGATGTTGTATTGTAACAAAAAACAAGCATTGTTTTGTGGTCAGCTAATTAAATAACACATTGACTATAAGAGATGTTGCACCGTACACGGCCACATAGGGATGGTTTAGAATGAGAACTTCTTTTTCTTGAAAAGAGGTTGCTCAGACATAATAGATTTACACTGAAAATTGAGCTAAAAAGAACAAAACGCATTTAATAGTAGTGGATTTAATGAAAACTGGGCGTGAGGATTAGAGTGGTTGTGGGCTGGGTTTATGAATAATGTAATGCTAGAGAGAGAGAGAGAGAAAGGCAGGTATGTGTGGTTTCACAACAAGCGTTGAGAATTTGGGACTCAAGTCGGTTAGTTATAAGGTCCAAGTATGATAAATCCAGCCTTCAATATAGAGAGGCACACTTGGCCTTTTGTGTAGCTCTTTTACACCTGATGTATGTATACGTATGAGTATGGAGAATAGTAGGTCTTGGATGAATGCAATAATGGCACTTCGTAAGTAGAGATAGATAAATAGGAACTGAGAATCTACTCGTCACCATCTTCTTCGTCGTCTTCTAGAGCTTCAACGGATTCTACAAATTTCAAAAGATCTGTTGGTTCTGCTACATTGTCAGCACTGAGAAATTCGTCCTTCAACATCTGATCAGCCGTATAGCGAGCATCCAAGTCGACATTACAGGCCTTTGAAATAAAGCTTTTTAATGTGCTAGATATGGTGTTTGCTGATGACCATGGTGCAAGGCCATTGTCTTTGATGAGAGTTACAACCTTGAGCTCTGGATACTCGATATACGGTGGCTGTCCTTCGACCATCTCATAAACAACAGCACCGGCTGCCCATATATCTGATTTTCTTGAATAACCTCGTCCTTTGGGAATTTCTGGTGCCATCCAGTAAACTGGGCCAGATGTGGCTCTCTTTATGTTACCGTCACGATCTATTTTTATACCATTGCTGAAATCAGCGATTTTAACCTCTCCTTTGCCATTGATAAGGACATTGTCACTCCTGATGTCACAATGGATAATGGATTTTTGGTGGAGGTAGGACAAAGCTCTAAATATGCTTCGAGAAACATAGGCAATGACATTATCTGCAAGAACAAGAGATGGGTAGCCACCAAATAGATCTGTAAGAGAGCACATATCCATATATTCATAGATAACCCAGAAAAAGTCATTGACTTTGAATCCATCAAAGAATGAAACAATTTCTGGACAAGATACGCCTTGCATCATTGACACTTCGTATCTAAGCTTCTTGAGTCTGTCCAATTTATTTGTTGGAATCTTTTTTATGGCAAATTTGGCATCGCTATCAATGCGCTGGGCAGAATACAGGTTTCCAGATTCACCCTCAGCAAATAGTTCTAGATTATAATATTGCGATCCAGGTGGCTGAGGAGTGCTTTTGGCTGCCGCTGTCGTCGTTGTCGTGGGAGCAGTAACAGCAGTAGCACTAGCAGATTGTTCGCCCTTGTCCTTTGCAGTAGGGAAAGTTTGTGTAACAGGAGTTGTTGCTGTAGTTGGTGTGACTGATGGGGTGACACTGGAATGGGTATTGCTTGATCGCGAGTACCTCTTTGGCTGTTTTTGTTCGCCCGTTGAGGTATTTGAATACCTGTAGCTCTTTTTTGAGGACACAATGCTTGTGAGGCTGGATGTGCCCAATTTGTCTGCAGCAATGTGTTTGGCACTATTATTGTTTGCCCGCTCTTCAGAAGAATCCTGTGATGCGTGGTGCTCTGCTGGCGAAGCGGATGTTTGCAATGCCGGTAGACTGCGAGTTGAGGTTGAAGCACCAAGATCTGCATAGATGCTGTGTTTTGCTTTGTGTGGTCGCTGTGAATCATAGTGACAATTTTCTTCCATACTCCTCCGTCCATCGTCTGGTCCAAAGAAAACCTCAGCGGATTGTGGAGACTTCGTGCTGTATTTGTGACCTGCAGATTTGGCGGATGAAGCACCAATACTTCCAGGAGTATAAAGCGTTGGAGTTGTTGAGGAATTCATGCCTTCACCAAGATCACCACCAAGTCTTTTTGGTCGATGTGTCTTCTTCTGTGGCTTTATGGATTCATGCCGGTGCTTATGTTCACTTACCAATCCCTGTTGTCCTTTGAGATTAATGCTCTTTGTGTGTGATCCACCAAAGCGGCGCTCACGGTCACGATCCTGAGATAAGGCGCGAGGACTTCTCTTTGACAGCTTTGTTTCTTCTTTCTCCTCAAAGGTTGGGCTATCTTTGGATTGAGTCATCTCCTCATATATTGGCGTTGACACACCCTTTTGGAACACACGTGAGCTACGGAAGTTGCCAAAGTCCGATGGGAGCGTTGTCCCAGTAAGGCTAAATTCAAACTCCTGTCCGTCCTCACGCTTGTCAAGTTGCATATGTGTTTGAAGAGACATATTTTCGTTGGTATGACTGTCGTCTGAGTCAGCAAGGTTGCTGGTAAACTCAGTATTTACCATGTTGCGGAAATATCCCGGAAGTTGTTCCATAACCTCGTCCAGCTCGTCAATTCCAATATGAAAATCGTGCTTGATATTATAAGGGGTACCAATTTGGTTTGCTGTGGCCACATCATTGGCATCGGTTGATCTAGACCGGCCATGAAAATAGTCGCCACCGTCATTATCGCCAAACTTTGCCCACCGTCCTCTGAAGCGATGCGTAAATGATTTCTCCTCGGACATATTTTGATTGTTCCGTCTGCTGTCTGGTATACTATCAGCACCACCAGGACTAGAGCTTCCTTTTCCTAGCAATTTTGATGCCAACATTGCCAGACCGCCTGGTTTGGGGTTCTTTTCGTGTTTCTGATATGTACTCTGGGATGACACAGGCTCTTCAGCACCTTTTGAAGACATAAGCCTTGACTGCAAGGGTATTAACCGCTGGTGCTGGGAGGAGGACGCCAATGGACTAACCACTGGCTTTGGGCCACCCAATTCGCGTCTGTACTCACGAAGGCCACCAGCATAGTAAATACCGCTACGTCTTGAATCCCAGGCGTCATTGCTCGAATTTTCAGCAGACCTTGATTCACCACCATTGTGCGTAGACCCAGAAAGGTTCAGAGAAAATGGCTGGCCGCTGCCATCCAAAGCTATTGGACGCTTTGTCCGGCTGAGAGGCGGCTGGGGAAGCATATTATCTTGAGGAACAGCAAAGCGAATTAGCAAGAGAGGAAGCAAAGCCTCGCACCAGTATATTATTAGCAAGAGGGCAGTAATTGGAATGGGCGGGGCTTTAGTGTTAGGAAATGCAGTGCAAATTGAGAAGCTTTGAGGAAATCAAGAAAGTCTCGCAATGATGTATGTGTACTAAATTATAGATAGCTTGGAATAAGCATTAATGATGAAAATAGAAGGGGAAGGCCAAGAGGAAAGAAGGTTGTGGCTATAATACAAAAACAAGGTACCAGGCATATTGTAGAGTAAATCTCACGCAGGCCGAGCGTACACGATATATGCGGTAATGTTTGTATGAATACCTGTTTCCAAAGTTGGTGATGGCTTTCTGGGTTTTACTGTAGCTTGCCTTGTTTGTTGCTCTATAAGATGGATCAATTCCTTTCCGTTGCTTGAGCATTGATGTTCTAAATTTAGGGTCCTCAACAGTTTAACAAAAGAATCGCCCAGCTATTCTTGTAGAAAACACCACTATACGTGCGAGTGAAGCCACATCAACTGTATGCTTTCCCCAACGTGCCCCTTCTTCCATTAGAAGAGTGGCTGGGCAGAAGAATTAAAACATTTTTTATACACCATCGCTATGACTACCAATTCTACCTCGACCACAACTGTGCTTGTCGCTTGGGTTGGTGTGCGGAATGTTTGCTGATATGCTTGGGTATAAACCTTGTATTATTGAAGACGGCGTTGTACTGCATAGAACACGCCACCTTATCCCATAGGCCTGCAGGTTCGTTACTTTGCTTCTCCTATTCATAATTGCTTGTCCGCTGACACATTTATTTACCCTTTAAGAACACTGCCATGTTTATCATTGCTTTGCCATTCTGTAAACCTTTTCGCTCTTAGGCGATCCTGCGCCTTGTTGAGCAATCCCATTACTACTCTAAACTGTGCTTCCCAAAGAGTGATGTTCCTGCTTACTTTTGAGCTTATGCAGTGATAGACAGCCAGGCTGTCCATGTTCCCAAGCGGCTTTTTGGACTAGTCAGTGAGGTGGGCCTATTGGATGCTATTTTGTCTCCTATTTCTCTGTTTTGGAGTGCCAGATACGTCCGACTTTATGGATATGGAATCAATGAGGTGGCCTCAATATGCTGTCTGATCCAATTACCTGATCAGGATTTAGCTGTGGCATGATTGGATCAAAGGGCCCAAATTCCTTTAAATATTTTTTTCTTGTCGCTGGAAATTGCGAGAAAGAGCTCGAACTTCATGGCACACTAAAAATAATTGTTGAGACGATCCCGCGCTTCGCTTTCATATATAGAGTCAAACACTCTGTATCAGCAAGTTCTTCTTTAGTACTATCTCACTATTCTAAAGTTCCTTTGCTTTTTTACATATACATAATTATATATATCCCTTTCGCATTTCTATACACATTGCACTCTGATATCTAAATAATGTCTGTTGTTGGTAAGTAGAATTTTTCTTGGATTTGTGACATCCTTTGTATAATTATTGCATGAAAATAGATAGGGCTATACCAACACGAAACCTATAAATATGTTTTCTGACATACAATATTTACTTGGGAATTCATAGGTTTTGACGTTGGAAGTCTTCAGTCTGTTATTGCTGTCGCCCGCAATCGCGGTATTGATATTATTACCAATGAGGTCTCTAATCGGGCAACTCCGTAAGTAGCTTTATTTGCCACTTTTCATGCATTAAATACAAACAATATCGATATACTTATGCTTTATACCAAAACATGCTTACAATAGCTCGATGGTTTCCTTTGGTCCAAAGCAAAGATACCTTGGTGAATCTGCCAAGAATCAGGAAATGTCCAACTTTAAAAACACTGTACGCTCGTTGAAGCGCATTATTGGACACACCTACAAAGAGGTCTCTGAAATGCCATTTGAGCCTGAAGAAGTCGGTGGTACCCTTTGCGATGTTGACGGCGAAGCTGGCGTTGAAGTAAACTATCTTGGAGAGACTACTAAATTCAGCGCTACTCAACTCCTTGCTATGTACTTTGGGCACCTTCGCGATATCACTTCAAACAACAAGGTCGCTGATATGTCTGATGTTGTTATTTCGGTCCCTGGTTGGTTCACTGACCGCCAACGCAGAGCTGTTTTGCAGGCCAGCAAGATTGCCAACCTCAACTGCCTTCGTTTGATCAATGACAACGCTGCCGCTGCTCTTGGATACGGTATCACCAAGACTGACCTCCCCGAAGACAAGCCTCGCAATGTTGTCTTCGCTGATATGGGCCACGCCTCCTTCAGTGTTGCTGTCGTTGCATTCAAGCGTGGCGAGATGAAGATCCTCTCTGCTGCTTATGAGCCCGACTGTGGTGGTCGTAACTTTGACCGTGTTTTGCTTGACCACTTTGTCAAACTGTTTGATGAAAAATATAACATTAACATCAGATCCAAGACCAAGGCTCTCCTCCGTCTTCGCACTGCCTGCGAAAAGCTAAAGAAGGTCCTTTCTGCCAATACTCAGGCCCCTATCAACGTTGAAAATCTTATGAGCGACATTGATGCCAGTGCTATGATTTCTCGCGAAGAATTTGAAGAACTCATAAACGAAACCCTCCAAAAGCTCCGCGCTCCTATTGAGAAGGCCCTAAAGGCTTCTGGTCTCTCCGTCGAAGAAATCGACTCCGTTGAGGCTGTTGGTGGCTCCATCCGTGTCCCTGCTGTCAAGGCCAAGCTTGCCGAGTTCTTTGGTCGTGATCTCAGTTACACCCTTAACCAGGATGAGGCTGTTGCTCGTGGCTGTGCCCTTCAGTGCGCCATCTTGTCTCCATCATTCCGTGTCCGTGACTTCAGCGTCAACGATGTAAACGCTTACCCCATCAAATTCCAATGGCAGCCTGTTGGTGAGGCTGGTGCCAATGACACCAACCTTGGAGTATTCGGTACCTTCAACCCCATTCCCAATACCAAGCTCCTTACTTTCTACCGCAAGGAGCCTTTCACTGTTGAGTCCGTATACTCTCAGCCCGAAGATCTTCCAGCTGGAACAAACCCATGGATCGCTCGCTTCGATGTTAAGGACGTCCAGCCCGATCCCTCTGGAGATCTTTCTACCATCAAGGTCAAGGCCCGCCTCGATATCAATGGTATTTTGAATATTACCAGTGCCTACACTGTTGAAGAAGTCGAAGTTGAGGAGCCTATTCCCACCCCTGAGGGCAGCGAGAAGAAGGAAGGAAGCGAAACTCCTGCTGAGGGTCAAGAGAACGGCACCCCAGAGAAGCCTGCCACTCGCAAGGTTAAGAAGCTCGTCAAGAAGGGCAACCTCCCCATCAGCCAGGCCTCTCTTTGCTTGGACGATGCCACCGTTGCTGCATTTACCAAGAAGGAGTCTGAAATGAAGGCACACGACATCCTCGTTCTTGCTACTGAGCACACCAAGAACAGTCTTGAAGAATACATCTACCACATCCGTGACCAGGTTTCATACACCGCCTCTGACTTTGTCAACCCCGCTGAAAAGGATGCTTACTTGTCCAAGCTCACTGAAATTGAGGACTGGCTCTATGACGATGGAGATGATGCCTCAAAGGCTGAATACGAGGCTAAACTTGCTGACCTCAAGGGCACTGGTGATCCTATTGTTGAGCGTTATAAGGAATCTGAGAAGCGCCCTGAGGCTGCCAGAGAACTTCGCCAAAACCTTACCCAATGGGCTGAACTCGCCACTTCCAATGATGAGCGCTTTGCCCATATCACTGAAGAAGATAAGCAGAAGGTAGTTGAGCGTTGCGAATCTACCCAGCAGTGGCTTGATGAAAAGCTCTCGAAGCAAGAGGGCCGCGCCAAACACGATGCACCAGTTGTTTTCTCACATGAAATTTTGCAAAAGAAGCAAGAGCTTATTAGCTTTGCTACACCAATCATGAATAAGCCCAAGCCCCAGCCTAAACCTGAAGAGACTAAGCCCGAAGAAAAGGATGACGCCAAGGCTCAAAACGGCGAAACAGAAACACCAAAATCCCAGGACTCTGCTGCTAATGAACAAAGCAACGAAATGGATGTTGATTAATTGTTTAGAACGTAATTAATTGGTTGAATAGTTGAAATCTGCAAAGAGCTGTCATTATTACAAAAGAACTTATATCTTTAGCATGGTTTCTAAAAATACATTGCTTGCTTTTATAAATTTACATTTTACAAGATCGTTTATAATCAAAGCTACTTTATCATTGTTTATTAAAAATGTGGAGAGATTTCACTAGTGATCAAATCTATGGTAGGCAGAAATGGGCTCTCGTCAGATTTTGGCCTAACTATGAGCCAATCCATACACCATTCCTGGGGGAGGGCCTTTTTTGCTCAAATTAGTGTGTAACCTGACTATGTGTTTTGTCAAACTAGTATGGACTTGGTGTTTAAAATTTGAAATTGTTTAATGTCTAACAGGAATAATCAGTATCAAAAATCAACCTTGCATGGTTAATGTAGATAATGTTTATCAAGGAAAAATCATCCAACAAGCTTGGAAAGGTCGTCTGGAGGATATTTGGTTTGAGAAAATGTAATTAATCTCTTTATAGTTTGGATCCATTTTCTTTGAGTTTCATCGTTCAATACATCTACACGAAAAAAGTATGTTGAATTTTTTAGTACTTCATAAAGTTAAATAGGATTTTTGCTATATGTGATTCAATAGAAATCAAACTTACGGGCAACTTTGCTCGAAAAGATGTTTTCGCGGGCAGAGCGTTCGTGAATTCTATATTCATTTTAATTAGTAGGAAATGTGGATTTAGAAATATTGTATTGTATTGTATTGTATTGATGAGTGATTTCCTGATTTATACAAAATCCGGCTGCACTTACCCCACCATTGTTACACCTATTTACATGTATATTTTTATATATCAGACAACAATGAAAAGCTGAGTCAGAGTTATTCATTCCTAAATTGTTTAAAGGTTTCCTTAGAAGCCTATACATATAAATCAATGTTAAACACTTACCAATAGGCCAAGGGGCATTTCCAATAGACAAGCGGAGGTAGGCATCATTGGCTTTGGAGTATTCCCGCTCTTGGATATTCTTTGCAATTTCTGTTATACGGGCCAAAACATCCATATCAAGGGCTCTTTTGTTCAGTAGTCGAAAAAGTGGTTTCATGCTCTCAGATGAATGGTGCTGAGTAGCAGCTGCCCTCTTTCCTTCAGCAGAAAGCTTTACCTCGCCTAATGAAAGTTGATGACAAGGTTTAAAGTTGTCCATAAGAATGTAGTTGTATTGCAGGATAAAAATGACTGGCCAACTTACTTGGTCGCGATTCTATATATTCACTCCATTCGTACATCAAACGTTTAAAAAACACGTACAACAAATTGTATACTTTGTCTGGCGATTCTTTTAAAAGCTCTAGAGAAATGATGCTAGTATCCTATTGTCAGGTAATCAATATTCGAATTTAGACACACTTTTGGCAAGTCTGTAGCACAATTTTAGCCATTTGGCAAGGTAAATAAATGTAATAAAGGCTTACATATTTATACAGCATCTCAATTTTGTTTTGTCTTTCTTGTAACTCCTTAGTATCAATATGTGCTCGTTTTTTAAGATCCTGAATAACAGATCCAGACTCCATCTCTCTCAGAGCCTTCATAAATTCATTTTGTTGACCCTGATATGGATAATAATTAATTATCAGAATTACTGTTAACATCACTTTCGTATGTATCCGCAATGCGACAGTTAGGTAACAGCAAACATTTGACTTACCTCTGACTTCTCGTCCATTATCTCTAACGTCCTTAGCCGAATCTTTCTCTGACGATCTGTCTCTCCAAATAGCTTTATAGGTTCCCCGCGTGATCTGAATCTTTTTATCATCTCTTCCTCAGAAATCTTGAAGCTCTCTAAAACACTATCGTCTTCCTCTTCCTATTATCAAGCAACGTAAAGTAATGTTTGTAAAGCAAATCGTGTATCTTGATATATAGAATAGACACTGCACTTTTATTATTTTTATTAAAACTACTTATTGGACTTACTTTTTTATCTGTACCACTGCTGTTACTTCCGACTTCTTCTTCCTCTTTATTCTTATCGTTATCAACGTTCTTGCCATCTTGTTTTAGACTATCAGCATTGGAATCAATACTTTGTGAGGTGGCGATTTTGTTGGATTTACCTTCATCCTCATTCTCTGGAAAGTTTTGCTTTTCTAAATCCTTGAGTCGCATATATTTTTTAAACTTTGTAAACTGTTTTTCACTGCCTTTCTTGGTAGTATTAGAGTCATGCCCAGTAGCACTTTTTCTCTTTTTTATTTCAGATTCGATGGCACTTTTTAAAGCATTCATGATGTATATACACGTATATTTATATAGGGTGAATTGGGAAGCAAGGAAACTTCTTTACTATATCTGATGCCGCTGTTTTGTATTGTGGATCTGGATTTTTATTCTTTTTGATATAAATACCACCTGCCAGAAAATTATGGGGACAAATGGTAGGATAGCAATTCATTAGTCATTTTTATAGAAGACGACTAGAGATTCCAAGCAGATATTGGTAGGAAAACGAACTTTTATTGACACAAAACAAAATAAGGGAAAGGGAAGAATGTGTATATATATACGGTGGAACTGCAAAGGATGTGAAAAGAAAATAAGCTGGTTTTGAAAGATGAGGATAGATGTAGGTGGAAGAGTTTGGGTTTGAGGAATAGCGTATATTATATATTTTAGGGCTTGATCTGAATGAATGTGCTGTATAATGTTAAATTAGCAGATAGTATATGATAACCGAATGGCAGTGGTGGCGGGCTGGGAGACATTGTATTTAGATAGATTAGTAGAGTTTCGAATAGTATACCTTCCCGCCTACAGTCCAAACAGCAGTGCCTTTACGCAGATATTCCTCCCAATCAACATAATAGTAGGCATAACTGAAAAAGCTTGACCACATTAGGTGCATGATCCCACTTAGAACGGATATTAGTATGAGCTTTGGCCAACTGGAGACACATCGCTCGCCAAACCACTCGCTCAGCGAAATGTGGTTCTTGACCAACTGTCTTGTGGGACTGTATTTGCGTAGGTCCCAGCATGCAGTGAAATAGGGGTACCACAGCCATACAACAATTATCCCAAGGGCTGTGGAGCAGCAGATGATGCGGTATAGCCATCTGTTGAGAAATCTGGTCTGTAGCTTTTGTTGGAAAACCAAAAGTCCCAGAACAGTTCTTCGACAGTATGCCAGGAGTAGAGTTCCGATTCCTATCAAGTATGGACCGAATACCTTTTCAATGAATGCATGCACTGCTAGCCGGAAGGGGTGGAAAACAATATCGTCAAAATCTGGGGATGGTATTGGAGTTGTGTGAGGTGTATGAGCGGCGTTTGTAGAAATGGTGGTTTGTGTTGTAGCAGTAGGCATATTTGGAGAAATAGCGTTGGTTAGGCCTGCATCGTGAGTAAAGGGTAGGATGTTTAAATAAGCAGGTGGTGGTATATTGTTAGTGGATTTTGAGTTGTAAGTCGATTCGTAGGCTCTATTCCCACATGCTTCGTCTTTATGGTAAAAAAACATAAGGTATATTGCTCCATGTGCTAAAGGGGATAGATAAATGTATAGAATCCCAGAATACCTGGGGAAAAAGTGGAAGGAAAGCAGCGAAGAAGTCTGGTATATAAGTACGCATAATGTGCACAAATTGTTCATAGTTCCGAATGTATAAATTAATGGACCAAGCGAAATTCCGTCAATATATTTTATAATAAGCGCCACAATAAAGGCCAGGTGGATACTCGTTAGCCATCGCGAATAGGTTATCCGACTAGAATATCAGCAGTAAGAATGCAGAAATGCATATTACATCAAGTATCATTTAGTGGTGGTACTCGTTGTGCTAGAAATGCTGTTTGTCTCGTACTTACATGCTGTCTACTTTTATACAATGTTCAGAAAACATTTCGCACTTGTGGAGAAAAGTGCTTTTAGGCCTTTAGGCCCGTTTTAATATATGCGTGTTTGTGTGTGTGTGTGTGTCTGTAATAGTAGCGGTGGTGGTTGATGGACGCTTATTGTGTTGGCTGAATGCACGCAAATACTGGGGGTTTGAATTCGACACCTTGGTAGTCGAAATTAGAAACCTCGACACCAATCGGCCCTTTAGAAAGAATAAAAACTATGATGGGAAACGACAAGAAATAGAAAAGCAGAAAATAATGAAATAGGTTTGGCACATGAAAGTGAGTGTGTGATTGAAAGAAACTTGCCAGCATTTGTTGACTTTGGCTGAAAAATTTCATATGCAAGCGAGCATGATTATTCTCCACTTGCTACGGTTGAGCAAAGCTGCCTAATAGGCCAAGTCCGGGTATCAAATGCTCTTGGTTTGGTGACTTTGTGAGCGCCATCCCTCCTCTCATTAGTGGAGAAGGCGAGAAGAAGGGCCTGTGTGCAAAGTTGGGATGTCATCATGAAATCAGAGACCAAGGACATCATAGAAAAGCACCCCTAATCTTGCTTCGATTGATGAAGGTGGCTATCCCTTCATACTCAACACATAGATGCAAACTTTGACAATTAAAAGCAGTGTAATACTAATACCACTCCTCGAGTTTTAGTGTTAAATTATGCTATAGCTTGGCTACTGTGTCCGCAGATCTTGCATTTTTCGATTCTTAAAAGCACTCTTGCTGGAAACCGGGTTTGGGGTTGCCATTATTTGTCAAGACACAATCCAAATTATTTTGCTAGAAGATGTGAATGCATTTTGTCTTCACTTTACTGGTTTTCTACCAGCATCGCCTTGGTTTCACGCCATCATGACTCCAAATGAGCCTAGAGGGGCATATAACCATAGGATGGCTTTGCCAGATACCACACTTAGTCTGCAAATAGGGTCATCATTGACTACAACGACTAAGACATATCAATTATAACATAAAGCTAGTTTGCAAAGAAATATAATAAATCGAAATCTAAGTTATAAAATTAATGAGATATATGGACAGTTAAGACCCAACGAGAGTTTCGATGGCTTTAGCTACACCCTCCTCAAGGACTTCTTGGGTCATCAGGTGATCTTTTAGCTTAAGGAACAGAACTACTTGGTCTTCAATGGTTAAGCCATTTACGATGGTTTCGAGGACCTTGGCAATGGTAATTGGACTCGCCTAATAATGATAAATCATGAGATGAACGTTACTTGATAAGTGAAGCGGATCTAGTGTTTTGGGAGGAGAGATGTCATGGATCAAAGTCTGGAAGGAGTCAATGGATTCTTACCTCAATAAATGTAGTATAGTAAATGTGCGAAAACGTGGCCATAAATATTTGACAATCAAAGCGGTCAGAAACGCCACCGTGTCCTGGAATGGAGTTTCCAAAGTCTTTTATATTGAAGGCTCTCTTGACACCACTAGCAAAGAACCCACCGAATGGAGCAATCAATGAAGCAAATGCCGATAGGGCGAGGGAGTGTATCTGAACAGGACGGATAGACAGCTTTAGAATTTCTCGCCTCATCTAAATATAAATCGAGAGAATTAGTATGTTTATAGGCATTATAGAGCTACTATTTTCATGAATATATTGCACCTACAACTGTGGATATCGTTACAGACAGCCAGTATGGAAGTTCGTAATCCTGGTGAGCAAAGATGGGATTTGGGGTGCATTGGGAATGATGTAAAGCATTTGTTCTTAGGTGCTAGTGTGTAGAAAATTATAAACAAAAGCACGTTAGTATATTTTAAGCACGACTTCGTCATTTATTTTGAATGGTTTGTTTTATAAATACCTCAATTGGACAGATCACGTAGTTCCATCTACTGAGTAGAGATGTAAGAAGGAAACCAAAGGCCAAAGTTGCCAAACCACCACCAATATAGCCCTCCCAGGTTTTTTTCGGGCTCAGCGAGATAAGACTGTGTCTTCCAAAGAAGAACCCAAAGATATAGGCAAATATATCGTTTACAATGACCAATGCGATAGGGATGAAAAACCTAGATACATAAAAAGCAAAGGTTGTAGCAATCTTGCAATAGGATATACGATGACCAGCCAAAATTTCTCAAAATTGCTTACCAGAATATGCCAGCAAATATGTTTTCGACCATAAAATGTGTCTGGAAAATGACCAAAAGCAGTGCCATATGGGTCCAAGCAAAATGGCCAAACTGGAATCTGTAAAATCCCTTTTGCAGGGTGGCGACAAACCAGACGAATCCTATACATAATATATTATGGCCTGTTCAGCAGCTGATCTAGTCACACCAAAATCATGCTCTTTAGTCATTAATTTGCTCACCAATCAAGTAGACCGTAAACGATATAAATTTGTGATGAGATGTCATTAATGGTGCATATCTTCCAAGGATCGGAACCTTTGCCATATAGCGGTTAAAGATATGTCCATACAAATAATACTCGGTAGTAAGCAGGAAATACCTAATATATGCAGATTTTCATTAGATTTGGGGTATATAGGGGATGCATCAATAGTCTTGTGACGGCTTCGCATAAAATATTCGCAGCCATCTTACCAATTCAAAGCTCGCTGCCATGGCAAGTCTCTCTCCTTGTTTTTCTCCGAGGCAAGCCCAATCAATTCTTTATAGATCGCTAGCTGCAAGCCAAACACCATGATCATAATAGGCACTGGGCCTCCAGCCAAGACCATAAAGAAACCGCCAATCATAAGAAGTGTGAATACTGTCCGTTTCCGTACGGTTTCCCATCTCTTTTTCCCAACAGATGAGTGGTCTTCGCCAACAAGATCCTGGATTTATGTTATCAGAAGACATGGTATCGAGGTTATTATCAATAGGATTTTAAAGCGCAACCAGAGCATTAGAAGCGCAGTTTCTGCGGGCTCTTTATCTACCTCTCTACTTTAAAAATATCGTGTTTAGAACTGGACATACCTTGTTTGTTACTGTGTTTCCTTTATTCACCTTTCTCTGACGAAGAGTGCTGCTGTTGCCTTTTGGCTTTACTGGGCTTTGGTTGCCTGATTTGCCCGAATTCCGTGCCATATTTTTAGAGTAGTTATTTAACTAGTTTTAAAAGTGTATGTATCATAAAGAATTTTAGAGCATAAAAATGGACAAAGGGGGAAGAGAAAGCATGCGGATGAGTTGTTCAAAGCTATTTTCTCTTATATATCATGTTGACCAGTAAAACGTTTCTATTGCTTTCACATTCATATAAATATATGTGTGCGTGTGCGTACGCGAGCACGTATCAAATATCAGAATCAAACCTTGATCTTTCTCTGTGTGTGTGTGTTTGCATCATCATGACAGGCCACCTTTAACTTTAAAGCAAAAATGGCTTATGTAGAAATCGCTGCTTAGATAACCGTTATTTTCTCAACAATTCCAATTAGTCCAAGTATAAAGAGACAGAGTAAGGCTGCTATTCGCTTTATTCAAGGCTTTATGCATCTGGCCAAAGACCTGTGAGACATTGATGGGACAAAACCCCCAACAAAAACACTTTGCACAATATCACTCGAGTATTTCTGAGAAAGCCCTACTCTTACTTTGCTATATGGAATATTATCCGTTAGGTTATCAGCTGCATACAAGACAGTTAGTGTTGTTATACTAGACACTTGGCATGGCTATCCGATGAATTTATTATTTAGATGCATGTCCTAATAACAGGATTGTAAGTTTATTGGTGCAATGGCAAGAAGGCAACTAAAAGTAACTCCAAGCTACTCGATTTCTACTTATTAGATGGCCATGATGCTTGGGCACTTTATTGCTCCTATAGAGGCAGCTATATGCCACATACACTCCTAGTTATTGGATAAGCATTTATTACTCTTGTTTGTTATCAGATAACCAGGAACACTTATATTTAAATATGACCCATAATATCAGATGTGTCAGTTCCTAATTTCTGACGGTAATCACTGCCACAAGTAAAATCTATGAGTCTTGAGCAATACACAAAAGCTTTATATGATGACCAGAGAACCCAGGACCTTTCTATAGACCAAGAACTAATAAGACATATTTATAGAAGCAATCAGTATGCTGGCTCTGCGTGGTTCAAGAGCATATGCGAAAGTGAAAATTCGTGGAACGCCGACACAGATCGGTGATGGATCACGAAAGTGCTACCAGCTTATCAATGGGTCCATGCTAACAAAAGCTCTGTATTGCGCGAGTAGACAAGCATCAACGGAGACCTTTTCAAAATGGATAAACCAGGACGGTAAAATAGACCATGCATCTATCGAAGACAAATGGAAAAAGCGTTGGAATGATCACAGGCTCTTATTGCAGAATGATGAGAGAAAGGATCCATTTTATGTTCTGGCCATGTTTCCGTATCCGTCTGGTGCTTTGCATATGGGGCATGTCCGTGTCTACACTATAAGCGATGTCGTTTCCCGTTATAATCGAATGCTGGGCAAAAAGGTGCTACACCCCATGGGGTGGGACGCTTTTGGCCTTCCAGCAGAAAATGCGGCCATCGAGAGGCAGATATCGCCAGCAGTGTGGACAAAGCAGAACATCGCCTCAATGAAAGATCAGCTAAAAAGCATGCTAACTGATTTCAACTGGGAAAAAGAGATTTCTACATGCGATACAAAGTATTATAAATGGACTCAATATTTGTTTTTGCAGCTATATAAGCATAATTTAGTCTATCAGAAAGAAGCTACTGTCAACTGGGATCCAGTAGATCAGACAGTTTTAGCCAACGAGCAAGTTGACTCTAATGGAAGATCTTGGAGATCTGGCGCCATTGTTGAAAAGCGCAAGCTTAAGCAATGGTTTGTTAAGATATCAAGCTATGCAGACGAGTTGCTGGAGGGTCTTGGGTCTTTGAAAGAATGGCCCACAAATGTTCTGCAAATGCAAGAAAACTGGATTGGTAAATCGAAGGGTGCCATATTCCATTTCAATCTTGAAGGACACCAGCAAAATGCCGGAAAAAGATTATCAGTTTTCACAAGTAGACCAGATACCCTCTTTGGAGTTAGCTATATCGCTATAAGCTGTGACCATCCATTGGTATCATCGGAGCATTTAACAAAAGAAATGCTCGATAAAATAGCAGAATTTTCGAATAATCTTTCCAGGATCCCAACTTCGGAATTGGCAACTGATCGCAGAGGAATAAACACAGGACTGTTTGCAACTCACCCCATTGTTGGTTCGATGAAGGTTCCTATCTATGTTGCCGCATATGTACTTCCAGACTACGGCTCTGGTGCGGTGATGGGTGTTCCAGCTCATGATATCAGAGACCATTCTTTCGCCCAGGCCAACAACATTCCATTTACACAAGTCATTAAAGAATCAGACAAAAAGGAAGGCGGAACAGACCTTCCCTTCACAAATCTAGGTGTATTAAAAAACATTCCAGAGAACGGCGAATTTTCGGGAATGCCAAGTCGAGATGCCCAAAATGCTATTGTTGAGAAAGCCAAGTCTCTAAAAACTGGTGACAATAGTGTTCAGTATCGTATCAGAGATTGGCTCATATCAAGGCAGAGATACTGGGGGGCTCCTATTCCGATAATTCATTGCAAATCGTGCGGTGCTGTCCCTGTTCCTGAAGACCAACTTCCCGTAGAGTTGCCTACTGTTGTCGAGATCAAAGGAAGGGGAGGTAGTCCTTTACAACAGTCCAAGGACTGGGTAAATACCCAATGTCCTAAATGCTCAAAGCCAGCCACACGAGACACCGATACAATGGATACCTTTGTAGATTCATCCTGGTATTTCATGCGTTTTCCTGATGCTAATAATGATTCAAAGATATTTGACCCCAAAACTGCTGCAGAGATGTTGCCAGTAGACATATATATTGGGGGTGTTGAACATGCCATTCTCCACTTACTATACTCTCGTTTTATCAGCCGGTTCCTTACCAACACAGAGATAGGTACCACCGACAAAAAACATTCAGCAAACAATGGCGAACCATTCAAAAGGCTGCTAACCCAGGTAGGAGAGAAACCAAGTTATCCGGTTTAAACTATCTTTAGCTCAAATGAGAAATCAGCATGAATCAAATATTTGACATTTACTTTATATCAATTTTTATGGTATAGGGTATGGTTCATGGAAAAACATTCAAAGATCCAGACACTGGCAGGTTCTTGAAACCCGATGAAGTTACTTTTGATCATTCAGGAAATCCAAAGATAGTCGCCACTGGAGAGACTCCGCTCATTACATTTGAAAAGATGTCAAAGTCCAAATACAACGGCGTTGATCCAGTGAAAACCATAAAAGAATTCGGTGCCGATACTACCAGACTTCACATCCTATACCGTGCAGCTCCACAGGATGTATTGGAGTGGGAGACTCAAAACATTGTTGGCATGGAAAGATGGCTTTCTCGTCTTGGTCGTTTAGTTGATGCTACTCTGAGCAATCCACCAAAGTCCATTGCATTAAGAGATTTGCTTGAGAATCGCAAAGAATGGCCAGAGAAGGTGCATGAGATATATTGTATGACAAACCAAGCCATCCAGAAAGTAACAAACACGTTTGCAGATACATTTGCCTTCAACACAGCCATAGCAGCTCTTGTAACTTTGACGAACCTGCTGCAAGCAGAAGCACAAAAGGATATCATTTCGCATCCTATATTCAGATATTCCGTGGGATGCATTGTTAGAATGCTGAGCCCAATGGCTCCAGGAATCGGTGAAGAGCTTTGGGAATTGCTAAAAACGGGGTGCAATGAAGAAAAATACCCCACTAGTCTTATATTGTTATCTCACGAATCGCTAGCTGCAAATCATTCAATATTTTCAGCTCCGTGGCCAAAGGTAGATGAAGCAGGTCTGATATCACAAAAGATAACAACCATTATCCAGGTAAGAAATTTCTACAAAAATTATTGGCTATAACTCCTTGGTGTTTATACCTGTTTTTTCGTGCTCTGTATTATACTCCCCCAGTCTCCCAAATCGAAGCTTACTATCTGAGATGATTTATTTACTTGAAGGTCAACGGAAAAGTCCGAGGGAAATTGTTACTTTCTGCAAATGCTGACATAAACGCCAAGGATTTACACGAAAAGGCTCTACAAAATCCCAGCGCAAAAAAGTGGTTAATGGATGACGAAACCGGTAATCCCAAACTGGTGAAGAAAACGATTATAGTGAAGGGGGCCAAACTTGTCAACTTTATAGTTTAAGCTTTAAAAATTGGGGGTTCATTTTAGAAAAACAAAAAGCAAATTGAAAAAAAATATACAGACAAATTGGATGTGGATCATGATATTTGAAGAGTGACTTCTGGGTGGCCAACGATTAAAGGCGCAACCAAAACCAAATGGGTAACTACCACTTGTTAGTAAATGTTGGTGGTGATCGCCCTTCAAAAATAACTACAAATATAAAGTCATTTAACAGCTCCAATATGTTTGTGTCTGTGTGTATAATTAGCCAAAAAATAACATTAAAAGATTAGTATCTGTTTGTCAAGCTGGTGATGGAGTCGATGGCCTTGTGAAGGTGCTCTCTTTCGTCATCGTTGAGAGACAGGTCAACTGACTGTTGGACACCATTGGCACCGATAACAGCGGGCCAGGAGAAGTAGCAGCCGAACTTTTCGCTATAGTGGGAGACTGGGAATACCTGGTCGGTGTTTTGAAGGAGAGCCTTGGCCAAGAAGGCTACATGAGCAGCTACACCATAGTAAGTAGAGCCCTTGGCCTCAATAATGTCGTAGGCAAGCTTAGCAACATTACGCTTGATTGCCTCAAGATCCTGGCCTTTCATCTTTGGATGGGAGAGCAATGGCATGCCAGCCACGCTTGCTGATGACCATGCTACAAACTGGCTGTCACCATGCTCACCAAGCGAATAAGCGTGGATAGACGAGGGACTGATACTGACGATTCGGCCAAGATAGTTGCGTAGACGACCTGAATCGAGGAAAGTGCCGGAGCCAATGACAAGATGCTTGGGATGGCCTGATACCTTCTGTGCAATGTAGGTGAGAACGTCTACGGGGTTAGAGATGATGAGGATCTTGGACATAGGGCTTATAGGTTGGATAGAGTCCATGATAGACTTGATGATGTTATAGTTGCGGTCGATTAGCTCAGAGCGCTTCTCTCCAGGTCTCTGCTTGGCACCGGCAGTGATAATGATGACATCGGCCTGGCCAGCTTCCTTGAAGCTTGCCTTACGGCATCTAGAGATAGACAGGTATGCTGCGTCGCAAAGATCAAGGGCTTGACCTTCGGCCTGCTTCTCGGCAACATCTACGATGAGGATCTCAGCATGGACCTGCTGCAAAACTAGAGCGTAGGCGATTGAAGCACCAACACTACCAGCACCACCGATGACAGCGACCTTAGTGTGCATTATGAGAGTCAATAGGAGGAGGAATTTGGAAAAGATTAACAACAAGCGGTGCTATCTAGAGTACGAAAACAAGGAACGTTTCTGAAAGCGAGAAAGATGTGATATGGGTAAAATTGAGAGAGAGAGAGAGGGTAAAGCGTTTTATATTAAATATTGAGATTTACAGAGATTCGGAGATATATCATAGAATCAGAACTCGTAGGCCTAAAGCTGACATGTTCACCCCCTATCCCCAACTATTTATGTGCTGTCCATAAGCAGCTCTGGTAAACACTGCGTTATGCGACCTATCACCAGGGCCTGCTTAGAGCAAGATGGGCCCAAACGAAAGGCCGTGGGTGACCTCATTGTAGTAAGTTTTATATTAATTGGATGCAGGGACGAGGTAAAGAAAATCTTTTCGAAATTTATGGCAAAATCTACCAGTCTCACTTCTTTGGCTCAACGTCACTGGCCTTTTGGTTTACGAGCTTACTCTGAGCATCAACAAGAAGCCCGGTAATTAGAGTCTCTGAAAACCCCATATCGTAGTCGACCAGCCCATACTTTTGGAGCACATCGCACCACATTACGATGCTTTTCCTAAGATGTTCAAAATGTTCCTCCCTGAGTCTTTGTTCGGAGGATGTCGCCGTGTCAGCATTTCTTATTGCATACATCCAGCATTGATTAATCGTTCTCCAGAACTTGATCCTATCGAAGCCTTCAAATATTGGCTTATCCGATGTTAGGCCTAGGCTTTCGCAGTTTGTAACCAATGCATCAGTCACCCTACTGAGAATATCAAATGCTTCGACTACCCGGCCTGCGGCTATCTTTCCGAGCATTCCCTTCATCTGTGACTCTATACCAAGGAACTTGCTTTTTAACGCATTTTGCTCCGTCCCATCGTTACTCGCTGTTTGAATCATGCTTGGTGCTGTGGCGATGTTTTTACAAAAAGAGCTTGCTCGATTAGCTCTATAGATGATGAAAGTGGAGATATCGTTATAAAGCAACTCGTTGGTGGCGAGTTATGGGCTAAAGATTTGCCCTTTTAGAGATTATAAGCCTCTACCAGTGTTAAACTTGACACTGTGAGAGATTTCTAATTTATCACTTCTAGAGTGGATGCACTCAATGATGAAAGTGCACTGAAAATTCTAGAGAGCCCAAAGTACCGTACAATTTGCTGGATTTTCGCACATAGAGTGATAAAAATCACAGCTTACCAAAGCTGGTACTACCTTTATTTGGATCAAGCTCTGGTCATCATAGTTTGGCACTAATCTTTGTATTTGGAAGAGAAGTAGTCTTCTCTAAAAGGGTACTAGGATGTTCCCTGGATACTAGCCAATCATCCCTGAGATTCCAGATAAAATGTATGTGTTGTGGGCTGATTTGCAGAGAATGTGTGAAGGTATCTGCCTGTTCCCTTTTAGTGGATAACTTACGATTTCTCTTAACAAACAACGGCTCGGCTATCACTCTGGAGAGAAGAATCCAAAAATAGCTCTATTATTTCATTGAAAGCCTTATAACCAGTTTATGCAGCCCATAAGCACATGAATCGAGTATATAAAACTAATGCACCATTCAAAGCGATGAGTCTAGCCTACAAAGCTAAATATTCTGAAATTAAAATATTCAGTGCCAATATATTTCTCCTTTCCATTTCTATTGCTTATAAAAGTATTAGGTTTAGCTACTATCACTACCGTTGCTGCACTCCATTCTATACCATTTCAAGCAAACATGTCTAATAACCCACCTTTGCCTCCACGGACACATGTACCCCGAATAAGCTTTGAGGAGCCAGAGTCCAAAAAAGACACAACAGCTGCGACAGCATCCTCGCCATCCACACCAAAGAGCTCAGGAATAAAATACCTACCCATGGAGGCCCAACACTTGAAAGAGCTCGAGGGGCTAACTATCTGTAGGTCAATACTATCTTTATTCCTAAATTCAGTTGGCTATGACTTGTGTAGACTAAAAATATCCAATAACTTGTATATATATATATCCATATATAGTCACATCGGAGGAAATTGAGCAGCTATACAAGCGGTTTGCCAAGTTGGATACCAACATGTCTGGAACCATTGACAGAAACGAGTTCCAGGCCATTCCCCAGTTGGCAAGCAATCCTCTTGGCCAGAGACTAATCGACATATTTGATGAGGATGGTGGAGGTGATGTTGATTTCAAAGAATTCATCCACGGGCTGAGTATTTTCAGTGGCAAGTGCTCAAAGGAAGAGAAAATCAGGTGTAAGTAATCTCTCTCACAGATACATACATATACAGACGTAAAAATGCCAATTAGGTACATGATTCAAAAGGGTTAGCCCTTTCATAAACATTTTGTATGTTGAAAAGAGTACTTATACTTTTCCATGCCTATATATAAATTTATAGTCGCATTCAAGATCTATGATATGGATCGTGATGGTTACATTTCCAACGGTGAACTTTACATGGTTATGAAAAACATGGTCGGGAATAATCTCACACCTGTCCAATTGCAGCAAATAGTAGACAAGACCATCATGGAGGCTGACCGTGATGGCGATGGGCGTATTAGTTTTGAAGAATTTAGTGCATTTGTTGCCAAAACTGATATTGTAAAGCAACTTACTCTGGAAGCACTTTAATCCAGAGAGATCCATTCAGCCCTTTTCTCATCGTTTCCAAACATTGCACTTTCACACATAATCTATTTAAAGAAATGACGCTTGGAATGTATATATTAAAGACCTTTTATTTGTGTGGTTCTACGCTTTAAATTGATACATGAAAATAATTTAACAATCTAAACTCGAGAATAAAACGTATCTAGTGCAGCACTGCTTTTGCCTGAAATATTTTAGGTGGTAATGTTAGTAGATGAGGTAAATTATAAATCAAATATAGGATAAAAAGTATCAATTATGCCTTGTAAAATATGTGCTATAGTTATAGTTCGGCTACAGCCAATCTGGTCTACCAATTTCATTCCACAGCTTAACATATGGCTTGGGTGCCTTCTCAGTCTTTATCTTTCCTTTCCAGCCCTGATTCCTTTGTGCCTCCTCTTCCCATTGCTCTGGAAGATTGGTGTATGAAGCATTTCTTCGATCCGTATCTGGGTTTACGCCACTACCAACCTCAATGGCACTTTGTGGCAAGAATACACGGTTTTCTGTCGGTGAATACTGCTCACGCTCGTTATCCCATGCCGATCCAGAATAAGAAGATATATCGCCTCTCTTTCCTTGTTTTTTGTACTTGTGCAATCCACTGCTACGAATTTGTGATAGCCAGTGACTGAAAAAGCCCCTTGAGACTTGCCATCCGGTTGAGAGCATTGGCACAATCATTGGGAACACCCATTTTTCGCACAAGAAGCTTGCAAGATAGTTTGCCGCACTATATCCAACAATAAAGATGCGGAAGTTCATAGGTACAACTTCTAGCTCCAAGATATCACGCAGTTTCTTGGCTGGGTTAATGGCAAGGTATATGGTTATTCCAAACAAGATCGCACAGCTTGCTATGAAGCCAATATTCTTGAATACTGTGCGACGATATGGTGGGCCCTTGTTCAGAACGCAAGCAACGCAGATGTATTGGAAGCATGAGACTAGGAATACACAAGTGTTTTCGTATGTCAAAATAAGGAAATTTCCAGTTTTGACATCAGTATCTGGATCCATAACTGGTGGGGAATACCAAGGCTGGCGACGAACGCTATTGAACATACCAAGCTGGAACACAAACATGATCAAACCCTGTCCAATCAGCGAGGTTATAACTGATGAGCTCATTAAATTTGCGGTGGGACTCTTTCGAACAATCTTCTTATACGATGGAGAGTTGCTCATGAATACCGCAATGGGAAGGATGATGAACAGATCAATGTAAAGGAATTGGTAGTCGCCAAGCCCGCCGCCATAGCTGTACATGAGGGACACCGATACAAACTGGATAATACTGTAGAGAGCCATGTATTTGAAGCACCCAAAGCTTGTTACCAGAGCAGCACGACCATCGCGGATGACATCAAGAACACAATATATATCAGTAGACTGGGATACAAATGGTGCGGCAACGCTGGCATCAGCCTCGCTCAGCGAAATGCCAACATCAGCGGCCTTGAGGGCACTGCAGTCGTTTGCACCATCTCCGCAAAAGCATACAGAGTACTCTAGTCCCTGAAGCTTTTCTATGAGCTCTCCTTTTTCGTCTGGGGACATGCGGGCGTAGACAATACCTCTCATAAGCATTCTGTTTATGGTTGATGTTGGGTACTCGTCAATTATACGTCTAAACACATCGCCGGTCACAGCAACACAGTAGTTATTGGCAGACTCGAGTTCCAAATCAGCCTGGCGTTGTAGTCCATCTGGAGACAGCAGCACAGGCTTGAGAGTCATTGGGTCCAGCACAGTGTCGCTCCCATCAATATCCTGCCACAATATTTCGGCTGGGGCATCACTGTCACGCTGCTCTTCATGAGCAACAAGCTTAGGATAAAACACTCTAAGACTGGGAACGACCATTCCACAAGACCGTGCAACACTCACGGCAGTAAGGACGTTGTCGCCGGTGCACATGATCTGTCTGATGGAAGCTTCACGGAGCTCTTTGAGGACCGGTGCGGATGTTGGCTTAAGTCTGTTCTCAAAGACGATGAATCCAAGGAAAATAAGGTTAGACTCAATGTCTGCGCGTGAAAGGTGCTGAAGCTTTGGCCAAGAAATTTTGAGTGTTTTTCCGGCAATAGCGATAACACGGTACCCATTGTGTGTGTATGCGTCCAGCTTTTCCTTGAAGTCTTTGGGCAGAGTATTCTTGTCGCAAAGTTCGGATATGGCCTCAGGAGCACCCTTTACATATGCCTCCATGTAGCGAGAATTCAGGAGCTTTGTAACCACGCTCATACGACGGAGTGCAGGCGAAAACTCAAATGTTCTCAAGATTCCAAGCTCATAGTTTTTGCTGTTAGAGTCGAGAGAGAATTCCTGTGCAAACGGCGGGCGCACCACTGAAGGAACAGGACCAATATGAGTGTTTGGAACCACATCCAATCGCTGCTCGACATTTCCACCAGCCTTTGTGTTGTCATGCTGCAGTCCTGCGCTTTCTGGATGGCTTTCGTCGTCGCCTTCCTCCAAGACCCACTGAGTGGATTCGAACATCCTAACATCGAGCGGGTCTCCAAGCAGTTCCCCATGGACGAGTTTCAAAGAGTGGCAGGAGGCAAGTGCGTGGATTAGCATCAACTCGTTTGGCTCTCTCTGGATATTCTTTTTCTCCGAAGACACCTGGAAGCCCATCGCCTCTTGAGTCGAGAGAAGAGAAACATCCTTGGTCATTTCGCCAAACATCTGGGTCTTTGCACTGATGGCCTGCGCGCCCAAAACATCCAAGCCGTCCTCAGTAAGGGTGCCTGTCTTGTCAAAGCACGCAACATTGAGCTTTCCCGCAATGTTTATGCGCATTGGACTGATACAGAATATCCTGCGTCTGCGCAGCCTTGCCAACGCAAAGCTGATACCGATTGACATTGTTGCCGGCAGGGCAGGGGGAACAACAACGGTAATCAAATCCAGGGCACGCATGATGATGATGTGCGAGGAAACCCCAAGTCTGACGAAATTGGACAGGCTGGCAAAGAACCCAATGACGGCTATCACGGCCAGCACCCCGACAAATCTCATCGAATCCTGGTAGAATTTGAACTTGTTTGGTCGTGGGAACATAATCGAGCGAACAAGCGCGCCTTTGGTGGTATTGAAGCCAGAGCGGATGACCATCGCGGTTGCCTTGCGAGTATAGCCAGTAGCCGAACTGTCGCTGCTGGATGGGTCGAGCCTGGATCTCTTTTCAAGCTCAATCCAGTCTCTTCCACCAAACCCGGCGCCGGTCTTTTTGACTCTGACCAGCTTGGTTCCAGAAAACAGGACGTGTTTGCTTGCGCCGCCCTGGAACATTGTGTCTGAGGGGTCCAGTGTCATCAAACTCCTTTTGTCTGTCGGGGTCTTGGCAACAGGTATACTCTCCCCAGTAAGCATGCTTTCATTGACGATACAATCGCCCTCCAGCAGCAGCGCATCGCAGGGAAGGATTAATAGTCCGGGGTCGGACACCTCGAATACATCGCCAGGTAACAAGTCAGAGGACTCCATTCTTCTCCACATCCTCTCTCTGAACACGTTAACACTGCACGAGAATCGGGCCATTTCGTTGATGCGTCGGATATTCCTGCGAGTGTCCAACAGCGTGCTGGTTATGGATATAATGGACATGAGCAATATGCAGCTCGCATAGACATAATAATCGTCGCACATCCACAAGACGATACTGAATATCTGGAATATATAGAATGGGTTAAGCGCCTCGCTAATCAATATCGAGAGGACCGATTTGTCTTCAATCCCAATCATGTTGTCGCCAAAAACAGCGTGGCGCATCTCCTTCGTCTCGTAGTTGAGGCCCTTCCTGCAGCCGTCTGGGTCTTCGAGCCATTCTGCGGCCCGCCAGGTGTAGTTTGGAATGAACTTCTTTAGCAGCGGGTGGTACATGAACCGGTAGTACCTGAAAGTGAACGACGAGAGATGGTTAACAATGGCATTTCGCTCTGCTGCGAACGGGCCATGGAGAGTGAGTGCTCCAAAAATTGAACCCAGTGGCCCGCCAAAGAACCGGTGGCTGACCTTCTCCAGGGCAATGCTATCGGTGGCAATGTCCGATACAAGCACAAACTTTGCATTTTCTAGCGAGCATTTCTTCATTGTCATCTTGATCCGCCATTTTGGAAGCCAGCTGCAGACAAGTGCAAGCAGCCCGCAGGTCAAGACTGTTAGACAATTGAACAGCAAAAACATCCTGTTGTTGTATGTCATCCCCTCGACCCTAATTGTAATGTCTTCTTCGCTGAGGTAAATTTCCTGTGAATATGGATCCCCATTAGGCACATAATCAGGGTTGGTGGGATCAAAGTTGTCTTTGTGGAGATATTGGTCTGGATGCGTGAGCGGGGAGAGATCTATTTTTTTCTCGCTCTTTTGTTTGGTGTCTGAAGATGCCAATGATTCTGAGGTGCCGCTTTTCACAGAGCAAGGGCTGCTATTGCTGCTGCTGCTGAAAGCTTTTGGCTGCATGGGCGAAAGATTGCTCTGCTGTTGTTGCTGCTGCTGCTGCTGCCTCTTCAAGGACCCATTGACGAGAGGCGGCTTGGACACGCTTGGGTGTTTAAAATCGTGTGATCCAGATGGCACATCCTTCCAAACATGCTTATCGCCATCAAAAACACCCGAATAGGTAAAAGGTAAGCTTGGACCACCCTTTTTATCAGAATTTTTGTAAATGCTTGGTGGTCTGGAACCTGTTTTTAGAGAGGGATCAGGGGATGAAACCAGTGGAGTCAGGGCCTGATCACCAGGCTTTGCATTGAGCCCAATTCTTGCCGAAGAAGCCGATGCTATCGAGTCAGGAGAATTCGGTCGAGTTTCTTGCTGCGATGGAGTAGCTGTCATTGCTTGGTAGTGCCGCCGGGGCTGTGGCGGTGGAGAAGATGTTGGAATCCCCTTCATCAATTGGAATATAACGCATTCGCCGAGTTATGGGTGACTTTTTGAGTGTCGAGATAAGCCGGCGAGAAAATGGCAGCCGAACGGATAATATTGCAAGGGTAGCGTTTAAAATACAACTAAAATAAGTGAGTGGCACAGTAAAAAACTAAAGAATAAAGCTACGGTCTAAAAACACACTACAAAAAG
The DNA here is from genome assembly GCA_027575805.1 of Mycoemilia scoparia. Lineage (NCBI taxonomy): Eukaryota > Fungi > Kickxellomycota > Kickxellomycetes > Kickxellales > Kickxellaceae > Mycoemilia > Mycoemilia scoparia. The sequence continues at coordinate 284,451 of JANBPU010000004.1, read as the reverse complement.
AGCGAGAGAGAGAGGGGGCAGCGATTTTTATTGCCTCATACCAACATATGTGTGCGCCAAATCTCATTTGCCGTTGCCTGCTACAAATTTTGGGACACAAAAGCTTATTGGGCGGCGATAGGCCAACTCCCAAATCTTTAGCGAGATCCAGGGGACGTTTCTTCACTACTGACTTTTTGGGGCACCATCTATTGGTGCATTTGGATTGGCAAGTGACTTGCCATGTCCCATACGCCCGAGGAACCACCAGCGTATCGACCCATACATAATGCCGTGCTTGGCCGCAGTGACAGTAGCAGAGGTGACCCCGGCCAAGAATTGCCTGGGCAAGGGATGGGCCCGATTATCACAGATACCCACCTTGCCCTGTCCATTAGGAATGGGCTATTGCTTTACCCGGCTTTATAAGCTTCACCAGCTGCGTGCCATCCAGTTGGCTCTAAGATCATTTTCATCACTTTAATATGATTGTTCATTATTTGGCCTTCGGGCCACGAGCAACGTCATAAGGCTAGCTCATCAAAAGGAAACAGACTGGTACCCACACACACATTCTCTGCAAAATCAGCTCACAGGATATACACTTTAGCTGGGGCCAGACAGGCTATCGGCTAGTATCCAAGGCGTTATTCTCGCACACACCTTTGAAGGAGACTCTGCCATATTTATACGTGTGTATGTGTGTGTGCGCCCCTATACTGAGAAGTCATCATCCCAAAATGTAGACCAATTTGACCTACGATTAGAAAAATAGTATGGCTGAGTTCACAAGTCTATGGCTTTTTGCTACTATGCTGTTCCACGGGACCACCCGCTTTTGCCTAACTCAGGTTGTCAGATATGGCCATATGATGTCCCCTCAAATTCCAGCCCTTAATACCGACCCAGATGTCACTAACACACAAAGAATTCCAAGTAATTTTGAATTTTTTTCAATGCAATTAAACTACTTCGCTCCACTACTTTGGCAGTAAACTGGAAGGATGTTGCGGGTCAGGGCTTGTATCAACTTCAAAATAGGTTTTGCTACAAGCACTATAAACATACAATACTTGCGCCACTTATTACTAGCAGGGGAACGAAGCAAAAAGCACATGCCTGCTATGCAAATCGCATCACCGAATTCGTATTGTGAGGGGCATTATTTATGGTAGGTCTACAGAAAATAATCGTGGCTTTGTCATACAGCTCCACCCACTCACAGCATGGTGGGTACAGCTATTATCGCTTTTGTCTCCTTTTCATTCGCTTCTCAAGCCGCTCCTCATGCCGAATGCGTGCGATGTGCTCTTCTTTCTTGATTCCGCCAAGATACTTCTTTCCAGCTCCAACAATGTGCAGTATTTCTTTGCGGAGAAGATTCATCCCACCTCCCGTCTTCGCGCTAACCATAAAAATACGGTCAACGCACGAAGACGATTTCTTGATGGCCTATTGTCACATATACATCCCATTAAAAAGAAAAGCGCACAGCCTAGTCAATGCCTTGTATACATGTGATATGGATGAATGACTAAGGCAGGCAGCTTGGTGTTTCGCCTGGATATGCCATATACATACCTCGGAAAGAAGCAGATGACGCCTAGCAAGGTCCTCTCGATGTACCAAGTCACACTTTGTCATGACCAGCTGATACTTTATTTTGATCTTATCAAGAAGCGTGAGGAATTCCTGATCGACGTGCTTAATGCCTAAAAGTGACAGTTGGTGGTATATACAGACACATTTATAGTAAGCCTAAAATATCCAAGGATATGCTCGAGGTATGTACACCACAGTTTTTAATCAATGTTAAGCCATACCGTGTCTGGCATCGATGAGCACGAATAGCCGCTTGAGCGTCTTTGTGTCCCGTATATATGTTTCAATCTATAGTTTTATAAGAGTTATTAGCGGCTGGAGCGAATGATGTGTGATGGCCATCTATTGGCCAAAGCCGTGGCTTTTATTGACTATATGGGTAGTATTTTACTAGGAATCAAATATACGGCAGGCAGAAATAGTGGGGGTCCTTATCAGATTATGGCCCAGTCACAAGCCATTTAATATTCAACTCCTAGGGACCCAATTTTGCCTAAGGCCGTGTGGATTCTGGCCATATCATCGATCCAGCACCCATCAACCTTACCAGTGGGACCCATGTTTCTTTCTTTTCATCCTTGGCAAAAGCAAACCCGTAGCCTGGCATATCTATCAGATGAAAGTCCCTTCCAGCTGCATAGAAATTCAGCTGCTGAGTCAAACCGGGTTTATCAGAAACTCTGGCCATTGTTGATTCGCAAAGGATGTTTAGGAGCGTTGACTTTCCAACATTAGACCGACCTACACACAAATAAACAAAAGTGCTGGTTTGTTGAAGATTGTTTAGAGCTACTTTAGATGGTGTGCTTTTGAAGCTTATATACATACCAACGAATGCTATTCCAGGAAGAATCTCCTTTGGGAACGATGCTGGTGTTTCAGCTCCTGCGAAGAAATTCATGAATGGAAGCTACCATGTGATTCAATAGAAATTATACGCCATTAATCAAGGCTTTTTATGGCTTTTGAATTATCATATGTATACATTTGTTTATTATGAACTTACTCTGATATCAACTGGTGGGAGTATCTCAAATTTCTTTGTATTCCTCAAGAACCGTGTTACTTTTACTGTGCCAAGATCTTGTTCGTCAAGAAACTTGAGGGTCTTGGGGTCAGGCTTGATCATCATAAACCTCCGTCTATTCGAGGTGCCTTCTGGTGCTGCTTTTGTGAGTTTGTGGAGCGTTTGTACGGCTGTATCAAACTTGTACTTGTAATTTTTTTCTGGATCTGTGGTTTTGGTGGAATATAGGAAGGTGCTTGCTCTGATCGGTGGAGGACATAAGGTTCCAGATATCTGGTTAAAGTGTCGAATGGGCGCCCTAGCCGACATCCTGTAACAAAGACTCGACATTCTAATTGCCCCTTTTTTCCTAATGAATAGAGAAAGTTTTGATATGCTTTTGTCAGCAATTTGCGGAGAGATTGATCGCTCAAAAAATGCTATAAATATTTTTGGTATTGTAAATCACAATCATAAAATTTATGGGTTGTGATTATTTTTTGACAAAAGTAGAAAACTGAGCTTTTAACTTCTTTCTATGGTACTACTGATGAAAAGCACGTATTTGGCAATTTATTTACAAGTCAACTTATTTTTTATTAAATATTTGGTGAGATTTCCACTAGTGTTCAAATACATGATAGGCGGAAATGGGTCCTCATATTTTGGTCCAATCTCAAGCCATTTGCTATGTAGCTCCCAGGTACCAATTTCTGTCCAAGACCTTGTGAAATATGACCATATGTATCATAATTTTTGAAGGATACCTTTTGTTGGCCAACGATTGTGGGGGCAACCAAAGCCAGAAGAGTGGACACCATTTGTTGACAAATAGTCACTCTTCAAAAATAACTACCCATATAACTACTGTGTTTAGTAGCCTAACTTCTGAATCTATCTACGACTCCTATATTACCTGAAAGCGAACTACTATTCATTTTGATTGAACTTGGTATTCACTCAAATCATAAAATAGATTTTTCTGAAGTTCTAAATCGTGATTTAAAGTGGCAAAAATCAATCAATAAAGCTTTAATAGTGGCAGTGGTGCAGCTTTGAGAAAGACATTTGCCCCTTTTATATGAAATCAAAGCCTTTGGAGCCTTTGCCAACCCTCAAATATGCAGAAGTATTTACCCGGTATAAAAGATTGACAAAACAGAAATATCAGAAAAGCCATTTCAAGAATCCGTGTAAAGCCAACTGAGGCATAGAGCCGGCACTGCCTACAAATCCCAAAATAGAGAAAGCCTCAGCAGCTACACAGGCAGTTGTGTTAATGTTGCTTTGGACGACACAATTGGAAAGTCTCTGGTGTGTGTCAAACAAGCCTTTCTATACTTAGCACCAAAACAATTTCGATGTTTGCTGGCCCAGCAAAAGACTTGTATCCCATTTCACAAAAATGCTGCTTCCCCCAGATCGCAGTAGCCATCAATGATATTTTGGCTGTAGCATCTATTTTTTAGAAAGAAATCAAAACAATGTCTGAATGTCAGGCAGAAGTTCACCAGGGCACGACATCGCTTTTGGCTCCCCACCATTGCATGAAAATCATCTGGCACATTTGATGTCTACATCAAAAATTGGATGTATGCAACGAATCTGGTAAATAGCAGAGCAGGCAAGCTTCAAAGAGTTCTGTGGTTGCGATGCTTGAAATTTTGCCCTACTACTACCAAGAGCAAGCAGTAGGACACGGCGGGAATACCATAGGCGGAATTAACAAGGAAGTAAGGCAAGTAGATAACACATTGCAACAAGATATGGTCTAGTGTGGCAGCTATACAGAGCAATAGTGATGTGTGGGTATGGCATACGTAAGTGGCACAACACTAGGCCAGCCCAGAATACTGAAAACACCAGTTCTGGGGAAGCGCAATGGTCACTGCAGGGCCGAAACCACACTTTAGCAGGCTCAATACTCGTAACAGGCCGCTACTGTGAAATTCTACCAAGATTGAACCACAAAAGCTGCAGGCAATGGATGAAAGTCGGGGAAGGCCATTGTTTCTTGCACGCACACTCGCTGACGCATGATCCGAGTTTTTGAGGCAAAAGAACGCAGAGCGCCAAAGTCCAAAGTGGCAGCAGAATTGAATGTGGTTAGTATGGCGGCTCACATTTCGTCTCTGCTGCTTTGATCGCTAGTTTTCAGCAATCCTGGCCATCCACACACATCCAATTCATTTTCTTTGCACAGTATTCGAGGCGCAACACCACGTTTTCAATGGCTGCTCAATAATCAAATTGTTGTTAGTAACACAAAGTCCAAGTACTTATAGCACGACTTGTGCCCTGCATTCAAACTGCTCCACTACCACCAATTTGTCTCTCTGCCTGTCTTTGTTTCTTATCCGTCTCTTATTTATTTATTTTAACGACCTACATTTTTACAACAGGCCAATAGAAGTTCGATGCACGCTTCTACCCACATCGCAATACTTTGCTTGCTGGCAAGCATTATCTCATACTTGGCATCTGCTCAGCTTGGCCCCCAGAACAACAACTTTGGTGTTGCATTTCAATATAAACTTGCATGGGTCAATGTTCAAACCTCTAAATTCGGAGTAGAGCTTACGCCAAACTATGCTCCAAATTCCCCACAACCTACCGCATGGTCGCTCTCCATGACATTCCCCCAGTCTGCAAGGACAACACTCGAAACTGCAGGCTCGGATGTTAACCGATGGGACCTTCAAACCAGGGACGGCCAAGTATGGGTTGCTTCTCCCATGGACACGATGCCAAACAACCTGTACATGACTGGCACCACCACTGGGCAAATGGACCTCGAGGATACAATAAAGGAGCTCGCCATTCCACAGCAACTTGTCCTTTACCCGCGGAACATGATTGGAGACACTTCTGTTGCCTACGTTTTGAAGCTTGGCACAGACTATACTGTCGATGAGGGTATCAACCTTGCCCAGATTCCAACAGAACCATTTGGCCCTTGGATCCCTCAGCCAAAGGAAAGCATTGTTATCCCGTCGGCCGTGGCAGCTTCAGCCTCTGAAAGCGATGCTTCAACAACATCGTTGTCATCGTCCCAAAGTGAGAGTTCGGCTTCAGAGTTCAGTGATGAAACTGGTGTTTCTTCTGCTGACAGCCCTGACAAAAACGAAGTGGGAAAGCAAAGCGACAGCAATGCTGTCAAGTTTATCAAAGGTGATCCAGACTATGACAAATCAGTAAACCCTCTGGCTCGCCAATTTGCAGCCCCATTAACCGGTCTGTACTTATTCTGCACTGTTGCTGGAATTGGCATACTGTCCTACATCGTCGGCACTGCCATTCGGTTAAGATACAAATACTCTTACCAGCAATTGCTCAAGAAGATGACAGCCAACTATCCCCCCGAGCTCAAGTCCATGGCCATGCCATAGCCAGCATCCTCCAACCCGATTGATATATCCCTAACCTTCTTTTACCACACAACCTAAAATATTACACCGTCAATCTTGTATTTAAATTCCTTAATCCGCTTGCTGGGCAAGTTATACTTTTAGTATATATTTTTGTGCATACATTATCCTTACCTACCTTCTCTACTGCCCTGAGCATTATTCTGATTATCCTAGACCAGTGTTTTTCTCAGCAGTTATCATCGCTTTCCCTACAATTACCCCTCCCACTTTAGTCACTTTAATTTTCAATAAAGGCCTTGTTCATAAATAGTTTGACGCATTCTATTGTGTAAACGGCAGAGTAGTCTCCTCTAAAAGGCTCATCTAGAGCATTTCCTTGGATACTACTAGCAAATCATCACTGAAACTGCAGCTCAAATGTATATGGGCATCTGACTGTTCCATTTTGGTCGAGAACTTGCCAAATAGTGCTATTGGTCTGTGTGGATAAGATGGTTGTCTAAAGAAGTACCAGCATCAGTTTGCTTCCCAAACTCACGGTATAGTTATTACCCATAACGTTCAAGTAAACACCGGTGTTCATAATCATTATATTTACATTTGTATTTTTTCAAACAGCATTTTCAAGTTTGTTGTCTAATACAGTCACGATACTTTGAGCCACAAAATTGTTTACATTTAATGTCACTACTATCCGAAATAGACACTCTAACAAAAGGTATGTGCGTAATTTCATCAATGTCACTAGATGCATGGACTCAAGGCGACACAAAGAAAGAATAACCGCATTGTCATTATTTGTAGAGCTAGAGCAAAGCGCAAACAAAGCAGATTTGTTACTAAAAAGATCCGCGCTTTATAAAGAGAACGGTGATTTTGAGAAAGCCAGTAAAGACCTCAAACTAGCAGCAGGCTATGCAAATTCCAAGACTGGCGCTGAAGCAAGTGCATTGAATAAGGAAATACAGGATGCTATTGTTCAACTATCCAAAGCCACAATAGATGATGTTGATTCTCAAAGCGTAGAAGAGTTGAGTATACCCCAGCTCTTGGATGATATAAATAGTAATGACGAAAACACTCGAAGAATGGCTATAAAAAAGCTTTCGCGGTATGCTGATGGTTTTGGTATTATAAAGCCAAAAGATTACCGGGCAGTTTTTGAAAGGCTTTTCGATGTTTATAACGACAACGAGCTGCCAAAGGAAACAATAAATGTCTTTTGTTTAGTTGTTGACCGAATTGTTCAAAACGAGACATCATCACAATCCTCATCGTCTGAAACCTCAACAGTCTTTACCTATTTGAAGGCTATTTTCGAAGAAAGGGCTTCCGAATACGGCTGTCTTTCTTTGGCCATCAAGCTTTTGACTTCTTCAGTGTTTCATCAGCTTAAAGGCGAAAAAGCAGACACATACGAAAGTATTTCAAGAAACACAAAAGATGCTTTGGAATACTATATTCACACTGTATTTCCAAGCATCTTGAATGAAAAAATCACCCAAGAAACAGTCCAGACATTTGTTAGGGGTATGCTCCAGATTTTGAAGTTGAACAAGCTGGCTGTTCTTGAAACACTTGCTAGATCATACAAAAATGGGCTATCGCCTGGCCTTTCTGCTATCATGGACCTAGCTGGTAGACCACATGGTGATTTGAGACAGTCTGGTAGCGTAATTTTGTTATCAGAAATCCAAAACTGTGGATTAGGATCGTCGCCAGAAACCACCAGCAAGCTAGCTGAGTCTTCAAAAACGATATTTCGACGCATCAAACAAACAATTGAAGGCTGGATTGATGCTACAACACAGAACGAGAGGAGAAAGGGATTCTACTGCCTCGCGTCTATTCTTCCAGTCGATTCCAAGGGAACGGTTGCTCTTCCGATCCTGACGCAAACAGAATTCCTCAAGGATACGTTTGAATTGATCGAATACGACCATATACCAACACAAGTTGCATTCATGGAACTCTGTAGTGAGGCATTGGGTGATTCTGGTTGCCGAAAGCTTATCAATGAGCATGGAAAGGCATTTATAATCAAAATTATCAATGAAAATAAGTCTGCCCAAGAGGCCAGCAGGAAGAGTTTGTTTACTGTTGCCTCAAAAGCACTTTCCAAGCTAATTGGCGCGCCACAACAAAAGGACCCATCAGCTGTTGCAAAAGAGTCGTCGGCAACATCAGAAGGAGAGGCCAGTGGCATCAAAGAATTTAATAGCCTTGATTCGGAGCAGGGTGCTAATGATTCTGAAGAGCTCCTAAAAATCCAAATGGAGACACTTTCTTCGATTTTTGATTCGTCGAAAGACCCTGAAGCTGATCAGTCTCTACTAGGCCTTGTGGAAGGCTTGTGTTACATGTCCCTAAAGGCCAAGCTTAAAGACACGATTTCCATAAACACGTCTCTGCTTACCAATTTGTTTAAGGTCGCAAGAAGTACGAAAAAGTCGCACCTTCGCTTCCATATAGTGGCTTTATGTCAAAATCTTACACAGTACCTACCCGCTCTAACTGAAGAGCAAAAGGCACTGCTCAAACTGCGCCAGAAAGCATCTAGCACAGATTCAAAGACTGATGATATTGAGGCTGATAGAAAATACTATGCTACGCAAAGAGTGCAAGTTCGGTCTAAATTATTGGCCAAATCTGGTTGTGTCCCTTGCTTGGTTGAAGCTATTCATCCAAAGCTATTTCCAAGCGACGGTGTCAAAAATATAGTAGCTCAAGCCCTGTGCAATCTGGCAACTGCTCCAGAATTGCGTGGATTGATTGTTCAGCAGGGAGGTGCAACTGGCTTGCTTCGCTTAATAGATGAGAAGGGTACAGAGTCTAAAGATATACCACCAAAACCATATCGATCAGCACTCGATCGTACAGCAGCACACACTTTGGCAAAACTGGCAATATCTTTGCCGCCACATATTGCATTTCCCAACGGCATGGTCCGGTCGTTGGTTCGCCCATTCTTGTCTCTGTGCGTGGAGGAGCAAGATAACAAGCTATCTCAGTTTGAAGCATTGATGGCACTTACCAATCTAGCAAGCACGCCGCCTCAATCTGAAGGAGATGTGAGAGGCCTCATAGCATTCGACCTCAAGGGGCTAAGCGTCATTGAGTTTTTGGTACTCAGTAGCCACCCAATGATCCAAAGAGCAGCCACGGAACTACTCTGCAACCTTGTGAGTGATATGAAAGTCTTTGACCATTATGCCAGCTCGACTATTCCAAAGAGCGACGAAAAGGTCACTGAAGGCCAGAAATCGTACCAAACCTCCAAAATCCATCTATTTGTTGCGCTCTCAGACTGTGAAGATATACCAACTAAAATTGCTGCAAGTGGTGCACTGGGAGTTCTTAGCTCTGATTCTCGAGTATGCAGATTCTTGGCCCTTAGCCATCCCACAGCAATGACTATTATAACCGATCTTGGAGAAGATGAGTCGAATGATGGTGCTTTGCAGCATAGAGCAGTAGCAATTCTAGCAAACATGTTACAGAGCGGTGACAACGAAATTGTGGCAAAAATTAAATCTAACGACAAGGTTCAACAAGTTCTCAAAAATCTATCAACCAATTCTAAATTTGGGCATATCAAAGATTTGGCAAAGTCTGCGATGGAGGCACTTTAGCATGATATTTTCTATATTTTTCATTGTGATCATGTATTATCCTAACAAATAAATGGTTATGTGCATCATGTCTTGGTCAGCAATATTACTACCGCATAATACATTAAAGCATTTTGTGAAGCTAGATTTTATATCAAAATTGACATAAAATTGTGTAACAGTGTTGTATTCAAAACGATTCCAAGGTAGCAGTTCTAATGTGTCACCCATAAGTTTTGCAGCGAATATCTAGGTTCAGTTAATTCTTATACTCTGACAAGATCGCTCACTGGATATCGGTTTTGAACAGACTTTATTATCGCAAAATGGGAAATTTGAAAAAGGCATTGATATTGACAATTGGTGCCCTTGGTGGTGGTCTAGTTGGTTTATACTATCAATCAAAAGAAGAGAATCGGTTACAAGCAAGTAGAAGTATTTTTACATGTAAACAGTCAGCATGTTTTATAGAACAACCAGATGTAGTAATATTAAGTGATAATTCTTGGATCGCTGTATTTTAGGAATTACGAAGAATGAAAATAAAGGAGCTTGAGGAACTGTCCAGAAAGAACACAGAAGATAAAAATTAGAAAGACAAGTCTTGGTAACATAATATTGCCAATCCGTATGGTATTCTTTGTTGTGATATGTAAAAGGATTCTGGAGTTATTATCCTTGCTTTTATGGAGCTTAGTCAGAATTTTGATCCCCCCCCCTTTATGAGATATATTTATATTTATATACTTCTTGAAATTGACTCCCGAAAAATATTTACTTTAGTGGTATTGCAAAGAAAAATAAATAATTGGACTTTACTTTAGATCAAATTACAGGTACCATTTAAATGTTTTTATACTTCAAAGGGCAATTAGTTGTAATGTGTCGTATCGATATCTGCAAAATAGGAACCAAAAATTGTTTATTATATGTGAAATAATCTTGAACAGAGATATGGATCATAATTTTTGAAGGGTGACTTTTGGTGGCCAACGATTATAGGAGCAACCACAGCCAAATGTACGATCAGCATTTGCTAGCAGATGGTCACCCTTCAAAAATAATCACCCATATAGAGAAACCGCTAATAATCTGTTCCATTAGCTTTTACTTGAGATTCTATCTGTTAAAACTAAATTATCAAAAAATAGCCATGATTCGCTTTTAGTCAAGACCATGGTACATAAGCGCACCAACATATTAATTTAATCAGTGATTAGATGATACAGTCCATGATCTGAAATAGGTACCAGTGGGCATGAAATTACAGAACCTGCCACCTTTCCCTATTCAAAAGCATTAACATTTAATTTTGTCTAGAAAGTAAAGATGGTGTTAAATGAGCTAGGAAGCCGTATCAACACGGCGCTTCAGAATCTGTCTAAAGAGGCAGCTATAGATAGCAAGGTAATTGTTACCAAACTTAACTGAAATGAAGTAGATGCAATGAGTTACTTCCATTTTATATATTCTTTTTGGTTATACCATGAGAGGCTAAGCACCTTATTGCATTTATATGACATTGATAATGGTAGGCAGTGGATGCATTGCTTATGGAAATTTGCAAAGCTCTGCTAGAGTCAGATATTAATGTTAAACTTGTACACCAACTACGCACGAATGTCAAAAAGAGTATCGACCTAGACCAGCTGGCGTCCAGCGCAAACAAGAGGCGTGTTATCCAGAATGTAGGTGGCCTATACAGAAAAACATGGATAATGTAAAGTTATATAATACGAACTCGTTATTAAGGGCTATTCGTGTATTGTGATTTCATGAAATTGTCAGGCCGTTTTTGAGGAGCTATGCAATCTAGTTGATCCTGGGGTTGAGCAATGGAAGCCAAAGAAGGGAAAGTCGAATGTTATAATGTTTGTTGGTCTTCAAGGTAACGGAAAAACGACGACATGTACAAAGGTAAAATTTGACAGATCTTCATGGGCATTGGATATTGGTCGAAGAGCAAGAGATTAACATTTTATGATATAATCCTTTATAATATACATAGCTTGCTGCCCACTACCACAGGAAGGGGTGGAAGACGGGCCTGGTTTGTGCCGATACGTTTAGAGCAGGTGCTTTTGATCAAATAAGGCAAAATTCATCGAAGGCACACATTCCATACTACGGGAGGCAAGTGTTTATTTTAAAAATAAAAGTGCTATATATATATACTGTTTACCTTGTTCATGACAACTAAATCTTGCATGCATTCCCAATATCAATAGCTACTCGGAAGTAGATCCAGTAAAGGTCGCATCCGAGGGCGTAAAGAAATTCAAAAAGGATAAATACGAAATCATCATTGTCGATACAAGTGGACGTCACAAGCAGGAAACTGAGCTATTTAAAGAAATGGAAGAGATATCTGCTGGTGTTGTAAGTGTCACTTCCTTAATTAAAGCAAGACTCGCACTAAATTGAGATTTGAGAGCAAGTGTATTGATAGCTATGATATTTTCTATAGAATCCCGATAATGTTGTATTTGTCATGGATGGTACTATTGGCCAAGCAGCAGATGCTCAAGCAAGGGCATTTAAGGAGAGCGTCGACATCGGATCAATCATTATTACAAAAATGGATGGCCATGCCAAAGGAGGTGGTGCTATATCTGCGTAAGTCTAAATTTAAAAGTACAGGGTCACGTATTATTAATGATATATATATAATGTCTTAACCGTCTTTGTTGCAATGTTAATGATTCTTAGCGTAGCAGCTACAAAAAGTCCCATCGTGTTCATTGGTACTGGTGAGCATATCTACGATTTGGAAAGGTTCGCACCTCGACCATTTGTTTCCAAGATGCTTGGTATGGGCGATATTGGTGGCTTGGTAGAAACAGTCCGTGACATGCAGCTTGACAAAACACACAAAAATATGTTCAAAAATATTTCCCAAGGAGTGTTTACTCTAAGAGATATGCGAGACCAGCTTCAAACCATTTCGAAAATGGGACCCCTCAACAAGCTGATGGGAATGATGCCTGGAATGCCCCCAGAGCTTGCCAATAGTTTCAGTGCAGAGGACAGCTCCCGCAAGATTCGCCAATCAATGTCCATTTTCGACAGCATGACTGAACAAGGTAAATGTATAAGTCTATTATCAGAAATAAATATATTTGGAAAATTTGGATACGTACAGGTGGAGGCTTTAATAATCAATTTTTATGCACTACAACAACAAAACCAGAGCTGGATAGTGATGGCAAGATCTTCGAAACCCAGAAGAGCAGGCTGGACCGAATTTCCCGAGGAAGTGGAGTACGTCCTTTCGAAATACATGCACTTTTGCACCAGCATAAACAATTTGCGCAGATGGTCAAAAAGATGGGTGGAAACAAGGGCTTGCTCAAGAACATGAATCCAGAAATGATGCGCAGAGCTGCTGCGGGTGGTGGAATGCCAAATCCAGGTTCAATGAATCCAAGCCAGCTCGCTAGAATGCAGCAGCAAATGTCAAAGATGATCAATCCACAGGCTTTGCAGAGCATGGGTAAGCTAAAGAAATATGAGCTTTATCTTCCCATACATAGCTGGATGACTAAACTTTAATATCCTTTTTGATTTTGTGTAGGTGGAATGGGCGGACTCCAGGATATGATGCAGCAGATGATGGGCGGCGGAGGCCCAGGTGGTGGTATGGGAGGCATGGGTGGACTTCAAAACATGATGCAACAAATGATGGGCGGCGGTGGAGGCCTTGGTGGCATGCAGGAAATGATGCAACAAATGATGGGTGGTGGAGGGGCAGGCCGTGGCAGAGGCCGTCGATAGTTTTTCAGTTAGATGTGATAGTGTATACTTTATCCCTTTTTTCTTGGTCATAAACACAAATAGGATATTATCAGCAATTCATCGAAGTTACAGAACAATATCAAGGGTATGCCTTGTTTATTATCAAAGCCCGGACAAAGAAAGAAGTCACATCCTTCACCGCCAAGTGCAAAAGTATTTTTCACAATAGCTGCATTTAAAGATACGAATTATGGCGTCTGTATCTTTTGCGGGATAGTAATTGATGATACAAATAGAATAGATTGTTAAGTACCTCATAGAAAGCGATGGCTGCCAAAAAAGGCTGATTTAAATAGAACCATTTCTTTGTGAGGGATAATGCAAGATGTTAGCTCTTTTGCTGATCTGGATCTGGGATTGGCTGCCAAGATTGCGTGAAATTGAATGAGGACCGAATCAGGGCAATCATTGTTGATTCAGTGTTTGTAACGCGCCTGGGTGAAAAACTACCCAACCGCTGTCCCGGTTTTAAGAAAAGCACAACGCATCGATTATTGATGCTATCTTCCAAATTTTACTTTATGGCAAAACGACTCCTGGAATTCCTTGAATAGTCTCAAAAAGGCCCCTTCTTGGTTTTCTTCTGTTAGCCTGTGCCTACAAACACGCACACGCACACATACTTTAGTACTTACACAAACACTTAAACTACCATCCAGCGGATTTTTGCCACTCATTGCTTTCTTGACAGCTACACTTTAGTTTTTATTTTTTTGCCCTTCGTGCCTACCTACAATTTATTACCAACCCACCACGCTCAATTCCACCACCCCCTTCGCATTTTCAAGACCACTTGCCCACAAATGTCCTACGACGGACACTCCCACAATCACCATCCCTCCAAAAATTTGCATCGCATCCTCTCACCTTCCCAAGAAGGGGAGGAATTGATCAGACCACATGGGCTACAGCATTCATATATGGACGAACACCCCCACTATAGCAGTCACGACCACCGGGCAGACTATCCCGAACGGCCACCACAGCCATCGTCTGCCTCTCCAAATTTGAATTACAGCCAGCAGCGGCATTCATCGCACGGGTACAGCGAGAGCTATGCTCCGCCGTATGGCACCTCGCTGAGAGCTACTGACAACCACGAAGCGACCCGCTCACCCAGAGCTTATGCACATACAGGCTATGGAGACCGTAGTAATAGCAATAATATTTTACCTGGTATACAGAGTAGCTCTGATTACCATGGCAGATACGACCACCAGCTAGAGCATCAAAGAGCTGGCTACCAGCAATATACATCTACCACGCCTTCTGCCTATGAACAAGATGGTCAGCATCCTGGATACAGGGAGCGGGAGCCAGTATATGGGAGATTTAGTCCTCCCTCAGTAAAGCATTCACGCCACCACCAATCAAACCATAATGAGTATGATCATCACTACGGTGTCTATGGTTCAGATTACGGCTATAGGCAAGACCATGGAGAAACAGCCAGATCTGTTGCTGGTTCAAGTAGCGATGTTCGACATCAAGGATCTCGCTATATGCATCAAGAAAGTAGCTATGGATATGGTCAGTCTTATTATGATAGAGAGCAGCGCTCAAGCCAAGCTGATATACCAGGCTACAGCAATCATTCTGGATATGAACATCCACATTATCGGCAGCAGCGCCTTTCTCCCCCAGCACCATCAGTAACACTACCTAAAATTACTGCCACCCATTCGCCATATCCTGGACATGAGTCTGGAGAAAGCCAGAATAGATGGGGATATTCTGTTGATCATAGAGAATCTCCTATCCGCAGCACCTCTGGGCATTCGTACAACCTTGATACGCATCTTAGCCTCCAGCGTAATCGCCGTGCTGAAAGCCATGAATATATTTCTCAAGAGCCACACCATAGCACGATACCTACACGGGACTCCAGGTACTATGATGCCGACAGGAGAATAGGCTCTCCATACGGAGCAGCAAGAGACTCTTCCATGTATGCCTATCGATCTTACTCCCCCACTAGACAAAGGGACTATTCGCCACAACCAGGTACATCCACATCCAAAAGACCAGGATTCGGAGTTTCCTCTTTGCTTGAAAATGATACCAGATCACATTATATGAGCGAAAGTAATGAGTTGCCTCCGCTGAGACCACCAGGCGCAGAAGAGCAACGTGCCCCAGTTATGAATATATCTCAGCTTTTGTCCTCTCACCCTCGCTCCGAACATGCCTCTCATCCAGATTACGATCGACCAGTGTATCAGCCCCCAGACGATGTCCACATCGAGAGAAGCCCTTACCCACAGTTACCACCGCCTTCTGTTCTGGCCTCCCAGGCAGATATGAATATTGATAGCGAGCCAAACCACCAGAGATTATCTACAGGCTCCCCAAAGGCAGTCTATAGTGAGAGCGCCCTCTACTCCCATGGCCGATCTAGTATTATTCCACCACATTCTGTGGAGCATAGTGAAGAGCAGCAAAGGCCAAGGTACACGCCACCACCAAAGAAGACCTCTTCTGTTCCCCAAGAGCCAGTGCGTACTTTTGAAGAGCCAAATGGCTCTGTTGATGATTCTGATGACGAACCCCTCATCACACATGCATCAAGCAGAGTCAACATTTCCACTGTTGCTAGAGATAGTGTCGACTCGCCACGCTCAGCCCATAGCGTGACCAAAAGAAGAGGGCGTCATGCTGATAGGTCTACCCCGCGCACTTCCAATAAACGAAAGCAGACCAAAAGCAAGAAACAAAGCGGCAACAAAGACATTTATTCTCAGGATGTGTCATATGACAATGAATTTGATAGTGATGCAAGAAATGCATCAAGAAATCACAGAAAGCATAAAGCTCCAACAGCCCAAAATGACCAGTCTCTTACTTATAACAATGGCTCCAGTCCGCCAGCAGTTGTCCCAGAGCACACAGAGTTCCCTCCAGAATTCGAACAAGAGCTTCTTGATTATATGCTCCACATACATAGGCGTGCTCGCAGTGCTATTTCTCGCTATGAGGAATACTATAATCACAAAAAACGCCGCGTTCATAAAAACTTTTTGAAACGCTATCAGGATCGTCTCCAGCCTCACTTGTCCAAATTTGGCAGCAAGCTTACCGAGTGGACTGGTGACGATAAGCCTTTGGTTGGCAAGTCTGATAGGAAAGAGTACAAGTCTACTGGGTTAACCAAAGCTGATATGGTTTCAGTCAGAGGTAAGATGTCGCTAAAGGCCCTAGAGTATCCTCCAATCACACCGACCAACTTTGAGGAATCTGTCGCAGGATATGATGACGCAGATTCATTTTTGAGGTCAGGAATGGCGGATCAGGGATCGCCCAAACCAACGTCCAGGTACACATCTAAGCGAAGAGTGAGCACGGACACACCACAGCAACCACCGCCTCCACCACCTACTATCATACAGCTACCACCGGCTCCTTTGACCGAAGAAGAAATTAAGCAGCGCAAGGCTGATATACAAAAAAGCATATTCCGTCAAATAGCCTGCAACTATATTCCAAAGGCCTACCAGCAGATGCAGAGCAATGTTCCAGTTCGCAATAACAACGCTCGCAAAGTTGCCCAGCTTTGTCAGCGCGAATTGCGTAGAGCTTCTGGTCGATCTGGCGGTAGAGCCACTACTAAACCACCCAAAGAACTGGTTAACAAGGCGCGCCGCACAATGCGTGAGATGTTGGTATTCTGGAAGAGACATGAGCGTGAAGAGCGTGAGGCTAGAAAGAGAGCGGAGAAGGAAGCAGCCGAGAAACAGCGCCAGGAAGAAGAAGCGCGCGAGGCACGCAGACAGCAGCGCAAATTGAACTTCCTAATCTCCCAGACAGAACTTTACAGTCACTTTATTGCCGAGAAAAAGGCCGATGGCAGCGAAGACGCTAGTAAGCAGGATGAAGAAAACACCAAGGACTTCAACGATCTTGACTTTGATAGTGACAAAGAAGATGAGCTTGCTCAGCAGGCACGCGCTAGCGCACGCAATGCCTTGGCCCAGCATCAAGACAGGATCCGCAAGTTTGACAACCAGGTACGTGAGGACCAGAAGGGTGAGGGCCAAGTTAATGTATCGGACATGGTTGATTCGATGAATCTTCAAAATCCCACAACAATGGACTCCAGTAATGAGGTCAAGCAGCCAAACATGCTAATGTGTCAACTCAAGGAATACCAATTAAAGGGGCTCAACTGGCTTGCCAATCTTTATGAGCAAGGTATCAACGGCATTCTTGCTGACGAGATGGGTTTGGGTAAAACTGTCCAGTCAATATCCCTTTTAGCATACCTTGCTGAAACACACAACATATATGGTCCCTTCATGGTTGTCGCCCCAGCATCTACCCTCCACAACTGGCAACAAGAAATCACCAGATTTGTGCCAGAATTCAAGGTACTACCATACTGGGGTACCCAGAAAGATCGTAAGGTCCTGCGTCGTTCCTTCTGGAATACGTCTCAACTGGGTCGCAAAGATTCACCATTCCATGTAGTCATTACTTCTTACCAAATTGTTGTCTCTGACGAGTCATGCCTGAACAGGGTAAAGTGGCAGTACATGGTGTTAGACGAAGCTCAAGCAATCAAGAGCTCGACTTCGACCAGATGGAAAGTTCTACTTAGATACCACTGCCGTAATCGTCTACTGTTGACAGGAACACCCATCCAAAATAGTATGCATGAGCTATGGGCACTTTTGCACTTTATCATGCCTTCCCTGTTCGACTCTCACGAGGAGTTTGGAGATTGGTTTTCGCGTGATATTGAAGCACATGCCGAGAACCGTAGTACTCTAAATGAGCACCAGCTGCGCCGCCTCCAAATGATTTTGAAGCCATTTATGCTCCGCCGTATCAAGCGACACGTTCAACATGAACTTGCTGACAAAGTTGAACACCTTGTTCCTTGTGAGCTCACCCAACGCCAGACAGTTATGTATCGTGGTCTTTTGGGAAAGATTTCGGTAACCGAACTTTTATCTAGGCTCCAGTCCGGAAGCAGCTCTAGTAAGGATCTTAGCACAAACTCAGACGAAAGTTTGATGAACCTTGTGATGCAGTTCCGAAAAGTATGCAATCACCCCGAACTGTTTGAGCGGGCTGAAGTTGAAAGTCCATTTGCATGGTGCGTCTATCCTGAGATCAGATCCATATCCAGAGATGATGATATTCCACAATATCATTATGCAACACGCAACATTCTGTCTATGAAAGTTCCAAGGTTATTCTACAGGGAAGGTATAGTCCCATCGATTAGATCCCATAGAAGGACAATATCTAACCATGGCAGCATTATCAACCGCCTCTTTTCTATTTGGTCGACAGAAAATATTGTTGCACGAGAGAGTGATAAATCATCAAGAGACATGGTAGTGCTTAAGCTGTTGGGATATACACCTAAACAGATACAGGACGCCCACTTTAACACTTCTGTAGACACGTTCAAATTGTTGCAAGAAACTACAATTCCAAATCTTGGCTTCTGGCAGTATGCGTACGACCATCCTGAAGATAGGGAACTTCATTCTACTGCAGCTTGGAACTCTCGAATGCTTATCTCTCCTCTAAATACGAGTCCTTTTTCTCTCAACAACCTCTCTTTATCACCAAATCTTAGAGAGATGGCAACAGTCTCTGTTGAAGAATTCAATTCATCGCCTTGTAGTTTACTACCAGCACTATTTAAACCTGCCGCCGTCGCCCCACCTATTGACCTAGTATGCAGTGATCACTCATTTGCTTTAGAGCAGAGCGAATTTTTATTGTCTCACCCAGTTCGCCACCGGATATCACCAACTATTATTGCATCTCAAACTA
Organism: Mycoemilia scoparia; assembly: GCA_027575805.1. NCBI lineage: Eukaryota > Fungi > Kickxellomycota > Kickxellomycetes > Kickxellales > Kickxellaceae > Mycoemilia > Mycoemilia scoparia. Next base: position 265,300 of record JANBPU010000004.1, on the reverse strand, counting down.
CTGAGAAGACTGTCAGCTTCAGCGAAGTTTTGGACAGCATTGATGTCAGGCGGCGTGATTGGTCACGGCCATTCCTCTCCCAAGGCAGTTCATATATTTGGGTGCCATCTATGGAAAAACTGATTAGAAATTCTGGTAAAATGGCTGTCCTTGACCAACTCCTAACCAAGCTCAAGGCCGAGGGACATCGTGTTTTGATATATTTCCAGATGACCCGTATGATTGATCTTATGGAGGAGTACCTTGCTTATAGACAGCACAGCTATTTGCGGCTTGATGGGTCATCCAAGATTTCAGATCGAAGAGATATGGTTACTGACTGGCAAACACGTCCAGATTTGTTTGTTTTCCTCCTAAGTACCAGAGCGGGCGGCCTTGGTATTAACCTGACTGCTGCTGACACTGTAATATTCTATGACAGTGATTGGAACCCAACTGTTGATCAACAGGCCATGGACAGAGCGCATAGATTGGGCCAAACAAAACAAGTCGTCGTTTATCGCCTCATTACCAAGAGAACTATTGAAGAGCGCATCTTGCAAAGAGCTAAACAAAAGGATCAAATCCACAAGATCGTCATTGCTGGAAGTGATCCAAAGACTAGTACCACCAATCCGAACAAGTTGATGAGTGGCTCTGACGACCAAGATCCCAACTCTCTAAGCGATGAAGGATTCACCAACAATACAATGGATGTTAGCTCCAAAGAAATTGTCTCCTTGCTGCTTGATGAGACCAGTACGGAAGAAGACCAAACATGGACGAAGTCACTTGTTACCAGCCGCACCCAATCAATTGAAGGCCAACAGCCAACGCCAACATCAGCAGCAAATGGTAAAAATGCCATCCAAGCTCCATCTATCCAGAACCAAGTGAAGCAGAGTATAGTTGGTAGTGCAGATCATATATTTGCTGACTACCAGAGAAAGCTGGATCAATTGGCAGCAGCTGCACGAGCCGCAGGCTCCTCAAGGACCAAGCGCAAGTCACGGGGAGTTAAAGATGGAAGATCCAAGGCAGAAACACCCACCAAAAAGCCACGCACATCAAGGACAAAGAAAAGCACTGGCACTGCTGCCAATAGCACAATGTCCAGCACTGCCCCAACGCCATCAACCACACTGTCAGCAACAAACACCAATCCCTCAACCCCGAAGCCAACATAAACGAGTTCTCACTAAAAACTAACACGTTTTTGATTTCACCTGTAACTTATTTTGCCAATATTGAAATTTTGCACTTTTGATTAATTGTAACAAGTTGCCCTGTATTGGTCCTAATTGAATAATCTCTATGATCTAGAAACCTTTTTAAACTCAAGTGAATTTTAATAAAACCAAATTCCCAGACAAAAAATATTTAGAGCTCTCCCCTATGATTTGATAAACGTTATAATGATTGATCATTGACCTAAAATTTATCTTGATACAAAAATCTGTAACTGACAGCAAACCAAAATTGGGGTGTTATCAAAGAAATATTGGGCTATTGTTGTATTAGATTCAAACGAAAGTGTCTAATGAAGACTAATATAAATGTATGATAATTCCTAGTAATGCATTTAATAAATAAGTGGGGGTGGTGGTGGTGGGTGGGTGGTACGGCGGGTTTTAAAACAATAGATACATGCCGAAGAAGCTTAATGTGTTTCCTATCGAGATTCTTAAGCAGCGGTGTTGACAGCATGCTCAAGAGCCTGGGCAACATCGTCAACGAGATCCTCAGTATCTTCAACACCAACAGAGAGACGAATGAGATTGTCAGTGATGCCCAACTTTTCGCGATCTTCGGCACTGACGGAGCCGTGGGTCATCAGGCAAGGGAGCTCAGCAAGACTTTCGATGCCACCAAGACTCTCGGCGAGCGTGAAGAGTCTGGTCGAGCTAAGGAAGCGGTCGGCAGTCTTGGAATCACCCCTAATTCTAAAGGAGATCATGCCGCCGAACCCGCGTTGCTGGCGAAGGGCAAGCTCGTGCTGGGGGTGAGATGGGAGGCCAGGGTAGATCACAGATTCGACATAAGGCGACGATTCCAAGAACTTGGCAACGGCCATTGCATTGATGGCATGTTGGCGCATACGAAGGTGCAGTGTCTTCAAGCCTCTTTGGGCCTGATGGCAGTCGAATGGGCTAGGAATAGCGCCCATTGAGTTCTGCAAGAATCTTAGCTTGGTGTTTATGCTGTCATCATTGGTAACAATAGCGCCCATAACCACATCGGAGTGACCGTTAATGTACTTGGTTACAGAGTGGAGAACAATATCGGCGCCAAGTTCAAGTGGGGTTTGGAAGTAGGGGGAGAGGAAGGTGTTGTCAACAAGGACATATATGTCTGATTTGTGAGCTATCTCAACAATAGCAGGGATATCTACTAGGCGAAGAGTAGGGTTGGATGGGGATTCGATCCAGATCAGCTTGGTGTCAGGAGTAATCGCATCGGGCAAGTTGGATGGATTGGTGAGGTCCAGGAAGGTCGTGGTTATTTTCATGTTTGTTGCTACCTTGTTGAAGTAGCGGTATGTCCCACCATAGACATCATTCATGCTGATAACATGAGCTCCATGTGGCAATGAGTTGAGAATAGTGGTGGTTGCAGCTAAGCCGGAGGCGAATGCGAGGCCGTGCTTTCCCTTTTCAAGAGCGGCAATGGCATGCTCAAAGTTGCGGCGGTTGGGATTATCCGAGCGGGAGTATTCAAAGACAAAGTTGCCAATACCGTTCTGCTTGTAGGTGGTTGACAAAGATAGAGCTGGGACAACAGCACCGGTTGCAGGGTCGGGGTCTGAGCCAGCATGGATGGCGCGGGTGCCGAATCCGTCTGTGGGAAGAACGTGGTGTCCAGAGATGGGTGCTGGGATAGATGACTCTTCAACAGCATGACCAACAAGCCCGCCAGCTGCCTGTTCGTTTGTGGGCACAGCGGAGGCTGGGTTAGTGTATGATGAAGGCATTATGTATGAAGAAAGCCTGTATATAAATCGCAATTAGATGCTGGTGTTGAAGATAGGGGCAGTTTTCTAAACTGGAGAAAAAATTGCAAAAGCGTGAGAAAGTAAAAGTTGTTTGATGTCGTTTGGAGAAAAATCTGGCCGGGGTTTTATACTTTTTAGAATAGTATATTTTGTAGACTCTCATCTTTCATTAGTAATTGACGAATGAGCTTCCCAGTGGCGTAGTCTGTCAGCCTAGTACCTTGTCGTCGTAACCCAAAAATGTTTTACATCAATATGCTGATTTGCTGGCCCATGCGATTGCGTGATCGCTCCAACATTTGACTGTGTCCGTGTCCATCGTGGAGAAAAGCAGCGAAACTGCACCCCCTTAGTAATGTTGAAAAGATAATTGCTTTATTTGATTAGAAATGTTGAAAATTATCCTGAATTAAGACTGGGAGATCTCAGTAGATAACGCATCTGTCCCAATCATGGCACGCAAGATCCGGATGACGTGCATGTAGAAACATGAGTTTTTTGTCGAGTTTGTAGCAGTATGATGAAATCGGTGACCAAAATATTATTAATACAGCACAACCACCAGGATAAGGGGAATTGGTAAGCACATCAAAATAAAATGATGCCATTTGTATCGAAAGAAACATGCAATTATTTAATTAAGATAAGCCGTTGATGATAGCTTCAAGGTGTCTAGAACAAATCTGATAGTCGTGTGGAATGCGATACATATGGCAAATCCAATAGCTTGCTCATGCCTCACACGTATTTTATTGTGAGCAACGGGGTTGCAAAGGCACAATGTTTTGGCTAAATAAAAAGGTACGGTATCTTCTGTTTAGTGAATAATTATAAATTGGCCGAGTAGTTTCCTCTAAAAGGGTAGTACTAGGATATACACTTGGATACTAGTCAGCCATCACTGAGGCTCCGGCTAAAATGTGTGGGTTGTGGGCTGGTTTGCAGAGAATATGTGAGAGTATCTATCTATTTCCTTTTAATGGAGTACTTGTCATTTGATACATTTAAATAAACTACAGGGGGGCCGTTTGTTGAAAATATCAAATAGCCGTCACACAAAAGGTAGTGGGAAGCTAAAAAAATAGGGGGCATCATGTACTTGGTTAACTAGGGGACCAACTTCGTTAGATTTGCAAATTTTCGATGACAATTGCAATTCCTTGTCCGCCACCAATACATGCTGAGCCAATGGCCCAGCGCTTCTTTGTGGCCACAAGTTGGTGAGTCAAGTGGGCCATTATACGCGACCCAGATGCAGCAAGCGGATGTCCAATTGCGACTGCGCCACCGTTAACATTGGTCTTTGATGAGTCAAGTCCCAGCTCCTTCTCAACAGCAAGGTACTGAGAAGAGAATGCCTCATTGACCTCTATCAAGTCCATGTCATCCAAAGTCTTTCCAGCTTTGCTAAGTGCACCGCGAATGGCATCAGCAGGGCCAATGCCCATTATACTAGGCTCAACTCCAACAACGTGATAAGACACAACTCGCGACAAAGGATTGAAGCCATACTCGTTGCAGGCTTCCTCAGAGGCTACTATGACCGCGGCAGCTCCATCATTCATTCCAGATGCATTACCAGCGGTCACCAATCCGTCTTGTTTGAACACGGGCTTGAGCTTTCTGAGTGACTCAACGTTAGCATCTGGTCGGGGGTGTTCGTCTACGTTGACCACTTCGATCTTTCCTTTTTTGCCCTTGACCTCCACTGGGGTAGTCTCTGCATCAAAGATACCTTTTGCATGGGCCGATGCCCAGCGCTGTTGGCTCTTTAGAGCAAACTCATCGCATTGTTCGCGGGTAATCCCATACTGGCTTCCAAGCTTCTCTGCAGTCATACCCATGCCAATAGGATTAGGGTACTGATCAGTCAAGGCGCATGCCAGAGAGTCCTCCATCTTCAAGTAATCTGGACCAAATCTTGTTCCCCACCGGACATCGCGAAGGACATAGGGAGCCTGACTCATGCTCTCAGAGCCACCCGTCAATACAACCTTGCTATCACCGGCCTTGATCTCGTGGACCGCATTGATTATGCTCTGGAACCCTGATCCACAAAGCCTGTTGATGGTGAGCGCATTTGTGGTTACTGGAAGCCCAGCCCGATGCCCGACATGGCGGGCCAAATATGGAGCATCCTTTGAGGTCTGTGCTACATTTCCAAATATAACAGAAGAAATAGCAGGGCTGCCAGTGCTGCTGGCGTGTGTTGCCTTCTCAACAAAGGAGGTGGGAAGTTCGTTTAGTGCAGCTTTGGCTGCTATACCTCCCAGCTCATTAGCTGTTAAACCCTTGAGTTTGCCACCGAATGCACCAAATGGGGTTCTCTTTGCAGCAACAATAAAAGCTTGGGTTGACATTATAATGATTCTTTAGAAACGAGGATAAAATTGTAGAAAGAGTGGGATTATAAAGAAAGGAATATCGAGCACATAATATCCCATGGAAGCTCATATTTCATGTGCCAGCAGCTAGCCGTGTTATGTGTGAGAGTTGGCTTGTGCCAAAAAAGCACGTGGATCTCGGAGAAGAACTGCATCCATTTCCCAGTTACCCTGACAGTCCCCATAACTAGGACCTCATGCGATATAAATAATACATAGTATTGTAGGTCTTTTTTGTTGAATAAAGCCAAGTATGTTGGATAGGCAGAAAGGTTTATAACAGAGAATATGAGCTCAAATTCTACATCAAACAGAGCTCTGGAGGCCGCTAATAAAAATTCAAACAAAGACAAGGCCAATAATAAAGGGCAAAGGAGGGGGATTTCGCAAAGCCTCGCATCACCACCATCATCCCTTGACATGTTTCCAGCCATGCCAATTCAGTCACCACCACCATTGTCACCAAATAACTTTACAAATACGTATCTACTTTCTCCTCATTCGGATAAAGTTGAGTCCCGTCGGAGTTCAATGATGAGCACCAGCTCGAGCTTTTTTGATAGATCCCAGCCTCAAACAAAGGAGCAAACACTACATACTCTAAGCAAGAAATGTACGTATGGCTATAAAATATTGAAATCTGACGATGTTTGCTATTTCTAGTTTAGTTTATACTAAATGTATATTAACCCTGTAGTGACCCATGGGTATGCATCGTTGACCCTAAACCACTATAACCATGTATCGATTGACTTGAAGACAGCAAATGATTTGACTAGAAGTGCGATAATAAAGTCATTAGATGTAAAGGTAATAAATTTCCAATTTCGCCACGGTTTTTCATCGCTGTAACATTCATAACTTTGACATGCCATATTAATTTGATGCTGTAGAAAAAATTGAACAAAAACATGTCATGCTTAGATAGCTCAATGTATGATTTGAATGATTCGTGTGAGCTTGTCGAATCTATTGGGGAAATAGGTCAATTCGACAATATTCTGGCACTCTTGAATCAGACTAAAAGAGTTATAAAGCGGTAGATTACTGATACTGTAACAGCTATTTTGAAACAAACAGCTTTAACCAAGTTTTGCATCTGTCAGAATGTTTTTGTAATAATCTCAAATTGCTCACAATACAAGTTTTCATTTTTATTTCGATTTATTTTCAGCTTTTTGTATCAGGCAAGTAGCATAATCAAACCTAGAATGTGGGCTTTAATACCCGTATTTTTCATTGAGAGATGTCCTACCATCACCGGTCTGCCCTGAAGGCGGAACCCACGTTTCATCAGCATCGGCTCCATCGTTGCTAGCTTTAACTTGAGAGTGCCCCGAGCTTTGTTGAGGTGATGATGGAGGAGGCATTGCTGGTCCAGCAACTTTCCTCCTTTTTTGCGGAGATTGCTTAATTTCTTTTGTTTTCTCCTCCTCAGGTGCATGCTTTTCATTTTCAAGGTCATCCTGGCTAGCAGCAGTGGTGGTAGTAACGGGGGGATTGATATTATCCTGACCCGCTAATACAGCTTCTTTTTGACTTTCAGCTTTTGTTTCTATGTTTTTTGCAGATGGCAACTCTAATGACTTCTTTTCGGACTTGATGTTGGATTCATGAAGTTTGAAATTCGTTGTGGGTGCTGCTATTCTTAGTAATCTTTCTAACCGAACCTTGTCCTAATATAATAGACCAATATATAATTAGCAAATGCATGGCTGCTTAGACACATTTTTGGTGAAAAGTATGTCCTATTTATATGGGACTTATATTATACTTGCCTTATTGGCAGCTGATAGCTCTAGCAAAGTTTTTTTACGTTTCTTCTCTGTTTCATCTTTTTGTAATGATTCCATGTAGGCATCCAGATCATCATCAGCACCATTCTTGGCGGTTTCTTTTGTGTGGGTTGGATGGTCGCTGATATTCTCCAGTCTTGTCTCAAGCTCTTGGATGGTTTTTTCAACTAATGATAGCTTCTCTGTAAGGGATTCAAATGTTTCTGGCTCAGATTTCTTTTGTTGATTTTTTGTGGGCTTTGACGACCGATCATAGTATGAATCCTGCTCATCATCGCTATCATAATAGCCTCCTGCTCTGTTTCGTTTTTGACCAGCAGTGGAATTGCTTTGGAAGGCCCCGCATTTGTCTAGTACTTCACAAGCATCAAGAGCTGCCAATTGTTCTGCGTGCTTTTTCTTTGAACTTTGGCCTTCGCCAAATACCGGCATATCAGAATTGTCTAATATAGGTATACGAACTTTGGCAATGAAGGAGTAGTTTGGACCAACTCCGGTTTCACTGTACTCAAAATTTACATCATACCCACGATCCTCTAAAAAAGTTTTCAATGATTTTACTGGATTTTTGTAATAGAAAGCATTTGCTTTTCGTTCCCAGTTATTCAGGCCATCTGTGTCAAGTCTTCCAAGAAATCCAGCATTTTCGGTGGCATCTTCTCCAAATCCCCTATTCAAATATAAATTGGTAAGTATTAAATATAATATTTGATTATAAACGGAAAAAATGTATGGACATATTTCTTTAGGTTCTTACCATGTTACGCTGTGTATGGAATCCATCATATCTTCTTGAGAGCCACTTCCTTTAGCTGCACTTGCCTCCTCGCTCGTATTTCCACTTTCACTTCGCCTTGCTTTACGTGTAATGTATTCTTGTAGTTGCTCCTCTTTTTCCCTCTCCTTTTTCTCAATGTATTCATTATCATCGGTCATGAATATCCATGTTCGAGTGCTCGATCCAAACCTTATTTGATCACCAACATTTAATTTTTTAAAAGATTTGGGTTGAATTCGCTGTTTGTTTAGTACAGTGCCATGGCCACTCCCGAGATCGTATATATAGGCCTCACCATCATCCCTGAATTGAATAACGCAGTGGTAACGGGATACTGAAGGGTGTTCCATTGGTATATCGCAAATCGGCAGACGTCCTAGGGTAACAAACTCTTTGTCTGATGGCAAATAGATATTGTCAACCATTGCTCCATCCTTTATAACTTCAAAGGTGTATTTCCTTTTTGGCAATGCACCATCTTGGGGTGCTTCATATGGTAGTGGCGGGGCAGGTGGGAGTGACTGCTTTTCAGCCAATCCACTCTGATCATTGACCATTTAGTTAGTTAGACAGTTATACAGCTATAAATTCCTAATGTAATATTTCGAATCCTTTCCCTTATGGCTTATGACGACTAAGTTTAAAAGTAGGGCTCTTTAATTCAATTGAATGTAAAGTAAGCTTGTCCAACTAAGAATAATTTCGTTAAAGAAGGAGTAATGCAATTATGGGTATCTTGAAAATTAATAAAGTGACTGAAAATTTTCAATTTTTGCTCTCTTGCTTTTTGCTTTACCGTTTCATCCAATATACAATCAATGGAGCAGACTTTAGTCTTAAATGCTGAGAGACAGCTGAGTTTACTTGTAAATACATACTTGGCTAGCGACGACCAGGTTCACAATGAGGTCAAGATCGTAATTGACACAATTACTACCAACAATTTACTTTGTTTCAAAAACTCAGAAAAAGTACCTGACTCTGTGTATAAAAAGTACGAAATTGCATTGCATAAATGGGTATCTCGCGTGAACAGTCTCATAGTATCCAGGGTCCAGAGCGCCAGGTTAGTTGGCGTGCTTTTGCTGAAGCAGACAGCCGAACAATCATGGACGCTGTTTCTAGAGCACAGTGCAAAGTGGTGCCAGCATCTTGTCGGAATATTGAATAAGTCGGAGTTGGATCAAACTCATATAGTTGCAATAGCTAGCCTGAAGAGCTTCTTGAGTCGTATAGCAGACAGTTCTGAGCTTCAAAGAGATGTAGCGCTCACATTGGTTCCAAAAATAAACCAGGCATTATTATTGTTGGGAGATAAGTCCCCAGCGCTGATCAAGCATATTTTAGATGGGCTAAGATTCACGTCAAGCTATTACCCTGTACAATTTCGGCCAAGCCTGGGCAAAGCGACTACTTTATCGATTAGATATCTCAATGGGTATACATTTGATTCGGATCCAAGCACAACGATAGAAGCGTCGGAATTCCTTGCTTCGCTGTGCCAAGTTGGTGGGAAACAAGCCATGGCAGATCGGTGGTATGAAAATGTCATCCTGTGTCTGGGAACAATAATTCAATCCCTCGATAGACTTTCAGAGTCTGTAGAAAACAGTGGCAATCCGGGCTATCTTCCCTGCTTTGATGTTCTGCCCGATTTAGGAGACTCGGCCAAGAGTTTCCCCACGCTTGCGAATGTCATTGGCTCCATGACATGTTTGCTTGCTTCTCTTTTGAAGACACCCTTCACACAACCGGTTAACATCCCTGTAGAGTTGATTGTCTATATTGTGCGACGTATAAGCAGCCTAAACGAAGCATCCGAAATAGTCCCCGGGAGAGATCGCACAGAGTTTCAGTTGCTTTTGCTGGCTGCTGGAAAGCTACACACATGTGCCCTGAAAATTGTGCTTGTATTAGTTACTTGTCTCCGTAATCACATAATTCCTTATATCCCAGTGATATGTGACTCAGTGCTCTTGATTCATGCCAATTCAAGCAATTCTACTGCCACAAGGGTAGCGACATATAAAGTGATTTCAGTGCTGGTAGAGGTATATGGACTTAGTCTGGCATCGCTTTTGCCTAACAGTTTCTACGTTTCTTTGTTAAAAGACTCCGTTGTCCAAAAGTCTGGCGAATCTCAATCAGATGAGGCTAAGTCGAGTGGAAATACAGGCTCCAGAAAGCAACGTAGCGATAGGAGATCAAAGGCAACAGGCTCTACGCCTAACATGATCAGTGCAGGTAGTCTTCTAAATAGACTTGTTGTTAGCGACCTGTCACTTGAGGCTACAAGGTCCATAAATTCTATAATGAAGGCATCACCAGCATGCGTTCCTCCGCAAACTCGTATTGCATTTGATCGTCAATACATTTCGAACGCACTTCTTTTGAAGACCATCACCACATGCTCTCTTAATGCTGAAATAGAGACATCCGTTCCAATCCACACCGCCATCTTGAATTACTTACTACTAGCAGTCCAATCGCCTTTTGCCCAGTATAAAGCCCTTTTACCACACATCTTGGATATATGTGCCAGCGGGCTCTACAACCCCTCCTCATCTATTCGTCAACTATGTTTAGAGATCTTGGCTGTTTGCAGAACCATTGTCCATCCACCCCTGCCCTGCTATCAATTGAACAAAGAACCACATCAGGAGCTGGAAAACGACGAGTACAATCCAAGCACCGGTATATCTACAGAGAATTTGATAAATGACTCTCCAAAAAGAAAAGAAGATTTTACCAATGGCGATGAATCTTCTTATTCAGTATCAAAAAAACCAAAAATACGAGATGAGATTAACTCAATCAATTCGTCGTTTGATGGCGCAATAAACAAGGGCGGAGATGAAGATAATCATGAAGTACAAAGCCACCATGATGGGGTAGAGCTTAAGATGGAAGCAGAAAAAGATCTTGGTGCAAAGAAACCAGACTTGGGAAACAATGATCAAAGTATACCATCACTATTTACAAAATCTAGCATAGGGATAACAAGTCACAACGAGGGAAGTAATGACGACGACGAGGAAGCAATTCCAGATATTGTGTCTGATGCCTCTGACTCTGAAATGGACGAGGAGTAATAGTGTTTTTTAAAAAAAATTGAAGCCCAGTTTATTTTTAACAAAGGACTCTATGTATTCTGTTAATAATCTCAATTGGTTCCATTCCAGGCTTAGCCAACAATCAAAATTTAAGCCTTTATAGTACTATAAAGTGAATGCGGCAAAACAACTAGTATCATTCGTTGCATAACCACCGTGTTAGGCCCTAGCATCTAATTAAAACTTGCAAAGTATTTAGAAAAATGTGTCCTCCAAAGACACTGATGTTTTAAACTTCACCAGGTACAAAGCTTGAACTACTTGCGCAGTTAAATATGGCTTTTACATGCAAGGTATAATGTGTGCTATAGAAGAAAGCTATAGTAATTATAATAAAAGGCCTATTGCGGTTGTGGCTGATAGAATTTTTTTGGGATTTTATTATAAACATTGACACAACTATGGGACTTTCTCTGGGCTAGAACCATAATTTTCTAAAACCAGCCATAGTCTAGTGTAAATTCCATATTGAAAATAATTTTCAATTGCTTCTTATTCGCAAGCTTTGTTAAGGTTTCCTATTATTTTGAACGAATAAGGTATGGCATTCCCGTACAGTAACAGAAGAATTCATTGAGAATTACAAATATATAAAGAGGTCAAAATAAAATAACGAGGGGCAACTACATTTTATAATATCCTTTTTAGAGCATAAACTAATGTTTCAAAGAGTATGGCAATTGATGCGAGGAGAGACAGACATAAATTGCTACAAGAGAAAAACGTATCTGTTTGGCTAAAGAAGACCAGTAAGTAAAGCAACCTTATATATATGATTTAAATGCCAATGCGAAAAAACCGGATCTCAAATGTGAAATTCATTGCCTTTATGGGTACTATTGCGGCTCTTTGGTCTTGTATTGTTAAAAGTCACATATTAAATCACGTCACGAATATCTTTTTTAATTTCTTGTGTTGTAGCTCCTGGAAGTTCGTTTGCTTTGGATGCTAACCTGAAAAAGAATATAGGATTTATAAAGAAATGCAAAACAATTTTTGGCGCAGAAGGCGAGGCACAGATTTTGCGAGACATTGAGCAGCTAAAGCTTGAAAAGTATGTGGCCGAGTTGTCTCCCGCAGTCATGGAAGGAATCCTTCTCTGCAAGTCATCAGCAGATATTGTATCGGGAATAAACGTAAGTTTTAAAATACCATCCAACCAATCCGCCTATAATAGCAGGTACAATGGATAAGTGGGTGTAGATGTTTGAGAATCCAACTTACAATTAAAACTGTTTTGTGGCGTATAGATCATATCTGCTCTCCACTACAGGTTTTCAGAGAAATTTACACCTCATTTAGTGGTTCTGTTGTTGAAGTCCCTCGCCCCACAATCAGCTGAATATTTAGCTTCATTAACTCCAGAGCAAAAGGAGAAAGAAGACAAATCAAAAACTTTTAGGCAGAAAGTTGTACTCCGGGTGCTTTGCGAGATGTTCCTTTCTGGCTTGCTTTGGCGAATCGATGAGTTTGCAGATGGAATTTCTGATGTCCAAAGACATGTTGGGTTGACATATGGCGAATCGGCTTTACCAAAGAGTAGTAAAAGCATAATTGAGGCATTAAAGAGCCCTGGATACTGCATTGTATATGGAGCTTTGCATTGTTTACTTGAAAATGACCACGATCAGCATCGCAACCACCAAGCTTATTTGAGCATCATAAAAAATTTTGCCAAAGACTTTGCACTATCCAAGGGCGATTCGTATGAAGAATCTGCAGCCAGTATAAAGCTCGATATTGAGAATATCCAGGTGGTGAGGCCGGATCATTGCGAAAGAATAAAGTCCTTGGTGATTTCGTACTTTGATTCATCGATATCCCAGCTTACAAAAATGAACAAAACTCTCAAAAATATGGAAAAGCAAAACGAGGAAAGGCTTTTCAATAAGGGCCAATTGAGTGATACAGTTGTTGAGCGCTATAAAAAGTGGAGTAGCATTTACGAAAAGTTTTCTGAGCAAGTTAATCAATCGGCAGAATATCTCGGCTTGACCGTTCCTGACATGTCCGACGATTCGCTTGATAACAAGGTCGACATCAACTTTGGCCAGTCTATTCCTGGTGATAATAAAGGCAACTCATTAAGCGGTAAGCCTTGGGATGACGATGAAGAGCGCAAGTTTTATGAAGCATTTCCACCAATTGAGTCATTGGTCCCTCCAGTGATGTTTGAGTTGGACAAAAAGAAGCTTAAAGCCAACGACGGTGATTCTAAGAGTCCAAAAGATGATGATCTGCCCAAGGATTTTGATAATGAGGAAGACATAGAAAGTATTGATCTTTCTGAGGATCCTGCAAATAGTGATAAGCCCATTCTGCCTCTCCAGTCATATGAACTAGAGAAAGAAGAAAAGTCTCTCTTGGAATACCAGGAATTTTTGGATAAGCGCAACAATTTCACTTCACTTGATAATGAGGATAACGAAGCTAGTCCCAACAGCTCTACTACGGGTGAAAAGAGCAATGGTCATGCTGATGATACTGATGCTTCTAAGAAAAACTTCCCCGCTGAGGAGTCTATTAATATGGGAAGTGCAAGCCTCAGACTAGACCTTCTTATAACTCGTCTCCCTTTCATGATAAATACTGAGATGGTTGATCAGGCCGCCATAGAATTTTGCTTTATTAATGTAAAGTTTGCGCGCGCCAAGATTATTCGTGCATTAGCTGATGTATCTCGAAACAAGATGGGCCTATTGCCTTACTATTCTCGCTTTATTGCTATACTCCACCCCTTTATTCCCGAGATCGGTAACACATTGGTAAAACAACTTATAAGCGAATTTCAGTGGCTACTAAAGAAAAAGGTTAAAGGGCTAGTAGATTCTCGCATTAAAAACATACGCTATATTGGCGAACTAGTCAAATTCAAAGTTGTCTCTTCATATACAGCATACAGTTGTGCTCACCAGCTGCTGTTTGCTAATGACAGCCAAAGTATTGAAGTCTTATGCTCTTACCTTGAATCTTGCGGCCGCTTTATGCTCAAGATGCCAAATGTTAGCGAACGCGTTTCAAAGCTTTTGGGTATTCTGAAAAGGAAAAGAAAGAATATATTGCATGATCAGCGCCTGACCATGCTGATCGACAATGCCTACTTCCGCTGCTTGCCTCCAGTTGGGACTGGTTTGACCCGAAAGGTCAAGTTTCGTACCCCAGTCGAAATGTATATCAGAAAGCTCATTTATACAGATTTGTCTCGCTCCAAATGTGGATTTGTTCTCAAAAAGTTGCTAAAACTCAAATGGGATAAATCTGGTAGATCAGACTCTCAGAATATCAGAAAGACCCTGATAAACTGCTTTACAAAGGTGTGGAAGCTGAAACACGGCCACATCTATCTCATGGCCAAGCTCTTGGGTTCCTTGTCGGTATATTATCCCTGGTTTGTCACGTGTGTAATCGATTCTGTCTTTGAACACATACGGAGTGGTGCAGAAACTAACATCTTTGGACACAACCAGCGTCGAATTGCTCAAATTGGCTATCTTTGCGAGTTATTCAACTACAGGCTTGTAAGTTCGGAAAACGTATTTGAAGTTCTACATATGCTTTTGAGCATTGGCCATCTTGATCCTCGCCCATACCCTGGTCGGTCTTGCTCAATTGACTTGCCCAACGACTTTTTCAGAATAAGGCTTTCCTGCATTATACTTGAGCAGTGCGGGCCCTTGCTTGAAAGCTCTAGGGAGAAACAGACACTTAAAAAGTATTTGCTGTATTTGCAGCTATACACATATTCTAAGAATCAGCCCCTTCCCATGGATGTTGATTTTATGATTGATAATATGTTTGAAGTTCTCAACTTAACCTCAATGCGAGTAAATTCCTGGATCGAAGCAGCAGCAGCTTTAGACAAACACATGTCCAAAGACCCTAGATTTGCCTTAACACCACTATCTGATCAAGCTGAAAATAAGCCAGTTAGCGGAATGGCTAAAGAGCCTAAAGAACATGTCGAATCCACTAGTATAAGTATCTCTGATAATAAAGCAGAAAAGGATCAGGATGATAGTTATAGCAATAACGCCGGGACGGCTGACAGAGCTATAAAAGACATCTCTACATCTCCTACTCCATCTGAGAAGGAACAAATGGCAGAGAGTTCACCAGAACAACCAAACAACGATGAAGTTGAAAAACTTCAAGGCGCAATAAAAGAGATAAGCATCCAACAGGAAATTGATGAGTTTGATGAGGAATTCAATAAAATCATGATGGAATCCCTGGAATCTCGAAAGCTCGAAAAGTCATCTACTTTAGATATATCGATACCTGCGCACCTTCGTGACAAAAAGTCTCTTTTACGTGCCCAAACACACTCACAAAGACAATCTAGAGAATATAGTCTCAATAGTTTGGACTCTGAAGAACCTTCGGCTCCCCAAGATACGAACATAGTACCGTTTACGCTTCTTACTGGCAAAAAGCAGAAACCGCAGACAATGAGTATAGCAATGCCAGCCAACTCGAAATTAGCTCTTGTGACCCGTGCTCGCCAAGAAGCTGATCAGCATGAAATGCACAGGTTGAAGCAGCTTGTTCTAAAATATGACCAGATGGCCGTCGAGAGAGACGAAGAAGAACTGAAGAACAAAATGGCGAGAAGGGGAATTAAACTCACCTTTGAAAATGCACGAAAAAAGAAAAATGCTATAGCTGTTAGGAATAATAGCAGCAATAATGCTAGTCAAAACAATATCAATGTTGCGCAAGCTAGCCGTCTTCCGTCTGAATACAATACAGGATAGTAATAAGAATTTGAACAATACTCTCTTTACCAAAATATAAACTGAAAAGGGTCATGATTGAAGTTCCGACGATTTTGGGAAGGATTAAAGGGTATAATTCTGCTTACTTTGCGTAATTTTCGTGACAACGATTGTTGACTTCCCAAAGTACAGGCCTCTATCATCTTATTTGGAGGCATACTGGCTATTATTGCACGGAAATTTGGCCGATATCATTCTGGATTCTATCTCAAGTACCAAGCACCCTAAACAACTGTTCATTCTGACAATATGTTTGTCCTTTTTAGCCTAGTTTCTGGATATTGGAGGCGGGATCTACGATGCTGTTTATAATTTGAAAGCCCATTTTATTGCTGTTTCTCAATTCCATTTAATTATAGTGGTATGTTGTTTGCACTTGTGAAGATTTCAAAATATACATGATATAATTCTTATTTTCATGATTTAAATTGAATAAATCCAATTAATAAGGGATTTTGAATCATTTTAAAACCAAGTGGCGATAGAAAAATATAATCAAAGTAGTTTTTTAACAATGTATTAGTCAAGTTAAATCTGTAGCAGAATTCAATAGGTTAATACTTGACTGTTTGTCAGTGTATTAAATAATACTCGAGAAAAATCATTGTCAATATATTTATGAAGCTTTTAGCTTTTCGCTGCTAGCCATCAAGCTACGCATCCTTTCGATAGCAGTGCCACCCAAATAAAGAGGAACTATCAACCATGGGAGGTTCATCAACATAAAGTAAACATAAAAGTACAAAGGTTCAGGACGAACATGCTTGAACTGTTCGAAATACGATGTACCCAAATATAACATTACGCCATATATATATAGAACTGATGTAATGAGCTCGGCTACATATCTAGAGAGACTTTTCCTGTATGTAAGGTATACTGTGAGCCAACAGATTGGCCCAATGAATGACTATATCATTATTAATAAATGTATTAGACTCAGTCAGATTTTGTTTTTTTAATCATGTATATTTTTCCTTTTTTTTTGTGCAATATTTGTCTAGACTAGTTTTTTCTCGAAAGAGTATACTTACAACTGTCAATGTCTCGATGCACCTAACAAACGGATCATTTGTGAGATACCTCGAGTCCGACTTGGCATATTCCTTCCACATTCCTGATAGCGGTGTTTCCAAAGAGGTGATGTCGTTTACATGTATAACATAGTAGAACTCAAGTGATACATGTAGGACTCCAGAGAGAAAATGCCAAAACAAACTAAGGCGATCTCTTTTGTTGAGATTGTTGTGACTAGCCATCGCGTTTGATACAAGAACGACCAAAACAAATGCTAGTCCAAGGATTAAGAAAGAAGTCACTGTCGGGATGCCTGGAACATAGTCGGGAAGACTCAAATCAGTAGGATAGTAAGGATGGCTGACCGTCATTTTAGCTTGATGATATATACCCTGAGCTATTTGAGACAGAATAAATGTATCTAACTGTTTTTGCATGCATAATATTTGCCTAAATGTAGACAGATGTAAATTCCCACTTACATTTGGCTGCATATTATGGAGAAACCTTGAATATTATTTAATTTTTTACTTTTCCGTGTTTTCTTGTTTGGTTTATTTGGTACATAGTAACCTAATTTACAAAATCTGGTGTAAATCCTTGGGATTCGAATCTTTGCTCTACTTTGATAACGTATTATTTGTTTGCGCATGAAGCCAAAGCTAAACTAGATGTAGATTTTGCAATAGTCTAAAGAACCCCATAATATGGATATATACATATCAGACCTATGCAGCAAGCTAAATTTTGCCAAATAACTTTATGGAGGAGAGATTATCTGTATTGCTGACAAAAGGAGTTCATTGATAATGTGGCTGCCATATATAATTCGACAACCAATCCTGCTGTTAATTGGAGAACAATGTACACAAGTCCTGATTGATCAATTCCACATATTCGATCCTTTCTGCTTAAGGCTCGCCATATCGAAAGCCCTTGGACTTGGGATTGTCTTTGGTGGAGGCATAGTAAAACTGCCTCAAATATACAAGATCATTTCTTCACAATCGGTGATGGGGATAAGCTTTCCTGGATACCTTCTCGAAACCTTTGCTAACTTGGTTACTCTAGCCTACAGCATTCGGACAGAGCTTCCGTTCACAACATTTGGAGAAGTAGTTTTTATGGGATTTCAAAACTACCTGGTTACTCTGATGATTCTCCACTACACGACAAGACACAAAGAGATGTGGTCATATGGTATTGGGCTTTTTTTTGGCACAGTGGTAATGCTCAGCCCATCACTAGTAGGAATGAACCTATTGTCCCTTTTACAAGCCAGCACGATCCCGATCATCATTTCCTCTAGAATTCCTCAAATATATACAATTCATGTAAATAAAAATACTGGGCAGCTGTCGGCATTTGCAGTCTTCAATTATCTTCTGGGAACTACTGCAAGAGTTTTTACTACTTTAACAGAAGTTGATGACAACTTGGTTCTCGCTGGAGCCGTTTTGGCATCTATTGTTAATGTGATTCTTGCTGGGCAAATGATTTATTATTGGCATGCACCAATACCACGGACTCATACACAGTAAGTATATTTGACACATCTGAACTTTGTGTATTTAATAACAGTATATTTGAATAAAGATGAAAAATTGTTTTGTAAATTATTTTGAGTATCTTTTTGGATATGACCGCCATTAAACATATATTATTTTTAATTGTAGCTTACCGATGTGGAGCGACAAAACAAAGGAAGAGTTTGAATTAAAAACAAAATAGCACGCATATGTCTGGTACATATTTTATGTGATTACACCATTAAATAAAGATATTATAATTAGTATTTGGTCGAATTTCACTACTGATTAGCCACACAATGGCTGTGGATGGGTCCCAGAATAATATGCTATAAACTTGATAAATAATTTTTAATGATGGCAAACGTTCTGATGTGTGTGTGATATATATTGATTTTTCGGGGATGGTGTGAAACTGACTTGTCTCTTGAATGTATGTATTATTGTTATTCTTTTTTGATTCTTACTAATTATTGCTCATTATTATTATTTCTTCTGTTTGTTTGTATGTGTGTGCATTTTTATTATATTTTTATTAATACTTTTTGATAATTAATTTTGGTTGTCTTTTATGCATAATAACTGGTGAAATAAAGCCATTTTGAGACACGAGTCCTATATAATATGTTTTAAGCATCGATCTGATCTATAATCTCTAATTTTTTTGGGTATTATAGACATAGTAAAATGCATCTAAAACTAACATTAAAGATGTATACTATGCAACTTGGTTTATAAATTTATGCTATTTCTTTCTCAAAGAAATATATATGTATGATTTAAATTCAGCTAAACGTTATTAGCATCTCAAAAAACTCCAGTTAGCTCTTTTGGTGAAGCTGCTATTTCCTACTTACCAATATAAGAACGCTCACGTCATTCGCTGTAGTCGTTGATTATGAATTTTTGAAACCCATACTTTCAAGACGGTGTAATCGCTATACCACCCGATCTTGTATAAACAAAGCATATATGACTTGCTTTCTTGCCTTGCAATATAGTTTTCTATCAGCCTTACACTCTAGGAAACAGTTGTTTTTGAAGCTTGTACCCTAATCTTTAGACATCCCGGAACACTGGCAACGCTTCTGGTCAACACCATCTACAACCATTCTCAAAGCACCAGATCTTCGAGCCAAAGGACTAAATCTTGAAATTCGAATTATAAAATTGTCTCATCTGAAGCACCTTTGAAGGCTGGGACAAAAATATGGTCAGTATTGAAGCACACAACCAGGCTTCACTGCTAAGAGTGGCGATTTTGGCCCTCATATCCATAGTTGCATTTGGGTCACGTTTGTTTTCGGTCATCAGATATGAATCGGTTATCCACGAGTTTGATCCATGGTTTAACTACAGAGTAACTATGAACCTAGTCCGCGATGGATTTTATGAATTTTGGAACTGGTTTGATTCGACATCTTGGTACCCTTTGGGAAGAGCAGTCGGTCCCACTCTATATCCTGGCTTGATGACCACATCGGCAGTCATATACAACATCTTGCACTTTTTCAACCTCCCGGTTGATATCCGCAATGTCTGTGTGTTCCTCGCGCCAGTTTTTTCTGCATTCACTGCCATTGCCACGTACAAACTGACAAAAGAAGCAGAAGGGCCG
The DNA here is from genome assembly GCA_027575805.1 of Mycoemilia scoparia. Taxonomy (NCBI): domain Eukaryota; kingdom Fungi; phylum Kickxellomycota; class Kickxellomycetes; order Kickxellales; family Kickxellaceae; genus Mycoemilia; species Mycoemilia scoparia. Next base: position 245,319 of record JANBPU010000004.1, on the reverse strand, counting down.
ACAGCAGGGCTTTTTGCTGCTGCGTTCATAGCGGTTGCCCCAGGGTACATCTCCCGTTCAGTTTCAGGGTCCTATGATAATGAAGCCATTGCCATCTTTATCATGGTGTTTACCTTCTTTTTGTGGCTCCGAGCTATACGCCTTGGGTCTGCGCTGTATGGTGCACTCACTGCCCTGTCGTACTTTTATATGGTCGCGTCATGGGGTGGCTACGTATTTTTGATCAACATCATCCCATTACATGTCTTTGCCCTCCTTCTAATGGGCAGGTATTCGAACAGACTTTATGTGTCCTACTCTACGTTCTATGTGCTGGGAACCCTTCTTTCTATGCAAATCCCGTTTGTTGGGTTTGTTCCTACTGATACCAGTGAGCACATGGCCGCGCTCGGGACATTTGGCCTAGTTCAACTATTTGGATTTGCTGCATTTGTCAAAGCACGTGTGCCAGAAAAGGAATTCCAGCTCTTGCTCAAGGGTGCTGTGGCGGGACTTGTATGTTTGGGCGCTGTAATGTTTGCTTTCCTTAGTGCAAAGGGCATCATTGCACCATGGACTGGTCGTTTGTATTCCCTGTGGGACACTGGGTATGCCAAGAAGCACATCCCAATCATTGCATCTGTTTCTGAGCACCAGCCAACGCCGTGGTCATCGTTCTTTTTCGATCTCAATTTCCTGATCTGGCTCTTCCCTGTTGGCGTGTACTTCTGCTTCCGCAAGCTTGAAGAGCCTCATGTCTTCATGATCATCTACAGCCTCTTTGCGGTCTACTTTGCCGGTGTGATGATACGACTTATGTTGACTTTAACCCCAGTTGTTTGCTTCACCGCCGGAATTGCCATGTCTCGCATCTTTGAAGAATATCTTGATATGCGTTCTGAAAACCCCGATTCACGACCAGAAGAAGATGGCACCACTTCCGGTGCGAAGGATGAAGATAGGAGCCCCCGCTCACAACCAAATACATCGGGTATTTTAAAAAAGATCCCCAAGCTTCCTCGCATAGGTGTTATTTTCAACTTCCTGTTCTTCTTGATCCTGTACCAGCTCCATTGCACATGGGTTACCAGTGGATCGTACTCATCACCATCCGTGGTGCTTTCCTCGCAGACTGCAGATGGAAACACTTTTATTATCGATGACTTCCGTGAAGCATACTATTGGCTACGCAAGAACACACCAGAAGATGCAAAAGTCCTATCCTGGTGGGACTACGGTTACCAATTGGCTGGTATGGCCAATCGCACTACTCTTGTAGATAACAATACATGGAACAACACCCATATTGCTACAGTTGGTCGTGTATTTGCAAGCGACGAGGATTCTGCATACGAAATTCTCAAGAAGCACGATGTTGACTATGTAGTGGTTGTATTTGGCGGCTTCATCGGGTATTCTGGAGATGACATTAACAAGTTCTTGTGGATGATTCGCATTGCAGAGGGAATTTACCCCGAGCATGTTAAAGAGTCAGACTTCTTTAACAGCAATGGCCAATATGCTATAGGCGACCAGGCCTCTCAAACCATGAAGAGGTCTGTCATGCACAAGCTTTCATACTATCGCTTTAACGAGCTATTTGGTGGTCGTGGTACTGACCGTGTTAGAAACCAACCTTTGCCCTCATATCCTATTGTCCTAAATAACTTTGAGGAGGCCTACACCTCGGCTCACTGGATGGTCAGAATATACAAAGTAAAGGAATTGGACAATTTGGGTCGGACATTCAAGCAGTCTGCCCACTTTTCTCATATAAATGCATCCTAGTTTCAGGAATGCATTTATTATCTTTGAACATAAATACTATTCCTCTTCTCATTTCATCTTTTTTCTAGATTTATCAAAAAATACAATCATTATTATTACTTCTATCGCTTTTGTAAAAAACGCTATGCTTGTACAAAAATTATCATGACAATCACTTGTATATCAAATCTACTTTGTCAGACTGGCTTTCAAACTTCGATTTCAAGTCAAGGTGGCTTGTGCTGGTTTCAAACGCAATATCGTCAAGGTGATGTGTTCCATCAAGCAGGTACTCCAGTTCAAAGTCCCAGCCTATCTCTTTGGCTATGAGCTTTCTGTTCTTTGGATGGACATATGGATATATCCGGATATAGTCGATTATTTTATACAGGAGACCGAATGTTATAAATTTCCTATTTGAGATCAACAGTTTATATATTTTTACATTAGTGAGCCTTCTATAACAATATAATGCTTTGTAAATATACCTTAAAGGTAGCACCACTTTTTTCTTATCGTACCTTATATCAATGCCTTTGACTAGCTTTTCATTATTCATCACCCATTCTTTGATATCCCTCGTTGCATCGATGCTAGAGTACAAAGCCAAAATGTTTCGTGTCTGGGGAAGATCATTCTGATCCTGGGCAACAAACAATAAACACCGTCTTTGGAGATGTCTGTTTGACAAAATTCTGTGAACGCCCCTCAAGAGTCTGTAGTAGTTTGAGAACTTAAACAGAGGCTGATAAGTTATACACCCGTAATATTGCAAGTGTTTAAGTGTATTGGCAACCAAAGCTTCATCCATGTTGGCAATCTGCCCAATCCTTCTCAAGTGGTTTATATTGTTTATATGGTCTGTCACCTGGTGTAGGGTTATATCCAACATGTCATTCTGGTCAAAAATGGCCTCATAGTCAAATAGTTTTATCGGGACTTCATATGGTTTTGGTGTTCTTGGTTCCTCGTGTACAGGAAATAGCTTTATGTTGAGGTTTGTCGATATTAACGATGTAGAGGGAGACAGACCAGGCAAATCTATACTCATAAAGTCATCATTTATATAAATCATTTGTATATCGAAATAGGGCTTGGATATTGTGGCCCACAAGATTATCACTGCCCAAATATTAGCAATGAGAATATAATAATATTTACCCATGCTGACATGACATTCTCCATAAGAATTCAAATCCTTTACGACTATTTCCATAATTTGGCAGAGAACGGGCTTGTTTCTGTTGTTCCTCAAGAATCCATATTTTGACTATAGCGTCATTATACAAATAAGATTAGCACTTTAGCTGTGATATATACATACAATCAAGGACGCTATAATAGAGATGCTCAGCAATAACTACTTGCCTCTAGTTCTTTAAAAACCTTGGTTATTCGTCGCAACACATAATCATAGCACCTTGTGTCAGCATCTTGCTTGAATACAAAACAAAGATTGTAAATCAGGGCGTTTCTTTTATACACCCATCGTTCACCCTTAATCTCCATAGGATAACTCAATATTTTGTAGCCGTTTGAATATACTGTGATCAGCCGTTCATAGAAAACATCTTTTGGCATAAGCAGCAAGGCCAAAGAGTCAAAGTCTATAGGATTATCAACTGGCGGAATATACATCTGAGGCTTCCCTAAAATTTCGTGATCCAGATTCTTGCTGGCTATAATGTTCAATGTTTTACGATTAATGGTAGGAAGATTTGGTACCGCTGTACTCTGGGTTGATGGTTGTAATACATCACGATTGGGCTGTTGTTGCTGTTTCTGTTGCTGCTCGTGTCCATAGCTCTTATTCGAAGGGTTGTATCCACCGTCAATGCTCGCAGTTGTGCTGACAATATGTGTCGCCTCGTGTGACTTTCCATTCAATTGTGGACCAGAAGTTTGCAGCTGGGTAAATAAATTGCTATCAATAGTTACTGCGCTTGCTGATGTGGCAGAAGGAGGAAGATCCATATTCTGTCTCTGCCCAGGATTGTCTGCTTTGCGGTGCAGTGATATGGTATTTTTTGTGGTTCCATTTGCGGTTGAGCGAAGTATTAGATTGTCCGGTATGGAAAACTCGACCACAGGCCCTTGTTCAGTGTGAAATTGCGTATAAAATACGCCAACTAGTCTTGGGTACTCGGTCCCAAAAAGAATATTAGTCATTTGTTTGGTATATAATACTGGGACTTGTTGCAAAGATGGACCACTACCCCTTAAATGCACTAGAAATCGAAATCACATTATGGGTGATCTCAGATTATAGAATAAATGGAGCGAAATAAAATGTGCTTAAATGCATAGAATATGGACAATGATATTTATACATAAGCCATTAGGTAGGAAATTACTAATATAGGGTATTAACTTGCCAATACAGAGATTTTACCTTAGTGAAAGGGAGAATGAATTGATATAAGATTTGCCAGAATAAGATGGAGGAAACAAATAATAATGAGCTGAGGATAATGACACCATTGCTTAATTATGGGTTACTAAGAGTTATAATTATGTTGTGATAATTATAGGTAAATAATTTTTTTTTCAACAAGCTCTTGTGGCGCAATTGGCTAGCGCGTTCGACTGTTAATCGAGAGGTTGGTGGTTCGAGCCCACCCAGGAGCGATTCCTTTTGCTTTTCAACTCTCAGGAACAAACAGATCATTTCTTTTTATGCATTTCAAGCATGTGCATGATGATCCTACATGTATCACCCTTATATCTCAAAGTAACATCCTATAAAATTTAGCATAACCCCACGAGTTTTTAAAAGATTGATCAAAGAACCATTATCTAGTACTTTTACTGCATGTTTCTAAACATTACTTTATATACAACATAAGGTTGTTTTTCAGAAATTATATTATTCAAATAAAACGCTTGGTAAATGTCAAAGTAGAAATGATAGGATATGATGATGACGATCCACCAACGCTATTTATCAAGACTCGAAAGTGCTGTTACGCCCTCAATTAATAATCAATACAATAAATACGGCGCATATGTTTATGTTTTCGAGCAGATTTATTTCTTTACAAGCTCACTGGGTCTAGTCTAAATGTTAATGTTTAAAATATAAGTTGTTATAACTGAAATTTTCTACTTTTGGGGTCATTTAATATATGATACTTTATGTGTAATTACAAACGAGACTGACTTTTGATACCATTCTGGAAGGGATCGCTGATCCATTGACCCAGAGGCTGGGCAGAGAAGCAGGCATCGGTGCTTCCGGTAGCCTTATCCTGAAGCTCGGCGTCATAGACAACGTTTCCTCTAACGATGGTCTTGAGAACAAGACCCTGGCAGTTGCGTTCAGCATATGGTGTAAGTTTGTTACGGAAGTGGATTTTGTCTTTGGTGATGACAATGGACTCCTCGGGGGACCAGACAGTCATGTCAGCATCCATGCCAACAGCTAGTTTACCCTTACGGTGGGTGAGACGAGCATGCTCTGCGGTCTTTTCGCTAAGAAGTCTGATGATATCCTGAAGCTTGAGGCCACGCTTCTGGCCTTCGGTCCAGATGAGAGGTAGACCAATACCAACAGAGGCAATACCACCCCAAGCCTTGAGGAAATCGCCTTCCTCACCATCCTTAACGCCGTGTCCACCGCAGCATGGATGAAGCTTAAGGTCTGGAGTGCAAGGAGAGTGATCGGAAACAACGAAATCAATGGATCCGTCAAGGACGCCTTCCCACAACTTCTCACGGTTTTCGTTGTCACGGATGGGAGGGCAGCACTTGTACTCAGTGGCCTTCTCTGGGATGGATTCAGAGTTGATGGTGAGGTAATGGAAGCATGTCTCAACGGTAAGAGGCAAGCCTTCCTTCTTGGCCTCACGGATCAATGGGAGGGCGCTAGCAGCAGACAAGTGGACAATGTGGCATGGAACATAGGGAGCAAACTCACGGCACATGCGGATGACAAGCTCAATAGCAGTTTCCTCCATCTTTGCGGGACGAGAGTCGAGGAAAGATTGGTAATCAGTGCTGTTGCTCTTGGATGGAGGTGGTGGAGTGGGGAGTTCCATCTCGGCGTGGAACAAAAGAACACCGTTCTTCTTCTTGAGTTCGGTCATGGCCTTGCGAAGCTCAGCTTCGTTGACAGGTGGGAACTCTTCGACACCACTGTCGCAGAGGAAGCACTTGAATCCGCGAGCACCAGCCTCAAGCATGGGGACTAGGTGTGGGTGGTTGCCAGGAACAACACCACCCCAAGTACCAACATCGACCCACATACCATCACGGAAGGACTCTTCCTTGAGGCGGAGAGCATCAGTGGTGATAGTGCTGGGGATGCAGTTAAGAGGCATATCAATGATAGTAGTAACACCACCAGCGGCAGCGGCGTGGCTAGCAGTGACAACGCCTTCCCACTGGGTGCGGCCAGGCTGGTTGATATGGACATGGGCATCTACGATACCAGGCATGATAAGCTCGTTTCCACTATCAATGTTGGCCTTCTCAGGGGCATAGCCCTGATCGATCTGTACGATCTTACCGGTCTCGTTGTTGACATGGATGGTGTAGGGAAGAGGCTCTGCTTGTTCAGAGCTGAGCATTACCCGCTTGCTTGTGATGATGGTAGTAGCACTGGAACTCATGACTTGGTTTTGTAGGGTTTGTTTAACGGTTTGGCTGGGTCGAAAATCTATAGTATAATAGTTCTAAGGGGAGACAAAAAGCGCAAGGGGCCCTGATCCGTGGCCGGTGTGCTTAAATGGCCATTCGCTCACAAATATTGGCACTACAAAGACCGCTACGGCCAGTGCTCAGTGAATGCAACACGCACACCTTGATCTGGACAAATGATTTGTTTAAACAATTGCTGCTTGGCTGAAGACGCACTCCACCACAGTTCGTGTGCATAAGAGACAAGAACCTATAGCGCCAAGGTGCGGTGATTTATCAACCATGAGAGCCATGGTTATCTTACAGTAGCGAGCACAGATGCCTAGCAAAAAGATCGTGAGAATGAACACCACCTTCGTAAAATAACGGAGAATTTCGGACTCAACTAATTTTTGTGCACGATTTTGGATGATCTACTCCAAATAATCTTTAGTCGAGGGCGTGATCACCAGTGCATGCAGGCTGTGCATGTAAAGACTCGGCTATTGGTACCTGCAGATTCTGGCACCTTAACGATTATGCTCCTATGGTTCAAAACAATAACCGGGGATGTCACCACATATTTGAAAACATTGAGAAATTCAATAAAAGGCAACAGATGATGGGTTTATTGCTCAACAACAAAAATAAAAATATCTAATTGAAATAATGCAACAATTAAAACAATAAAATCTACAATAAAAAATGTCTGGGGTTATTCACAACTGCGTTAAATGTACATTTATTGAGCCGCCCAAATGGAACTAGGGCTCGCTCACATACTTTACGATAGTTGATACAGCCCTGACTGTGTTAACGAGATAGCGGACCATTAAAAACCGATCATGCAATCTACTAATGTCCAGCACGTTCGAGCACTCAACTAATTTATTGTTGTGATCTATTGCCACAAATAGAACTCTGGTTCCCGCACTTGAGTATGCAAGCAGGTAAGGCGGGCGCAAAGGTCTAGTGTGGTTTCTATCAGCGCTTTTTACTTGTGTTTTTAGACCAACAGGGCTCAGGACATCAGGCGCCATCTTATCGACCAATTCCTTTGCAATGATTCTCACATCTCCCTTTTTCTTTTCTTCGCCTTTGAATACCAGTAGATGGTTGTACCAACACACAAAGTCAGGCCTCATCCCGGGTAGAGTCATGCTGAGGTCGTTCTTGTTCCTATCAAAGCGAAGTGGGTAGAATGCGTGGTTTTTTGCCGTCCCAAAAATGGCATATAGAAACGCATCTATATATGTCTGGCACATCGCCTCTGTTCCTTCCTCTACTGCTTGAATCATAAGGGCATTTTCTATGTGTATCGATAGCTGGGGACAGAAATCCTCACTTTCTTCCAGGGAGATGTAGTCCTGATTGACCAGCTCTCTGTCCATATTTTCAAGCAAAGTATCGTAAACTCTTTTACGAATAGGTATTCTCATAGAAAGTGGTCCTTTGAGAAGTAGTCTAAGATCATTGATTTTAGGAACTTCGTTGTTATCCCATGGCTGGTAGAGCTTTCTGCATACAGTCATGTCATTGTTCTTGGATCTTTGACTCTTGGTATTGTTGTATTTCAATGAAGACTTGATTGGCACTTTACTGTCCAGCTTGAAACTGAGGTTGTTTAGGTATTGAGTAAGATTCTCGATTTCCTTACGAGCAGATATTATATCGCTGTTGCTGTCATTGTCCTGGTCGTCTTCTTTTGTCACACTGATTGTTTTTGGTGCCAAAGATTCTCTTCTTATTGCGCTGTTCAGAGAAGTATCTGTATCATCTTTAGTAAAACCAATTTTACTGATATTGCTTGCTATTGGTGTATTCACATTTGTATCGAGTGCTATGGCATCAGAAGCCCTTCTTCTTTGTTTTGGATCGGATGTAATCTTGAGCGAGTTTCTTGTTATCATCTGTTCTAATTTTCAAAAAGATAAGTGTATATTCTAGGTAATATAAAGTTGAGTTTAAAATCTGCAGAGAAATACCACGGTATTTATATTATAACTGCAGCGGATTTATGAAAACTAAAGCTATAATCATTTTTAATGTGTATGATGTTCATAAATATAATGACATGCTATCTGTAATGGCACCTGGCTATCATTTACCATTCACCTGCTCATTTCATATCCCGTGTGATTAAGCACTATATTAATGACCTTTACATTAGAATCTATCATCAACAATGTCATGTAATATGTGCGTGATTCTTATGAGTGACTATGAACAAAAACACAAATAAATTTGGGTGATAATTTTTGAAAGGTACCTCTTGATGGCAAACGTTTATAAGGGCAGTCACAGCCAAACGCGTGGCCACAGTTTATTAGCAAATGGTCACCCTTCAAAAACAACTACATTATAGCTAATTATAGTTCACAAAACAATTCCCTTGAATACATTATTTCAATAGCAAATGATATAGCTACCTGCATTTTGATGATCACAACCGAACTTAAAAGCAGTTAAATAACAAAAAGCACCAATCTATAGGAATATCAGAAAATCCCATAATTTAATGTGATGCTGGTTTGTTATCGAAAGTCAAAATTATTGATTAGAGAATGTATTGTATCAGAGAACCCATATCCTCCTTTAGATATCATAAAACTATATCAAAAAGCAGTTCTTTAGAAGCATGCATTCTGGAACTGGAACAAATAACATACCTCTGGGGCCTCGCAATAAACTTTCATCCAGAGATGGAGAGCAGGAATCAAGTTCGTACGAGCAATCCGAGAAGCATAGCACAGAGGGAAAAGGTGTAGATACGGCTTCAGCCCTGGCCAAAGCACAAGCACTTGCCAACAGTGTTTTTAGCCGCGCCGTTGCAGATTCGCCCTCGTCGGCTGCTAGTGATGGCAGTGGATCACCAGCTGGTGAAAGGCGCCAAAGGCGTAGAAAGAACCGATGGGGCGATCAAACCACTGCTGTACCAAAGCCAGGTTTGATCACTTCATTGCCCAGCGGCATGGATAAACAGCAGATGGAGTCATACGCTGTTCAGGTCCGCATTGATGAAATTACAGCCAAGATAAGAAGTGGAAATTATGTCCCCCCTGACAGAGAACGATCACCTTCACCTGAACCAGTATATAACTCCGAGGGAAAGCGTATAAACACCCGCGAATACAGATACCGCAAGAAGCTTGAAGATGAACGCAATAAATTAATTAGGAAGCTTATTAAAACTAACCCTGACTACAAACCTCCCCCCGACTACAAAAAATCCACAACTATATCTGAAAAGCTATACATCCCAGCAAAGGAGTACCCAGATATTAACTTTATCGGTCTACTTCTCGGCCCACGTGGTAACACCTTGAAAAAGATTCAGGAAGGATCAGGAACAAAAGTTTCTATTCGTGGAAAGGGATCTATTAAGGACGGAAAGCAGCGTGATACGTCAAACGTCCCTGGTGCAGACGATGACCTTCACTGTCTGATCATGGCAGAAGAGGAAGAAAATATCAAAAAAGCTATAAAGCATATACAGGAGATTATCAAAAAAGCGTGTGCATCTCCTGAGGGTCATAATGAGCTCAAGCGCAACCAGCTGCGCGAACTTGCTGCGCTGAATGGTACCTTACGTGACGATGAAAACCAGACCTGTCAGATCTGTGGTGCGATGGGCCATATGAGATGGGACTGCACAGAGAAGGAAAGCGTGACAAGTAAGGTGGTGTGTCGCATTTGCGGCGGCCATGGTCATATTGCCCGTGACTGCAATCAGAGATTCGATCCAGGAGCCATTGAAAAAGCAAAAGAAAATGAACGCCAGCTAAACTCGGATTACTTGAGTCTTATGGCTGAGCTTGGTGCAGGCTCGAACGGACAAAGCGGTGGAGGTACACCCAAACTGCTTACTCATGGTGGCCCCGCAAGTGGTTCTGGAAGCCCAATGGTCGGCAATATAGGCAATGCCGACTCGCCACTGCCATCAGCAACTCCACCAACTCCGCCTTGGAGGCGTAACCGCAAGCGACCAAAATCACAGAACCCTCCACCACCACCACATCCCCCACAAAATAATAACCACCTGACTTCAAATAACTATCAATCAGTACCCCCACCTCCAATATATTCCAATAACAGCATACCCAGTCAGAATAGCTACCAGGCAGCCGAGCTGGACCACCAGCCACCTCCCCCTCCGCCTCCACCTCCTGGCGATATTCCACCACCGCCTCCATCACCTCCCCCACCTCCCCCGCCTCCAAACTAGTACACCTGTATCCCATCATACAATACTGCAGTCACTTTTCCTGTTTTAATTTGATAGAAATTTTCCATCAATTCAAACAAATGGCATGTTTTTCATCAAAAGTATACCAAAATGGACCCTCATACGCCCCTTCAAGTTTGGTCCATAGGCCATATATTTTAGGCTAGTATTGAAGATATTATTCTGGTACATTTTTGAGGAGATTCTGCCAAATGTGTGCTTTATATGTGTTCTTTTTAAATGATAAATATATTTAGTGAAGCGATAAAAAAATGGAATGAATGTAAGCTATTTTGTCTAGAAACCAACAGGAGATGTCCGTGGCAATGCGACTTTTGTGAACTTTGGAACCTTGTGAATACCTTTACGATAGTTTCTTGCCGTCCTAGAAAATGTGGTATATTTGTCCCGAGGATTCATTTCATGTTCTTTTGGTAGCTTCTTTGCGAGATCCTGGTAAATCAAAGCAATGGCAGAGTTGGCCCAGAGTTAATATTATTGTAATGCCTTATTGGAAAGGACAAAAAATATATCGTGGAGAGTCCGTATATGAAATTGCGGGAATACTTACAAGTTGTTTAAATTGAACACCCGATTCTACAAGGGTGTCGATAACACTATCAACAGCTCTAAGACGCTTGCGAACATTGGCTTTTCTTGTCTTACTTAGTCTCCATGGAATACGCCTGGGTATAGACAAATCGACATATAAATTTGCATTTTAGCTTGTATTTTTGATTGTGGTAATTTCGACCTAGTTATTTGGTATGAAATGAAGCCTTACCATGCCTTTCCGCCAAATGCTACAAGCGATGGCCTAAATGGACCAGAAAGTATACTGAACATTATAATATTATACGAAAGAATTACAAAATATTCAAACTGGCTAAAGGTGTGTTAGCAAATCACTATCAGCCTTGTAAATGAGCTTTGATCCGAATAAAGCAAAACTGGCACTGCCATTTTGTGATCCAAGTTAATCTAAGCTTAGTATTTTTAGCAGGATGAGCAAATTGCTTTATTATGTAGGACTGAATTGCTATCGTCCTGATCTGTAATTATCCCTAGCAACCAAAAAATCACCGTTAGGTTAAGGCTGGGAGTTATGCAAGCAGAAGGTCACTTGGTCTATAAATTAAAGTATTTGGCATCCACTAGATTCATCCTCCTCTGTTTTATTAGCTTCTTTAAAGTAAGTTGTGTTCAACTATTATTTTGTACGTCGGGCGTATCCAAGGACTACTATGCGAATCCATCCATCCATGTGTATATATCCATCCGTCCACACACCCGTGAATCCGTAGAAAAAACAAGCTTCACGCTGTTATCTTCTACTGATACGGACCGGTGCTTTGGATGTCAACGCATACATTGTCTTTGGTGCCGGCACGTACACCTTCCATTTAAATGATTATTGTATATTAACAGCCATTCTCCCCTTGTTTTGCCCTTCCTAGAAATGAGAGACAAGTGGAAGAAGAAACGCACACGCCGCCTTAAGCGTAAACGCAGAAAGATGCGCGCTCGCTCCAAGTAAACTTGTTCCCTAATGCCTGCAATATATGGCACAGGGTCGTTGTGGGGGTAAAGGAGATCAATAGTGAAGTTTGGGCCAATTTACTCATTCGCGGTTGTTGTCAATATAATTGTGTCTATTCTAAGTTTGCCGATGTTCAGTACTACAACCATCTCCTCCTAACACTGCTAGCATTGTATATATCGACAACCAGGATTTTTCTCGTTTGGTTTTGATTGTCGGGCATACCTCTCAGACGTGTTTAGACAGGAATCTGATACAACTAAGCTTTCAAAGTTCAGGCATTTTGGTGTTGGTTGCCTCTGTCTTGTTTACAATCTTTCTCTAATACCACCACGCGCGCACAAGTTTGTTGATTATTGCTTTTCATTCTTGAAAATAAAAATACTCCCACATATATTCAATATTAATTTCAATATTTCTCAATGTCAAACCAAATTCAATCTGATGGTCAACCACACCTTTGGTATAACCTTGAGACATTCTTGCAAAGCAACAAGGAGGCACATTCGCTAGCCAAGCCAGCGCTAATTCGAAATGGTCTTTACCCTGAATTTGAAAATGCCCCACCACCAAAGACAATTCGTAGGTTTTGTTTACCATTTTATGTTGCTAGTATTGCTACTTTCTTATAAACTGAGTTCATTAATAGCTATGCTGGTGGTGGTGTATAGCTGCTGGACTTAAAGATAGGCTGAGCAAAAGGCGACGTTTCCTTCATGCCCAAAAGCCTACAGGTAGTTCTAACGGAATTTGTGCCATACCGAAGAGGACAGATGATGAACCACGCTCTCTCGGTCTTGATAGTAATGCTGGACACTCTTCAGTACATGCCCCTGGAGCCAGCCAAAAGGATACTGAAAAAATATTGTCTAGCATTGCCAGCATTAACCGCACAACAGAGTGGAGCAAGGATGCAGAAGCCGCATTTAGAGAAATTTTTGTCCAGCCTTCAACCCTTCTTTTGTCTGTTGCCAAAGATTCACAATTAACGATCTCAAATGCAAATGAAACGGTGCTTGCAGAGCTGGTAAAATCTATAGCCTGCATACCTGACAAGAATGGTAATCTGAGCGCCGATAGTGAAATCAGCAATGAAAATAGACTGTTGTTTTTTACTATGCTGGTCCAGAACAAGGTAACAAGAAATTCGATACTAATTTGTGGATGAACCTTGATGCTTGGATTGTTTGGCTAAATATCCGTACATAGCTTTGAATCATCTCTGTATATTTTTTGTTAACGTAGTGGTTTTATGACAATGATCTACTCCCAAGAACGCTGCAAGATTCAATACTCGAGGTATCCAACAAAGACCCAAAGATCGTTGTGAATGGTCTCTTGCTAGGGTTGTTTGAGAAGCAAAATGAAATTGGCAAGTATTGTTAGAAATCATGTTTGGACCAAAGGTATATATACACATGACCAATGAGGTCTTTTATAAATAACCACAAAGATGTTTATTTCAAATGTTATAGGCAATCCGACGCTTTCGTTCATATCTCGAATTCTGAAGGACTCAAAATCACCAAAGCTAAGGACTTTTGCCTTTAGGTAAGCCAATATAGATATAAAAATCGCAATACCATATACGTGTGTGGTGATTTTTGAAGGGTGGTTATCTGATAATAAATGGTGGTCACTCACTTGGCTACGATTATCCCTTTAATCGCTGACCACCAAAAGTCATCCTTCAAATATTATCACCCATATTCAGATTTGCTGGTTCTAACCTTTCAACAACAACAACAATAATAATAATAGAGCACTCTGTAGTAGTATAAAGCCAGCCATCCGTGATCGCGAATGGCCACAGTCTCAGATCACTATCATGAATACGCTCTTTTCACTTCAACTTCCAATTGATGAGGACGATGCAGAAATTATCGCAAGCTTATTTGTAGCAGCAGCAGGGTTTAACAGGAATTCAAAAAAGTTTGCCATGCTAATGCTTCTGGTTATAAACAAACATGGATCAAAGCTAAAAACTGAGCATCTGGATCTGCTACAAGAGGAGTCTCAGAAACTCACTACATTCCTGAAAAAGAGTATTGGGGTAGCTATTAATAAGGCAAAAGCCAAAGTAGCCACCAGCTGAAAATTTCGAGAAAAAAATTCTAGGCATGACACTTGTTGCTGCAACAGTTTAGTGTATTTGTTATAGCAATGATTAAATAAACATTATGAAATAGAAATAATAGTGACACAGAGGGGGGGGGGAGTTTAATGCAAATGCACACCAACAACTAAAGGATTCATCATCTCCAACTCACTGAATCCAAGGTATTATTTGTAAGGTAACTGAGCGATGATGTCTGCTATACACCAAGAGAACTTTTGAGATTTTCGATTGCAGTCTCGTAAGATGGGATTTCATCATTTTGGATATTGTATGTAGGGTCGGCAGCATAATTGGTATATACAAAGTCAAACAGACGCTTATACTCGTCAAACGTAAAGCTTGGTCCTTCGTTAGTGATGTGATGCAGAGTGCCTTCAATACCTCGACCATAAAGCTCATAGAATTTGCGAGCCTTGTCCAATCCACTTTCACCAGAAAGAGAGATGTTGGTTAGGTTCTGCTGCAAGGAAAGGACATTTCGGATCATCTTTTGCGCACCTGCCATGTTGAATTCACGAATATAGCGAGTATTGACAATAAGCATGTGAGCCATTAAAATGGAAACGCCACCAAATACGAAGCTATAAGAATTAGATATAATAATAATTGTTTAGCAAAAGATGAGGTGGTAATATAGGTTATTTTATAAACAAATGTTGTAGTGTCATATATGTATACTGGGTATACATACTTGAGCTCGTCACTGGCTAAAACGTCTTGTATCTTTTCTTGGTATAGAGCAAGCTGAGAATTGAGGATTTGTATATATCGATCAGTTTCTACCTCATTTTGGTTTATCCTATAGTCGCCTTCACGGGTAGCCAAATCAAGGTGGTATATACAGCAAACTCTAACCTCAATACGGAGGATGACGAGACATTCAACAGCCAGGGCATTGTACTTGTCAATGATCTCATCAAGCATCTTGCGTTGTGCTTTAATAATAGTCGTTTCAACCTATAGTTTGTTAAAATGAAAGATAGAGTGGGATGTTAAGGGCCACATTGTCGACTATATTTAATTGCATGAGATGATGTACAAAGCATATTAATGCATCGTTATATGTGTGTTACCTTCACTTGACCATCCTCGAGTTTCTTTGCACGATCAGCATCGATGAGTCTGAGTTGGGCCATGAACCATTTCAGTGTTTGCTGGAGGATTGCTAGAGTGATAAGCTTCTTTGGATCAGATATCAGCTCTCCAGAATAAAGTGACCGATCCATTTTAAGCTCCTCTTCTAGCTTTATTTCTCTTTCAGCATGTGTGCTAAAGTCTACCCAACCTTTTAACGTGGTCAGACTCATGATCATGTCCAGCAACTGAACAAGGTCCTCATTCTCTGCCCACCTTGCTGATGTGTATTTTCTTCCATTTGGGCCCGACAGTATAGAGTGGAAGAGATTTAGACAACATCCATAGTATTTCCGTGAGAGATCCAAGGTAATATCGAATGTATCGTTTTTAAACAGCGAGAGGGATGTGAGTAGGCGACTGAAGTTTCTGATCATAGGGATTAATTGAACAGCACTCTATAAACACATCATCAAAATGCTTGTTAATAATGAAACAAAGTGTTGTGAATGTAGGAAATGCTCCAAAGATAAAGAGTGGCAGATTTTTACCTTGAATATGGTTACACCCGTGCTTGCGGTGTCGGACAAAAACGTATCAGGTGCTGTGATGACTTGCTGGAACTTTTGAGCAGATACATCTTCAACATGGGGCAAATACACTCTGAAGAAAAATTCGTGAAGGAAGATGCCAGTTGCTCTTGGTGGTTCATCAGGGAAAAATGTTTCAGAGATGTGGTCGACAAAGCGGATAGCAGCGTTGAAAATAATCGGGCTGTGCTCGATTTTAGGCTTGGCCAAAAGCTTATGAGTATATACTTTCTTTTTTCCAGAGTATTGGTCAATAAGTACTGGGCCATTGGTAGCAAGAATATTATTATTAACGTTGTTAGAGATGGCAAGCTGATCCATCTTTGCAGTGATGCTGTCATAAATATTTTCTGCAGTCTGTCGTGATGTGCTTTTTATGTCAATCTCAAACAGCTTGAACGAGGGCTTTTCGCCACTATCACCGAATTCATCATCCTGCTCGTTGCCAAGGCCATTACTGTTATTAGTGTTGTCACTTGGTATCAGATAGTTTTTGAGCATTGCGCCTATCTCTTCTTTCATGGAATTCCAAACATTCTGGATGTTATACTTTGGGAAATTATGCTGTGGCCCATCATAGTTTGCTTCTTTCTGTGTTTCAACCAGTTTATCTATCGTCTTTGCGATGTGGTGGTGATACTCAAGTACCGACTCGAAACCGCCCAACAAAACGCGGAAATACTCGTCAAGGATTTCCCCTTCAGTATCATCTAGAGAGTCAGGGCTAAAAAGCTTGACTTGGCCTATTATGGCCTTGCTTCTATCTTCTACCTCTACGATGATACGATCCACTAGATTAGATATTTCCTGAGGAATGCGATGGTAGATGTTCTTTATGGTTTCTGTGCCCATGTTGATGGTAAATAGACATTCAAGAAGTTTTCCGACATAGCTGTATGAATCTGCCTCTGGATTATCCTCTGCCTTTCTCTTGACTTCAATGGTCTTTGATAGCTTTCCGGCATCCTCATCTTCGCTGTCATCTTCAAGAGCCGCCTTCCGTTCTGAGTATGGGCTCATTAGATAAACATGGTTGTGCAGTTCTTCAATGATGACCTTGACCAAATCTTCCTTCTCCTTGTTAAGCTTCTGCTCCAAAACAAAAAGTGTCTTTATAGGTTTGAACTCTGGGTTTGAGACAAACTTGAGCCCCTGAGATAGCTTTTTTGCTGCCTCTACGAATTTCTTTTCCTGGCTCAGTTTGGACACTTCTGATGGTATGTTCCTGACTTCAATGATTTTATTGATAATCGATATGACCTCCTCGGTCTGCTTGCTCTTGGCATACAGCTGCTCGACACTGCTTCTTTCTTCTGTCAGAAGCTGCTTGACTGATATAAGGTCTGTGCGGGTGTGATTGATGGATGATGACGCACCACTGATACGGTCGTGAAGACCACTGAATGAAAGAATTGATGTATTGAAGCTGGTATAGTATTCATTGATTATGTCTTCCAGGGAAGCGTTTAGCGCCATGTGGTAGTTGTGGAACACATTGTAGTCTAGCCCGAGTGAGCTAGAATCGGTCATTTGAAGTGCCAGCGCGACTGGGTTGAACTGAATAAATAGTTGTATGCTTTTTGGTTAATGTATGTATGGGAGATAACATTTTGAATATGACTGCCAAGCGCACTGCAAAGCTTACCTTCCTATCCTTTATGAACGACCATTTCCCGTCAATTTGAGAAAGGACATCTATATTTTTAAAGCCCATTGGTTTAGTTCGGGGACCATACTCAGAATGCAATACCAGGTTTGTCAAGACTTACACTCTGCCTTCTGGAGGGCATATTCCTTCCTTTCCTCATCAGACATTTCAAAGCGTTAAAGCTATTATATTTTAATAATGTATGTATGTAAAGTGAAATGAACTCTTCATAACCTTAAGACCATAGCATTGATGTGGAGATGTTCCATTCTGTGTTGCTTTATATGATTAGCTCTAAGATCAAATCAAAATGCATTTTCCCATAAATTGAGATTCTGTTTTAGAATGTAAAGCGGTTAGATCATTAGGCGAGAGATTCAATCTTTGTTCTTGTATTTTCTGTTTATAGCAAAGCGGTTCAAAGGAATGGCGCAGGCAACCACCATCGATGAGCAAGGGGTACTGGATGCCACACAATGGAAGTACAAAGGAGAGGGGAATGCCAACATCTTGATATCATACCATGGTCCCAACAGTCACTTTGTAAGTTCCAAGTTAAAATGTGCTTTAGCAAAAGCACTAATATTTTATTTAGCCACAAATACATTCATTAATAGATAGGAAGCCTGATAAGATTATCCAAAGTCGACAAGCACTCGTCACAAAAATGGCACGAAAGACAGGTTTTAGACAACATTGCGTTTGCCCAAGATGTAATCCAGCCTTTGTTGAGTACCGATGTTCGGATTATACCACAAATGGTTCGTCTTTCAATGTAACAAACATCTGCATGCTATGAATATCTAAGTAAACACTAGTATAGCTCATTTTTGTCTATATTTATAGATTCCTTTAAATGTTGACCGACAATTCCTAACTGAAGTCAGCGAACTGATCGAACCTTTCCGACCAGAAAAGAGAAAGAACAGGATGATAGACATTTCTCAGGAAATCGCGATTTTGACATCTGACATGACAGCAGCACCCAACGAAGGACAGAGTATAATTTCAGTGGAAATAAAACCAAAATGGGGGTTCATTCCCAATTCCACGTATATATCCGAAAACACGGAAGTGAAGACCAAGATTTGTAGATTTTGTTTACACAAATGGATGAAAAGTAAAAGTCATGTCGACGATATAAGCCTATATTGTCCAATGGACCTGTATTCAGGAGAGACCAGTCGTATTGCCCGTGCAATTGATGCTTTGATAGTGACTCCACAAAATAACTTCCGTGTTTTCATTGACGGTAGTTCAGTGGATGTTAATGTGGGTTTATAGTAGAAAATGCTCTGGCATCTATATATTATGCTACTGGTTTTGGATGATTACTTCAATCTCTACACTATATAGGATGTTGCACCGGAAATTTTCGAAACTATCAAAGATATTTTGCCCAAAATTTTGAGCAAATCCGGTGTTTTAAAAAGACTTGCGCAACTGCAAGCATCCCTTGATTCTCATGATATTGAGGGCGTACTGCCGCTGTATAACTCATTCTTAGATAACTGCAAGACAATTGAAGAGCCAGAGCTATCTGAATGGAGGCTTGTGGCAAAAGCATTTCTCGAAAACGAAAAGGAAAGACGCGGATTAGCACCAAACGGTAAGCTAAATGCAGATTCAAACCACACCACAAGATTGTGTTATATGAGCTATGGTGTAACTTTTATTTGTTTACTGGATAGACCACAAGAGTGTTATTCTAAGATACTTGCTATCAATGACTCTCAAAGACGTATCGCTGTTTGTTTCCATCATCAAGGGAGACTTGTCACCAAGGTAAATGTTGGATATATATACTGCCGAGGTTTCTTGGATGGTGACAATAATGGCTTGTCTGTATTACACAAACCATGTATAGGCGTAGGTTTGATTCGGAAATAAACTTTTCGGAATACTCTTCGCTCTCTGGGAATAAGGTCAAAGCTCAAGTTGCTATTATCGATACGGACAGAAAATCCATATTTAATATACCAAGCAACTATAAAAAGGACCAAGATATAGTTGAGAATTATCTCAATGTTGATAAATCGCTTCGGGATATCCATCAGTGCACAGCATACCCGAATGGTTCTTGATTACATTTGGCCGCATTATCAAGACACTTTTAGACATAAATTAACTTGATAGTTAAGGGATGGTTTTAAAGGCATATACATTTTGCACTATGTACTATGTCGAAAAAATCTGAATTGACCAATCAATGGTAAAATTTAGGAGTTTTTCTACTCTTTAATAGGATTATTGAGATTCTTATACTGTGGTGATGGGTTTTGCATTTCAATTTTGAAGTTATCAATTCGGACTAATGTACTGTTGTGCTATATTAAAGGCTTGGCATCTTGTAGCTTAATGATTCAACTACTGCATTGACTATATTGCATAGAATATAAATAGACTCTAGAGATGCTATGTAAACAAAATGAAAAGTGGAGGCTATGCTCTGTAAATGGACGGGTAAATGAACAATCTATGAAACTATAATTGTTAAATAAGGCCAGAGAACAGTAAAATTGCGACAAAGTGAGATAACAAAATTAGCGGAACAAGTGTATATACGAGGAGTTTGCATATGTGTGATATTTAATTATTTTTTCTTGATGCAGGCTCCTCCAGCTCAAATGAATTCATATTGTAGGATGTGTGATCACCGCTAGTCCGACCATTGTCGCCTGAATCGCGGCGCTTGTAAATATTTTCGGATGTTGATGTTCTAACATGGTTGCCAGCCGGAGGCATTTCAACAGAATCCATTTCTACAGGGAGTGGGTTATAAGTGCTATTTCCCATTTCAACCCCGTCATAAGAATCCTCCGAATCATCGCCGCCAGCCGATTTTTTGTGTAACCTCTTTTTGATGACTTGGTCCACAATGCAAAACTCGAATATGTTGAGAACAAGCGGCGCAATGGCCATAACAAATATGATTTCGAATTCTTGGCTTCCAGTGGATCTGACTGGAGCCATTATCCAGTCACCAAGAGTAAATAGGAATGGAATGATTGAAATTGCAATAACAACCGTCCCTTTCATTAGTAACAGGCATCCGGTGAATATTGCGGTCTGCTTGAACCATTTTTTAATACTAGGTGGGTTTCCATACTCTCCGGACTGTAGATCTGTTATGCCATATCTTTTGGTTATCCTCCCAATAATACTAAGGTAGCCATAAAGAATGAATACCCCAACAGTGGTGTCGAGAAACAGATGCAAAAAGTACCTGTTTTACAATAAAAATAGTCATGTAAGTGCGTATTTCAATGGACTGGACATTTTGAGAACAAGATATGACAAGACAGAATATCATTCTTTGCTAGTATAAAGAAGGATTTGTAATGTACTCGTAACTCACCATACGCATGGATCTGTTCCTCTCTTCGAGTGACTTCCAGTAATAGCAGCGGCAATAAGATTACACATATGCATAACGGAACCTCCGCATACTTGCTTTCCAACGTCTAAAGACCTAAAATGTATAGCACAGAAAGGGACATTCAGACAGCCTGTAGCAAATGTCTATATGAATCTGGCTATGCCAAATTGGTTATACCTACCAAATGAACCACGTTCTCTTTGGTCGTTCAAAATGCCGTTTGACTACAAGGGAAGCCAGAGCCAGCAGACCAATTCCTACTTGAACCAGTATGGAGAAGTTTCCAGCAAGTGCACATACAAGCTCGACCTTGGGGCTTTCAGGCTTCCCTGCCCCCTCTGATGACATTGATAAGTGTGGGGATCCCTAAATTAATAAAGAAGAAAATGCTGAATATGTAGTAGAGTAGTGATCAAAGGAAAGCGAGGAATCGTATGAGACGAATAAGCATGTATGGGTAGTGCTACTGATGCTTGTGTAGCGTAACATGGTTAGTTTGTGCCAACTCAATGTCTTTGAAAGGAATTCATGCAACACAGCATGAAGGTATCTCAAAATTAACTTATAGATGGTTTCTGATCAAATTAGGCGATTTTTCTTGATGCACCACTATACCAAAATTTAGTGTACTTTCGAGCTTCTCCTTTTTTCTTTAAATTTAGTAATGACTCTTTAAATTTCACATTTATTTTGCCCAATTACACCGGTAGCTGTACGATGAGTCGCCAAAAGACAGGTATGTAGTGTATTAAAAAGATTCTTGAGCTTGGACTGTTGGCTTTAAGATTTATCTGAGAGTGAATAGAGTATGTATACATATTTGTATTTCCAAACTCAATTACCAGTTTTTATCTGATATAAATGCTATATAGGTGCATCGCAGTCAGAGAGGCTGGTCAAAGCCTGTGCTGAGATAGTCTCAGATCTTGTGTTGGCCCACAAGGAGGGTAGAGATGTCAATCTTAACAGTCTAAAAACCAAATATTCTAGAGCAAACAAGCTATCATCCATGCCCAAGCTTGTAGACATCATTGCTGCAATTCCAGATCAATATAAAAAGATTTTATTGCCAAAACTAAAGGCGAAGCCCATTAGAACCGCCTCTGGTGTAAGTTGCGATACTATATACCTATTATGGCTTGCCAAAAAAGGTATTGCTAAAGCTTTACTTAAACGACATCCATTTAACCTTATTTGCTCTTTTTTATTGGTAAATGCAGATCGCAGTAGTTGCTGTAATGAGCAAACCACATAGATGTCCTCATATTGCAATGACTGGAAATATCTGTGTGTAAGTATAATCTCTCCAATGACCTTTCCAAACCAATCATATGTTTATAAGAGTGCAGCGTCGCTAATAAGCCATATTGTATCAATGAATGGGTTTAGCTATTGTCCAGGTGGCCCAGATTCGGATTTTGAATACTCGACCCAGTCGTATACGGGATATGAGCCTACTAGCATGAGAGCTATTAGGGCTAGATATGATCCATACGAACAGTCCAGGGGTAGAGTAGAGCAACTAAAGCAGCTTGGTCACAACGTGGACAAGGTCGAATACATTGTTATGGGGGGAACATTCATGTCCTTAAACGAGAAATACCGCAACTGGTTTATTGCAAACTTGCATGACGCACTTTCTGGGCATAGAAGCAATGATATCGACGAAGCCGTTCGAATGTCTGAGCAGAGTCAAACAAAGTGTATTGGCATTACCATAGAAACTCGACCCGATTATTGCCTAAAGCCACATCTTAGTCAAATGCTTCGGTATGGCTGCACTCGATTGGAGATTGGCGTTCAGAGTGTTTATGAAGATGTTGCTCGTGATACTAATAGAGGACATACTGTTCGTGCTGTCTGCGAATCTTTCCACATGTCCAAGGATGCTGGCTACAAGATTGTTGCCCATATGATGCCTGATCTACCAAATGTCGGTATGGAAAGAGATCTCGAACAGTTTAAGGAGTTCTTTGAAAACCCGGCATTCCGTGCTGATGGTCTCAAGATCTACCCTACTTTGGTTATTCGCGGAACTGGTCTATACGAATTGTGGCGGACTGGAAGGTACAAGAACTACACCCCCAATGGGCTTGTTGACCTTGTTGCTCGCATCTTGGCCCTTGTTCCACCTTGGACTCGTGTATACCGTGTGCAAAGAGATATCCCCATGCCCTTGGTAACATCTGGCGTAGAAAATGGCAATCTTCGCGAATTGGCTCTACAGCGTATGCATGACCTTGGTACCGAATGCAGAGACGTTCGTACTCGTGAAGTCGGTATTGTTGACATACACAGTAAAGTCAGGCCCGAACAGATTGAACTTATCCGTAGAGACTATGTGGCCAATGGGGGTTGGGAGACATTCCTTTCGTACGAAGACCCAGACCAAGATATCTTGATTGGACTTTTGAGGTTGCGCAAATGCAGTCCAGAGACATTCCGTCCAGAATTGACCCAATGTGGTCAGTGCTCAATTGTTCGTGAATTGCACGTTTATGGAACTGCTGTGCCTGTTCATAGCCGTGATCCAGGAAAGTTCCAGCACCAAGGATTCGGAACATTGCTTATGGAGGAAGCTGAGAGGATTGCTCGGGAAGAGCATGGAAGTGTCAAGCTCGCTGTTATTAGTGGTAAGTAATATACAACTCATGGATCACAAGTTTTGAAGGGTACCTTTTGGTGGTTGCCAATGATTATAGGGGCAATCACATCCAAATCAGTGACCGACTCTTCAAAAATAACTACCCACATGTGATTCTATTTTAAAAAATTATAAATGTTATGACCAGCTGCTGATGCAAGTAATTGACTACTTATAAGCTAATAACTCTTCGTGTATATGATCACTGTTATTACATATAGGTGTTGGTACTAGACATTACTATCGCAAGCTTGGATACGAGTTGGATGGTCCCTATGTATCAAAGCTTTTGGTATAATTTTTGATTATAGTTTTGTTGTATTTTGATTTCAAATTTTGGGAAAAAGTTCTTGATATATATATGTGTGTGTCTGTGTAGATGATGTCAAAATGTTGGAATACTGAGCTTAGATAATATAGTAATAATGCGAAATATTATTTCAAATGTTTGAAGAGTGCCAGGCATATGGCGTGGTTGCAGCTATGTTACAATTCACCAAGGCTCTCAATCCTTCTATTCTTTCTCGAGGGTCCAGAAACTTGCATAGAGAGGTCATTATTTGGTCGCTTTTCTGGGGAATTTTTGGCTGTTTTTGTGACACAAGTAGTATCAGATCCATGGTCGTCGATGTTAACATTTCTAGCGGTGGGTAATGGACTGTCAGATGGTTCGGATATACTCATGCGCGAATCGCCACCATCATCTTTGGAATTTATGGAGCTGGATGGCTCATCTGTTGGTACTCTCCTGGAGTAGAGAATCGCTAGCTCTTCTTCGCAAGATTTTATCCATGGATGTTCGAATGCATCATTAATGGACATTCTGGCCCGTGGGTTTATTTTGAGGAGCATTTTAATGAACGACATTGCTGATATGAAAAGAGACACCCAATTAGTCATTAGAAGGCCAGAGATATGCTGGACATATACCAAAGCTACAGTATTTTTTCAAAAGTCCTTCTACTTACCATTGTCACTAACGCTATCCCAAACCTCATTTGTGAAATCTAAATGGCCCGATAAAATATGACTGAATAGCATGGCCTCGCCATCATCTCCAGAGAATGGAAGCATACCTATATAAAATTGATAATATTAGAATCAGCAAACACTCTTTTTAAAAGGGCTTACAGGTTATTTTATACTTTTGGTACATTACCTGATACCATTGCATATACAACAACGCCTAAACTCCAGCAATCTACAGGTGTGCTATACCCAGGGTACAACATGGAGTTACTTCCCATGTTCGTCTGAATTATTTCTGGAGCAATATACTGGAATGTACCACACATGGTTTTTAGGAATGATTGTTGCCCCACAGCCTTTGCCATTCCAAAATCAGTCAACATGATCCTGCTAAATGGCTCTTTGGACTCTACCAGGATATTTTCTGGCTTTACATCTCTATGTGTAATATTACGCTCATGGAGATACTTTAATGCCAGCATCAGTTGGTATGTGTGGAATTTGGCTTCTTCTTCGGGTAAACGAGCGTTAGAAAGAATATAGTCAAACAGGTCTCCGCCACTGATCAATGGCATAAATATATAAACGTGCTTTTCTGTCTCAAACACGTCATATACCCGGACAATGTTTGCATGGTCAATTGCTCGCAACAGGTTGATTTCTTGGATATAGTTTGTTCCGCCGCCAACAGCACCGGCAGTGCTGAAGTTTCGTTTCTCCATAATCTTTACTGCCAATTGTTCCTTTGTATCCTTTCTTAAGACCAAGCGAACTTCAGCAAATGTTCCACTTCCAAGGATTTTGTCTGTTATTTGGTATTTTGAGTCAAGATCGAGCTCCTTTGATTGTGAGTTGCTGCTTGTAGTTACAGTCTGCAAATATGTGAAATAATGACCCTTCTTGATTTCTAGTGTATCGCCGTGTGTAAGCATGACAGTATTGCCCTTGCCAATTTTCTGCCCATTTAAAAAGGTCCCGTTTGAGCTAGTATCTTCGCAAACAATTAGGAATTCTTCGGGCCCATTGGACTGCTCACCAAAAATTCGGCAGTGTCTATTTGATGATATCGGGCTATCTACAATGATATTACATGTCCGATGACGCCCTATTACTACTGGGCGGTTGAGGAATAGGCTATGTTCTATCGCCCATGAGTTGGCAGAACAAAGAGCGATAACACATGAACAAATACACAAGCAAGTTAGTATTTTGGGATTGAAATATCAGAATACCATGCCATAACACGAGCCTGCTAATGCGAAAAACATCATTGTATCTGATATCATGATCCCATACACAACTTACCAAAGACCTTTTCGCCCTTTCGCCCAACAATTTTTCCAAATGCCCTCTTTCCATTACGAACCTGAGTTAGTTCGTCCTCTTGGGGCTCAGCAATTTGGGTGAATTCCTCAACAAGCTGTGTCGGCTGAGTTAATTGGGTCGACTCTTCATATAAAGCCATAATATAGGTTAATAATTGAGAAAAGAAAGATATATAGTGTTTTGCATAAAGAAATAGAGCTTGGTGGGCATTAAAAACACTCTGTGTAAACAATGCTATGAAAAACACTGGGCAAGAAATGACACTGATCAACCACCACCTCTTTGTCTTTTGATGATGCTTTTGTGTGAACATCCCCACTCACTGGGAGTTTGCATTAATCAATTGGCCATGTCAAGCGCACTTTACTCTGTCCATTAGTGACACATTTTGTATTGTTTAAATTTAAACTGTAAAAAACACCCCCAAGGCTTATTTGTTTTTCTTCTATCTGTGAACTAAAAATGTCTATTAAGAGGAATAGTGTGATATTAGGGGAAGACGGGCTTGTGATGGGCTTTTGCTTTAAAATTAATCACTCCTTTTCCTGAGGAGATTTGGCTTGGTCTTGTGATGTGGTGTTTTCTTCCTTGTTGGCATCCAAGCCTTCCTGAACGCTCCTGTGGGGCTTTATGGATTTTATCCTCGTTCCACACCGCAAGCAAGAGCACTCTTCCTTTTCAATAAGCAGTTTTGTCTTTATACAGATATAACAGTAGGCATGCTTGCATTCTCCTGAATGTGGGTTATTTATGTGATGTGTGCCAGCATTTGCATTGTTTGCTTGTGCTGAATCTTTTTGCTGGTCTGGATTGGAGTCGTTGGTAAAACAGATAGCACATATGCTCTCAGGAAGCTGTGCTATAGTCTTGTCCACAGATATAGGCGGGAGTCCTGCAATCTTTCGAACTCGTCTCATAACGGCCACCCTGAGCTTTGCTGGATTGATGAGGGGCATAATAAACATGAGAAATTCCTAATAGCATGAAAATGGGATTAGGGATCATCAAGAATTTGTGGCTGGTTTCTTGGTCAGGCATCCAGAAACTTACTGTGAAGGCATGCCAAACCATTTGACGGTTCAAAAACTCTAGACTAACAGAGTGAACCAGCTGTGGCCGTGCATAAACCAGCTTAAGAGAAAGCAATCTTTCGATGAATGTCTTGTATCTACAATCATGTGAGCAGGTAAATGTATTACCATTATAACGATTTCGGATATTTGTAGAGATTAATTGTTGGAAGTGCAGCATACCTTCCGTTGGCTAGGAATGCCAAAAAGTTGGCCAAACTAAGGATCTTGAATAGCTTTTCCGATTTATCAATTAAGGAATGTATCCTGTGACGCCAAGTATTCTGTTTAATGGGCAGCAAGTTAGTCCCAGATCTCTTATTAGTGTGTCAATACCAGCTGAAAAGTAATATTTTTGGGCTTTTAACCCTGGTACTTACTGGTGGAAGGTCGGCCCACCCCCTTTCTAACAAGTACTGATTTAAACGAGTCCACCCATACTGGCCACCAATAGTTATTAGGCCAAAGAGGTAGAGCCTGCGCGTTACAAGACCGGGAGATTTGTATTTCAAGTTCTGTAGTTGCTGACCATATGTTGCACGCTTTGAGGAAGCAACAGAAAGTCCAAAAATAATACTCTGCAATAGTGCCGTCAGTTCAGGCTTGTATTTATCAAAGAATTGTGGCTACAGGGTAATAACGGATATATCAGTATTGCAGTTGGAAGCGATTTAGGAGCTTGGCATATGGAAATATAGTTTCAACATAGTATATCCAATGGTTTAGCAACTCGAAATAATTAACGCATACCTTTATCAGGGCAAATGCGCTTTTTAGGTGCTCGTTTAGCATGCCAAATATCTCATCATCAAGGAGGTCTGCGTCTAATTTATTGACGCGCGAATTAGTTGTAGGCGATCGAGTTTGGAGAGATAGGTTTCTGGCAAATGTGTTAATTCCAGACTTTGCTGCATTCCAGTCACCAAGCCAAAACGGTGTAGCACGGCTTTGTGGAGCTGATCTATCCATGTCAGGTTAAAAATGCCAAAGCAATAATAAAAGTATAAATACACAGCCAAAATAATATAATAAATGTCCAAAGTTACAAATCGAAAGGGAAAGGGTAATCGCCCATTGATTTAGACCATTATGTGGCTTTCAATGTGTTTGTGACATCACATTATTGAACTTTCTCACTCTTCAGACTTTCCCTACCTTTGTCTCTATTCAAGTGTTTTTGTTTTATTTGCATTCAAATACTTGCATTTTTATTTAATGGCCGACAAGCCGCAATACATTAGCTTCCGTAACTTTGACGAACTAAACACAACCCCGCCCAGCTCAAAAACAAAGAAATGGTACAGGCTGGGCTTTTCGTGGTTCCATAGAAAAAGTGCAAAAAGAAGCTCAAATGACAGCAATTCGGCCAGTAGCTCCGCAAGCGAATTGGGGTACAATTTCAATACCAGCAAGAAAAACAGCCAAAACCTAAGCGAACAGCGGTCCCGGAATGATAGCGATGGGATGTTTTATCTTGATAATACAGCACGTACAAGAGCCCCGCTTCCCAATATCATTGAGGTGACACCGCCTACGAGGAGAGCATCGCTATCAACTAGCACTCCCCTGATGTCTGAAACACCACTGAGCTCTCGACCGCCATCGATTATATCATTTAGGGGCGACTATCCCGATGCTAGCGAGAGTACGCCAACTGGCTTTTACCAGCGACCACAAACTCCAGTATTTGGGCAGCAACAGAAGATGAGGAAGAGGACAGGAACACTGTTCCGTGAACAGGATCCATCAACGGATGACCTTTTGTTAAAGACAACCGACAGAGAAACATTTGGGTTCAGCTCACTTGGAAAGAGCTCTAGCATGCGGAGCATGTTTCAACGAAAGGACTCATCTGTGGACAGAGATTTTTGGATGAAGGATGAGACAGCAAAATATTGCTTTAAATGCCAACAGCAATTCACAGCCTTCCGTCGTAAACACCATTGCAGACTATGTGGCCAGATTTTTTGCTACAACTGTGCATCCAGAATAGTTTCTGGTGAGCCATTCAGAAAGAACCACGACATCCGGATCTGTGATATTTGCTATAAAAATAATATGTATGGAGGAGGAATGTATATACAAACGGACAGGGCATTTCGGACTGATGACTTGCTCCTGCAAAGAAGACAGGTGCCATTCCACCGGCACAGTCGCAGTGCAGTATCTGTTTCTAACCACACAACAAACCATACGCTTGCCGTCCCTGCATCCGAAACAAAATCATTCAAGACACCAGACTCCGCCCGGTCGTTGGATATATTTCGTGAGATCTTGACCGGTGCAAGAGCAAAGTATAGGATGCAGCAGTCACCAACTCTAAATAGGTATCGCCCAATATCCCATGTAGACAAGATCTCAGCATTCAGAGATTCAGCAGCCTTAATAGCCGACAAAGACGATCAATCACAATGTGCCTTTATGTCAAACGATTTTGGGCCACAGCACGAGGGAAACAGCAGGCCCAACCTTGCGAAAGAGCTCAGCCAGATACACATGCGCTGCTATGGGGGTGACTGCTGTAGCGATACTCCCAACTACCCTAATCCACTGCGTGGAATAAACCCACCATTTTCCTTTGACTTGCAGATTCGATCCGATCTTGGCATTCTGGACGAGATGAATGGTATTGGACGCCAGCGTGTGGACATAGACATACGCAACCTTTCCCTCGACCACTTTTCTCTTGATCAGCTGCAACGCTTGACAAAGGAGCTTCTCAGTGAGGCAGAGATTCCACTGGAACGTGGATGGGGCCCCATTTTGCTTCGCATGGCGGTCCGTGCAGCACAGCAAGTCCGTCCTGACACAAGGGGGAATGATAGTATCGACTTACGACAGTATGTAAGAATCAAGCGGATCCCTGGAGGGGTTCCGGGCGATAGTCAGTACATATCTGGCATTGTATTCACCAAAGACCTGGCATATAGACAGATGCACCATATTCACCACAGCCCTCGAATTATGATCATCACATTCCCACTGACATATGAGCAAATTGGTAACCGATATGTGTCTTTCGATGCCGCCATTCCCCAGGTTGAGGAATACATTGCCAAGCTTGTTGATCGCATCATCAAATTCCAACCCACTGTTTTGTTGGTTGAAAAGACAGTGTGCAGATCGGCTTTGAAAAGACTAACTGACAATGGGATTGTTGTTGCCTATAATATCAAACGAAATGTGCTTCTTGCAATTTCTCGGAGCACGAACGCGAACATCATTACATCTGTCGATAAGTTCTCAATGAACCCTCAACTTGGATTTTGTGAATCGATGTGGGTAGAGTGCATCGAAGACCCATCTCTCCCTGAAGGCCAAAAATCCTTTATGTTCCTTGATGGATGCATGGAAGAGTCTGGGGTTACGCTGGTACTGCGCGGCGAGTCATTTGACCGTCTTGAGTCCATTAAGAGAATAGCCGACCTGCTCGTCATATTTGCTTACAGCCTCCGCTTGGAAAATTCGCTGCTGCTTTGTGAGCATGCAATGTCGTCTCCACCGCGAATTCCTTGCATTATTCAACCCAGTGGTTCCAAGAAGGATCAGAAAAGAGTAGCTGGCCAGGCAAATTCATTGGCTCAAGCTTCTGCAGACTCTTGGGTCCCTCACACAGATAGCAAAGCATCACGGGCCCTTCAAAAGTACCAGATCCCGCTATCATCTAGCCTATGCGTTTACATTCCACCTCCATACGTTCTCACCCAGATGAAAATACACGAGGATGCCATAAGAGAGCTGAATTCGCGCTATCAGAACAGTCAGTTTATACAAAAAGCAAGCTCAGCCTCCTTGAATATTTATAACTCCAAGGCAGCTGCACCCACTCACATAACCGGGGTTGACTTTTTGCTTTCTCGCCAGGGACCTGCCGCATCTGAATTTCGAGCACGCTTGGCCTATGAAAGCGAGCTTTCCAGGCACATACCATACATCCAGGAAGGGGAGGCGTTTATAGATGCCAACCCTGACTTTGTTTCCATTGGTGACTACCAAAATATCACCATTTCATACATCGTAACATGCCGAGAGCTAAACGATGAAATGTGCCTACCCATTCATATGCATACTATAGAATTCTATTCAAAGTCTGACGTAACATTAGGGCAGTATCTGGAACACATGTGCTTCGATTTGAACTACGATTGCCCAAGCAATACTCCGTGTGGATATCCAGTATACCAGCACCGTCGCAGTTATATACATGAGACTGGACGACTCGATGTTACAATGAGTGAGCATCCCTGTCCGATACCAACTATGAGCGAAGTGCTCCTTATGTGGGGAGTCTGCAAAAAATGCGGAGCGAAAACACCAATATCACCAATGACAGAGGATACTTGGAGGTACTCGTTTGGAAAATATATGGAGATCATGTTCTACAGCAATGAAACAAGGCCTAGAGGATCTCTCTGTCCTCACGATATACACATGGACTACGTTCGCTGGTTTGCCTTGCACAACATGGCTGTGCAATTCACATTCACAAGAGTTACACCAGTGGAAATCAAAGCACCCAGCATGTTCATATACCACAATTTTGAAGTAAACACTCGTCTCAAGAAAAAGGAGGCCAACGAACTACGCGACAAGCTCAAGCGCTACTATGAATCACTAATCTCTCGCCTCCGCTCATTCCCTATCGATTATGTTGACATTGTCCGCAAGGTTGATTGCCAGCAAGATTTGGATGAGATGATAGGCAGAGCTACAACCGAGCTTGAGTATCTCAACCAGATTATAGGCCAAACCATGGAGAATAGCCACCAAACCGACATACTTGCCCTTTATGTGGTCTATGAACAAATTCAGAATAAGGTTGTCCAATGGGGACTCAAAATCAGAAAGCTTATTCAGAAATTTATCCACATAGAGCTCTCCCAACGGCTTAATGCTACAAAACCTTCAGGCTCGTTGGTTGGAAGTAGTGGGCTAAGTGCTGCAACAAGCGCCATTGGGAAGCTTTCTAGAAATGCGTCTGTTGACAACTTTTCACTAGCTGAAAAACATCACAATGGCGACGAAAACTCTCAAGATTTTATCAAGCATTTGAACATTGATATAAATCCGGAGCAGGCTGCTCTTAGAGCGCAGCTTGCACAGTCTCTATCAACAAAGACGAATATGCCTAGCCTCGGCATGTCCCCTTCATCCAGTCAACAATCGCTAGATCTGAAGGACCTCATCCTACCAATTGAGCCAGAAAAGAAAAGAATCTTTCGCCGCCTCTCTCTTAAACTACTAAGACATCAAAAGGAACTGGCAGAGAAGTACATTCCCAATGAAAAGCAGATGCGCAAGCCCTCTCGTAGCGCAGAAGAAGGCGGCACTGGTCCTGGACAGCTTATTCATCCCGGGCCCACTTCAGCTTACCCCGAGACCAAGTTACATAGCAGACCTGAAGCAATTGGCAAGACTCGCATTCCCCTTCCAGGAACAATAAAGACAAAGACCAGTGAGCCTGATGATGAGTCAGCATCAAGCATATATGAACACGTGGGAATCAACTCCAAAATACCAGCTGGAGCAACCCGGATTCCAATGTTTAAAAAGTTCCCATATCGACCCTATGGCCAAAAGCTCGCGGCGGACCAGGCTTCGGATAAGGCACCAAACAAAAATACGCCCGCTACTGGCTCTCGCACAATGGAAAGAAAGGAAAGTCGCTCACATATTCCTACTCTGAAAACCATGGATCAGAATAGAGCAGATGATCGGTCAAAGAAAAAGCCCTTTAACACTAGTGGGTTCATGAACCTTGCCAAAAAGTTGGGAAGCATAGACGATATTAGTCGCAGTACCTTGCCCTTTGGTAATGTACCAAGAAGTATGGCGCTCCTTTTACCAACAGCCCAATATCTTGCAAGTCATCCAAAACGCCCATCATTATCCCAAGTAAACCTTTTCCAAACTCGTCCAGGAAATAGCCGAGAAGGTAACATTGGTCATCACCATCACCGCCATCATCAACAACAGCAACAACAACATTCAACAGGAACAAACCCGGGCAAACTTTCTTCTTCATCTGTGCCAACATCCAGATATGCAAGTAACACCCTTCCACGCAACCAGCAATCATTGCCTCCATCCCGTTTGGCTAGCAAATCTGCAACATACTCAAAGGGGTCGAACATATCTCCACTAAAATATGTAAAGAATCTTGTTCCATCCAAGTCAGGAAGTATGTCAAAATCTACCCCACAACCAAAACAGCAGCAGCAACAGCAGCCGAGCCATGGTATCCCACATAGTAGAATTGGGCTCGCTCCTCAATCACGCCTTGGTCTTGGTTTAAATTGGGCTAGAAACATTGGAAGATTGCCAAGCTATTCTAAGAAGACGTCATCAAATCAAAATTCCCACAAAAATAACCAACCCAAGCCGCATGATGAGGTACAAGCTAATAAAGTTTTACTAAGAAAGGATGCTTCTTCATCAATTGACTCTCATATTGGTAACGAGGAAAATTCGGAACGTGGCCGAAGAAGCAGCATCAGCAGTAGTAGTAGTAGTGACAATACCAGCAGGAGCAACAGTTGTAGTAGCAGTGAGGATTCCATTTCTATTGATTCGGATGAGCTTAGCTCTATCTCCGACAACGATTCAAGGAAGCTATCTGCAGCTGACTGGGTAAACTTTGTAGATAATACTGGGCTGCTGTCTATGGTCACTGGAAATGAGCCCCAAGATCTTGAGGATGGCAATATCAATAGCCATACTTTTTCAGAGCTTTCACCTAGGTTAGAAATTGCGAATATGCAATCACCAGACTCTGCAACCAAAAGACGTAGGTACACACGAAGGAAATATAATGAAAGTGATGAAGAAAAAGACCATGACAACAGCGATGAACCACTTCCCCCCGATCTGCACTTTGATGACGGCGTTGGAGAAAGCGATACTGAAACTGCACATTCACCTGTAAAGGAAAATCACCCCGACAATGACACCACTAATACAAAAAAGAATAAAGATCTTGACCCTGAAAACGCCAAGACTCTGGAATATCCACCAAAAAGACAAAAGTCAAGAGCGGCTTTTAAAGTCCGACCATTTAGGGGAAATAGCATATCCATATCTCATAATCCAAACTCTACTGACGATAATTATGGCATCGGTCCTCAAACAGAAAACGTCCGCACAACCTGGAAGGCTCTCTCAGAGATATTTCAAACCCCTGCCAACAAGAAGTTTGTGGAAGTTGCAACAGACATAGACTATCCTTTCTTAAATACTGACCACATTATGCCTGGGTCTCCGATCATAGTTCGTGAAACGGAATTAAGCTCCATAGTTTCCTTTACATTGTCAGCGTCTCATTACACGACTGCACTTAATGAATTGGGTGCCAAGCACAATTTAAGCCTTAGCGACATCGATTCAGTAAAGAACATGAGCGAATCTCAGATACGTGAATTAGAACTAGAGAACGCACTTTGCAATAACTCAACAGACCACTTGAAATTCCAGTTTAACGATGGGCCGACAGACTTTACATGCCGCGTATTCTTTCCAGTGCAATTTGACGCGATGCGGAAATGCTGTGGCTGCAGCACGAGCTTTGTAGAATCATTGAGTCGATGTGTGCCATGGGATGCAAGTGGAGGCAAATCTGGATCAACCTTCCTAAAAACCCTAGACGATAGATACGTAATCAAGCAAATATCCAAGGCTGAAATGGATGCATTCCTTAAATTTGCTCCCTATTATTTTGAACATATCCATCGTACTTATCGAGGAGAAATTTTGACAATGCTTGCCAAGATACTTGGGTTTTATCGGATAGCATACCGTAATGCAGGATCTGGTCAGTCAGTCAAAATGAACGTCATTATTCAGGAAAATCTGTTTTATCAGGGAAAAATTACAAAGATCTTTGATCTCAAAGGCTCTTTACGCAACAGACTTGTATCCGAAGACAAGAGTGATGCGGTGTGGCAGGACGAAAATTTTGTAAAATATATTCGCGATAACCCGATTTACCTTCGGGAAAATGTAAAAGAGCATCTTCATGATGCCATTTGGAATGACACATTGTTTTTGTCAAAGATGGATGTAATGGACTACTCTTTACTGATTGGTATTGATGAAGAGAAAAAGGAAATCTATGCAGGTATTGTTGGTAAGTAAAGTATAAATATATATATATATGTCAATCAACTAGCCTGGCTAAAATCATGATTGAGCACCCTCTCTATGTCTGAAGCAACTTGCGATCCAAAATGACAATCTGTTGTTTATATATGTATATATGTAGACTTTATTCGTACATTTACTTGGGACAAAAAGCTCGAAAGCTGGGTCAAAGAAGCAGGATTCCTGGGTGGTGGCGGGAAGGTCCCAACAATCATTTCTCCTAAGCAATACAAGAACCGCTTCCGTGAAGCAATGGAAAATTACTTTGTAGTTGTTCCAGGAAAGTTTGATTTCGAGGAAATGGAGTATGGTGATATGTAATATGCATATTTGCAATCATCATATTCCTGCTTAAGTAATATTTTGAATTTGGTATTCATAATAATAATAGTTTTTTATTACAATACATTCAATATGACAGGCTCTGCATCAAGACTGAACTAAATGGCACATTTTTGCCTCTAAGGAATTTGGTTCATTAGCCATATATTTTAGGATGGCATTGGAGAGATTATTCTGGTACACTTTTAGAAGAGACTCTGTCAAATATGTAAAAACTCGGCTTGTGTCTATAACTACCATCTCAACAATGACAAGTCAAGCCCTTTTTAGAGGGCATTTAAAACAGTGACCGTGCCTAAATTTCGTATAATCCAACGAATTTAGAATCAAGAGCAATTGAAATAGTATAATAAAGACAGGATCATTACATTACCTTTTTAGATGGCGGGGGTGTTCCATCAAGCTCACCATCATCGTCACCATAACCAAAGCGGTCGTCACTGTCTGAAGAGTCGTTGGATGAAGAGTCACCAGATATCAAGATCTGTCCTTGGGTCTTTATCCTCTCAGAGATCGCCTGGTCAATATTTACTGTTTCCTGCGTTTCTTTGGTGTTTCTGAAGAATGACAGCTTAATTTGTCTTCTAATGCTGCCACCAACGCTGGCTTCGAGTGCATCATCGTCTTCGCTCTGGGTTGTTTTCTGGGATGATTTTCGGCCCTTTGGTGTCTGTTCATTCGAATCTACATCCTGGTCAAACAAACCTGGCGGCGCAATGGCCCTAGGCATCTCTTGCAGTCTGAATGTACGACCAGCAGGTGCTATTGGAGTTTGGTTCATCGAGCTGGCTGGGTCACTGCTATCAACACTTCCAGGTGCAATTGGGGCCATATTACTAACATACCCTCTTGAAGCACGATTAATAACTGGTGTTTGAAAACTTGCCCCTCGATCTTGATTACTACCTGAGCTTTGTGGGATGCTGAGCATCTCTGGGGCATATGAAGGTGGATAACGCTGGTGGTGACCTCGGCTGCCCACATTTCTGCTACCTTCTTCCGAAGGCGAAAGCATCACATTTGCATGCCCCTGCCTTTTACCTATTGTTTTCGGTCCGGGAGACAAGGTCGAATTCAAAAGTGAGTCTGATCTTTGGGCTGACAACAACCCATGCTCACTCCATCTGCTATTACTTGTTGGCGACATTAATGATGGTGGCTGGGAAGGGCGCCCAGTGCTTGTATCTGCTCCTCCTGGTCCTGAACACACGCTCTGTTGAGAAATATTTCGGCTAAGCTGATTCCTGTTAGTACCTGCCAAGTTGTTACCAACTACAGATGGATTAGAGGCTTGGAAAGCTCTGTTTAGCGCTATTTCCGCATTTGGAGTGTGTATATTTCCAAGTGGTGAGGGGACTGGAGGAACTGATGAAACGTTTCTTTGTACTGCGCTTCTTTGACCAGACCCTGTGTTAGACTGATGAGTTCCATGTCTTGATGCGCTCCCAGTCATTTGGGTCTCGGCATTTGATATTGTTGCCAATACTAACTGTGCGTCTATAGAGATTGTATTTTGGGTCTTTGATTCCTCTTCATTCATCGTACTAACACAAAAAAGAATCGGAGCTCCATCCTCATCGAAATATGCTTCAACTGGAGCAGATATTGCATCTGCATACAATAAAAGTGCCTTGAACTCTTTTAGTGAGAATATCAATTCTATGCTGACGTCCTGGGTAAGCTCTGAATTCTCACCCTCTGCTAAAGCGAGGTCATAAACTTCAAACTCTCCTGGATCTAAATTGATCTCAGTATGAATCCCACGGCCTGGCTCGCCCGGCCTTACTCCATGCCGGTCTGGATGGCCTTTACCTCTAGACATTGCAATTGCATCAATGTCTGACCAACTACTGATACGAACCACCCTGCTGTTCATCATCATGGATACCTCTTCTAGCCCCCGCTGAAAATGCGTTACCCAACTTCCTATGGTGTTTGGGCTGGCAACCCACATGTTACGACACGCCTCTTTGTTGTAAGGGCTCTGAATGACTTCACAGTCTGAGTAAAAGAGTCTATGGATAGTGCTCATTCCACCCTGCTGGATGATCTCAACTACCAGCCTGCACTCTGCAGCATTTTCTGCATTGTACTGAGTCGTCAATGCGGCCTGTGCTCCATCATATACAGCATTTTCTAATCGTATCAGAAACTTTTCAATACGATGACCCGTGCTCTTTCCTCGAAACTTGAATATATTCACCAGTGGTTTGGTCAAAACCTTAAACCTAATTGCCCCTCCCGCTGGATCGTTTTCATTACTACCAACTTTGTAGTTTTCGAAAAAGAATTCTGGGAATTTGATATTCAAAAACGCTGATCTGGCCGAATTGACTCCGATTAGACTTAACTAACATTTTGGTCAAACCCCTTCATTAGCTTTCGATCATATAAAACAAAATTACACCATCGTTGTTGTAAATAAGCTTTTATTTCCTACCTTGTCGCTCTCTACACTGAACTGGACTTCATCCGCAATCCTTCCTAAGCACTGGAGAGATCGAGAAAATACTTTGTCAAAAATGGGGTTTTTAGTTAGTTTCCTTGCTTATATATCTTTCTTGGTCATTTTTAAATGTCAAACTAGTCGTATTATAGTAGCTTACCCTTTAGCATCGATGATGGTATATCGATTTCCATTTTGACAGACAGCTCTTGACCCAGACCCCAAAGTTATAAACAAGACCAAGATTCTATTTACAGCAGCAAATTATAACTCTTAAATCAAGCAATTCTGGCTTATGGGCAAGCATCTTTATTTAGGATTCAAATAGCGCCCCTGTTTTATGCTTGAAATTAATACCAATTCGTAAAAATATTTAATGGAATTTAACCCCTTTTTAGAGTTAGATATATATAATATATGTCAATTTAAAAGTAGAATGCCTAAAGAAAATTTAATCTGATCATCCTAAACTACTCGATATTCATCTGTCTTCATTTGTACAAACTGTGAGTAGTCAACATCATCATCTCCCCCAGTAAAGCTAACCTTCTCGATCTGCACATTGCACAGCGGCTTGTCACTTTCAAAGGATACATTAATGGGGAAGAAGGTATCGTCACTACCTGCTTGTATGCTGAACTCCATGCTTCCTGTGGAATCGCCATCATCTATAACAGGGATCTTCCAGTGAATAGCTCCAGGCTTAACCTCATAAGAGCCTTTTGCAATGTCCTCGACCTCCGGATGACCACCTCGTCTATATGAGCAAGATAAAAATATTATTAATCTTTTTCACCTTGAAGATATGAATTCAACCCATTATATATAGTAGGAAATTCGACTTACGGGATAGGAATAGCAATGATAACGTTTTTCAGTTCGAGATGAGATGCAGTCTTTTCGGTCTTTTCGTATTCAATGTTTACAGTATAACGACCTGGTGTTGCGGATGGCTCTGGCCAGCAATTGACTATAAAAATGGAAATTTGAATATTGAGTGAGTTCTTTGTTAAAAGATATATATAATTAGTCACTGTAGCTAAATAAATAGGTCGTATACTCACTGGAAAGAGGTATATCTTCTTCATCCTGAGAGACAAATCTCCACTTTAGAATACCAGCAGGTTGGCCAAGTGGTAATGGGCGGGCTCTTTCTTTAAGGGTAAGCAAGTTATTCTGGGTAAACAACTTTTTGTCGATATTAGGATGTGTCTACACGATTGAGTTATAAAAAAATCCAACCAGATAATGGGTTAATATGCATATATAGATACGGCCCTTGTAAAAAAGGATTTATAAAATAAAATGCTTACTTTGAATTGAGGCTTTATATTGTCAGGAAGTGCAACCTTGACCTGTGACTTGTTATTTTCTTCGTTCTTGATTGTCAAGAATAGGTCGCCCTTAACCTCAAGTTCCTCAAGCCCCCCATCTCTGTTAATGGTAGCAGTAACACTCTCCTCGATTGAAATGTGGACACTATTAAGATCAAAAGCAACAACAGCAGTGTAAATAAAAATGCATGCACAAATAGACTGGCGATTGCTGCTGTATTATACTTACTCTTTGGTGACTACTGTTGGAACAGCTGTTTCTTCAACCTCATCGGCCAAGCTTAGATCATTTGTCATTTCTTCTAGAGCATCGGTGGGATCTGGTGTGTGTTCAAACATAGCTGGTGCTTTAGGCTTTTGACCAAGCTTCATGCCGCGAGCTTTGGAAGTAGAATCGGGCTTAGATTTGGCAGCACTACTATTGCAAGAAAATAACGAAAATTAGCGTTGCCATAATGCAAAATATATAAATTGAAAGGTTAGTCACCATACCTTGCGGAATAGCTAGAGTAGGATGTTGGCATTGGATCCCTGGTTGGTACAGATTCGTATCCAGAGCTTAGACTGGAAGACATTCCACCCATTCCAGATGATATACCGCCACCAAAAGACTGCCCAGAAATTCCACGCTTGAGTGCCTCTTTTCTTTGCTCGTCAAACAACTTGGCCTTTCTTTTGAGCTCTTGCTTAGCTTCTCTTTCTTTATTCTACAGATGTTTTTGTCATCAATAATCAGCAAATCTCTTTTGCCTATAATAATATCAGATACAATGTAAAGAAATTATAACCAACGCCAATCCAACATACCTTTTGGATAATTTCCTGGATCTTCTCTTCGTGGCTTTCCATTTCCATAATAGTACGAAGCTTCTGAATATCAATGTTCTCTCTGTAACCCAAAGATATGATTTCGTCAAATGCTGACAAAAGTTCGAAAGCATTGTTAAGAACATCGTCCTGATCCAGAATGTCGCAGATGTCATTGATCGCTCTGGCCACCAGATGAAGAGTATCAATATCCTGTACGATATTACTGTGTCTATTAGTTATCAACACTGTATACATATCCTCGCCCAATGGCTGATAAACATATCGAATAGCGTCCGTCTCAACAGTGGTGTGTTGTTGACCAGCTGTCATTAATCTAGGAAAGGACGCCAAGAAGCCCTCGATACGAGTTCTGGGCATCTCTACGAATTGGCGAGAAACCAAAGCTACAATCGTAAAATATAAAAAACGCTCGATATTTAACACCCAATAGCTTATACAGCAGTTGACTTTGTTTCCCAAATACTCATTGCGATGTACAAGTTCTACCTACGTTTACCACTCTTTGTGCAAATAGATGAAGCCAAGACAACCTAATTCAAATGAAACACGAGTCTTGGGGGGTTGAAATCGTGATGAATACGAATTTGCTATTTGCGCAATCTTGAGTCATATTTCCTTACCATTTCTAACACAGTCCAAGTACAACAACGTAAAGAGGTCAAATAAAGTAAAAAGATGCAAGTGTTGTCAAGCAGAAATGTCGTGACAATAACCCATCATAAACCAATTCAACATACTTTATAGACCAGTTACAGCTCAGTGACTTGTCCTCATTACAGCTCGAGGATTAATCACAAATGAAACCGATTTAATCTAGGTATTCAAACAAGTACACTGATCTACTGCCTAAAATAGTATGGTTTGGCTAGGGATTGGAGTGGCACATAGGACTTGACTCTCGCATCCCAGAAATTTAAATGCAACTGTCCTTGCTGTAATGGAATGTTAAACATAGTCTAACAGCTTGAAAATTGGCTAAAAATGCAACAGACCAACACTTGGAAATTCAAAAAAGATGCTACACATAGATCTCCTTTAGCAAAATCAATGGCTATGACAATAAATGTATTTATATAATGCAAAGGTATATTCTAGACTTCACAAGAATGCATTCAAGAGAGTCTTTACCATTTTTCTCCAACACATCGCCATTATGAATAAATATTTATACAAGATTAGTGTTTCTGTTATATCTCTCTCAAGAAACCCAACATCAATGACGTTTAACACAAATAGACTAGAGAACATTGCCTGGTGGACTTGGTACCATGTTAAAACTCTCATATATCAAGCATGTATGTATATAATATACGCGATATGTGAATTTTTATAGAGCGAAGAACGCTTTATTAAAATGGGTAAATGACCAAAAGTTGACTGATACATTTGCCAAAAAGCGAAACAGCTTACTTAAGCTATAATACAGAAAAATTGGAATTATAAATGTTGTTAGGAAATCAATTTAAACGATACAAAACCAATTAATATAGTGACAATAGGATTTGTATTGATAATTACCTTCTTCTTGGGGCGAAGCTGGCTGGTGTGACCACACTTCTTCTTGCGGCAGTTAGAAGCACGGGGGGGAAGACGAGCGTAGCACTTGCGGCAGATCTGCTTCTCGCAGTTGTATTTGGAGGCGAGGGCACGGAGCGAAGGCTCAATGATACCACCACGGAGACGGAGGACCAAGTGAAGGGTAGATTCCTTTTGGATGTTGTAGTCAGAAAGAGTGCGGCCATCCTCAAGTTGCTTACCGGCGAAAATCAAGCGCTGCTGGTCAGGGGGAATACCTATTAGATATTAGCAAATATGTCCAAACAATTAATTTACCATTCAAGTTACATTTGAACCGTACATTTGGCGTAATTTCAACGGATGAAATAAGATGTTTTGAATTGTTTAAATGCTATCGGCCTGAATGCTTACCTTCTTTGTCCTGGATTTTAGCTTTGACATTATCAATGGTATCGCTAGACTCCACCTCGAGGGTGATGGTCTTGCCGGTCAGGGTCTTTACGAAGATCTGCATCTCTTGTTAAATTGAAACAGACGTATAAATTGTGTGTCAGCATTTATAGGGGAAATGTCGTTTTTGGTAAAATGGCTGCGCTGGTACATTTCGTGAAATAGAACACGTGTTTTTGGAACTCAAATGGCGGGTGTATGAATATGAAAGTGCAAAAGGATGGATGCGTTATGCGTATTAAGACGTTTGTCTGGATGCGTGATATTTGTGTTCTAGGGTGAATCCATATCCTTGATAGTTTGGTCTCGTCTTTAAGGCTTTCACAACCCTACTTCCATCCATCCACGCATCCATCCTAATGCTTGTCCATCTCTCTACATCGCCCCGCCGCTTAGTGTTCATTATTATACTTACTTCGTCAGTTACTGCGACAATATATGTATCTGAAAGAGGGGTTGCCAGTAGTTGCACGCAAACCACTTGTTTCTTTCCTTTGGAAGATGCTTGACCAGCTGTCATCCTGAAATACACACTTTCAGGTAATCACAAATAAGGATGTGTCGTGGTGATTTAATTATATTAATTTAGCTTTGGTACTATTAGTAACAGCCTTAATAGCTTGTTACCTTGCGATCTAAAGATCGAAAGGTAGTGTTGATATGAAGGGCACAGTGGCAACGCATTAATAATAACGCAAGCACATCA
The DNA here is from genome assembly GCA_027575805.1 of Mycoemilia scoparia. Lineage (NCBI taxonomy): Eukaryota > Fungi > Kickxellomycota > Kickxellomycetes > Kickxellales > Kickxellaceae > Mycoemilia > Mycoemilia scoparia. Next base: position 202,609 of record JANBPU010000004.1, on the reverse strand, counting down.
GATCGAAACTTCACTACCCACGATCATCATCTTCACGCTAACTCCTTCCTTTCTATTAATGAATATTTACAAATTTTCTAGTATAATGTCTGGTAGGTCCCTATTCAGTACTCACTTATATCTAAATCCTAGGCATTAGCTTGCCGTTATATCTTTGGTAACAACTCAATATTAAAACATAGGGTATCTGTCAAGAGAACGTAAAGTAGCCATCGAGGCTGTTGAGCAAGCCTCCAAAGTATGCAAGCTAGTATTCAAGCAACTTGTTGAAGGCGAAACGCTTACCAAAGGCGATAAGTCACCAGTTACATGTATGTTGGGTTATCTGTCCATTTCTTTCATATATACAAAGCCCTCCCCCCATCTCCCATTGACATGTATTTCTGAGCACAGACCATCAGTTTCCTTGCAGTACCAACAACTTAACGCTACAACATGTGTCTACTATAAATAGTTGCCGACTTTAGCGCTCAAGCCATCGTTAACAGTATCCTAGAAAAACACTTCCCCAATGACCCAATTGTCGGTGAAGAGGACTCAAAGGATCTTCAAGGCGAATCGGGAGAAAAGCTCAGAAGCAAGGTTGTCGAGCTGACAAACTTAGTGATATCTCCATCACTTTCAGAAGACCAGGTAATACAGCATACAGAGCGCCCACATTATTTTACAAGATCATACAAAATGTGATGATGCCGTCTTAACATATTACCAAAAGCACAAGCAAATATATATATATATACATATATACTCATGCACATGTTTAATTGATAGATCCTCAAAGCAATTGATCGTGGCCAGTATGAGGGCGGAAAGTCGGGTCGCTTCTGGACTCTAGACCCCATTGACGGAACCAAAGGGTTCTTGCGTGGAGAGCAATATGCTGTTTGTCTTGCCCTGATTGAGGATGGAAAGGTTAAGCTTGGTGTCCTCGGATGCCCCAACTTGCCCCACGACATCAACAACGAGCACAACACTGGACGCGGGTCTATATTTGTCGCTGTGAAGGGTCGTGGCGCATTCCGAAGACCGCTTGGTGGTAGCGACGAAGACGAAACTCCTATAAAGGCATCAAGCATCACTGACCTCACCAAGACCAAGTTCTGCGAATCTGTCGAGAGTGGCCACACTTCTCAGTCCGATAGCGCTACTATTGCAAATAAGCTTGGAATCACATTGCCACCTGTCAGAATGGACAGCCAATGCAAGTATGGTTGCATTGCCAATGGCGATGCTGATATATACCTCCGTCTACGTGTATCTGCAACATATGTCGAAAAGATTTGGGTAAGTGGTAGAATCGTATACAATCCATCGCAAAGATCATCGCAGTCTTTGGATCATGAATTCTAACCATGCGGCCATCTTATTTTTCTTGTTAAATACTCACCTTGTGCTCTATTATCGTCTGATGTCATAGGATCACGCTGCCGGCTCGATTCTGGTTGCTGAGGCAGGCGGTAGAGTTTCTGATACCAATGGAGATGAATTGGACTTTTCTCAAGGCCGCCGTCTAGAAAAGAATGTTGGAGTGGTTGCTGCTAATGCTTCCATCTACGATAAGGTCATTGAGGCCGTCAAGGCCCAGGTCAGCTCTTAGACATTTTTAATAGGGTGCTGAGTCTGTGATGATGATGATGCAGATATTGTATTTGCTAAATTCTGTTTTTGCTCGGCTCATTTAATGTTTTGTTTTTTCTAGATTTGCATATACCATTATCCAATCCACTAATGAAATGACAAAGTTGTTGGTAGAGAGTTATGATAAATTGTTTCAATATTGCCACTATTGGGATTGCAGATGCCCTTTGGTGTGGAATGTGCATGACAAGCTAGGTGCAGTATTATGACAGTTTGAGTCATGGGTAAAAATGATGTAAAAGGTGGTTTTTTTGGGTAAAGCCATAATTGATTAGCAAATCTGCTTGACTACAGCTACTTGATGCGAAAAAATATAAATAGGCAAAATGTCAGTGGTATAACTACTACTTTACTTCAATTGCACCTTTATCCTGATATAATATTATAATATAATACTCAAGGCCATGTATAAGGTCAAGAATCCAGACTCGGTAAAATATACTGTGGCTGCAGAGTGGAGCGAAGACGATGATGGAAAAATGAGAATAAACCAGTATGAAATTTTGAAGGAGCTTGGAGCTGGAAGCTTTGGCACAGTCTACTTGACCAAAGACACCACGGATGGGAAAAAATATGTAAGTATATATATATATATGTGTGTGTGTTGCAGTATTTTATATGGATCCCAAACACACAAACTATCTCTGGGCAGTGTCTTGAAGAGATGAAGGAGGAAGCAATGAGGGTAAAGGGAGTAGTAGCCAGAAAATGGGCACGCATCAGACAGTTTTGTATTGGAACACTAGTGACTATAGTTTGTCGCTTTTGGTATAGGCGATGAAAGCGATTATAAAGAGCAAACTCCGTTCCAAGAACAGGAATGCTGGTGCAGCATCGGCTCGGGGCAGGGGAGGGCTAGGGATGAGGGGCCGCTACTGCGGGTTTATGAGACGCAACTCTTCCTTTCGAAAAGAACAGGCAGACCCATTTTACCTTATTCGTGAAGAACTTGCGATCACCAAGAAACTTGACCACGACCATGTTGTTAGGATATATGAGGTTCTCAACGATACCGAACAAGACATGATTTATATGGGTAGGCCTTATTTTACAGTCCCCCCCCTAATGTTTGCATATTAGCCTTGCTTAGAACCTATACCCAATTAGCCAATTTAACAACCCTGTGCATTGATGTTGTCCATATATATATATAGTCATAGAGCTTTGTGAAAAGGGGCCAGTGATGAAGCTTAATTTAGATGGTTCCAAGCCACTTTCGGAAGCCGATGCACGGCACTACTTTACCCATTCATTGCTGGGATTGGAATATAGTAAGCTGATATTTGCTACATATTATCTATATAATTTCTATATACTATACATAGTTTGGTAAAACCCAACTAACATTTTTACTCGCTAAATATCGATTAAATTAAAATAGTTCATCAGAGTGGGATCGCTCACAGAGGCAAGTGTATATAACTATTTTGACTGTTTTGGTATTGCGAGGGTGTCCGTACTGTATATACATCACACGACCAGGAACGTATTAGGTCTTATTCTAGAAACAACACCTCATATTTATAATTACATGGACTATAGATATCAAGCCTGATAACATGCTCCTAACCAACGAAGGGGTTCTAAAGCTATCAGATTTTGGCGAAGCGTTTATGTTTATTGATGAGAATAGCGATGATGACGAAGACGAAGACGAAACATCGTCAATAAAAATTGCTGGAACCGAGGCATTCATGGCCCCAGTAAGTAGTAATGCATTGGCACATGTTTAATATGGCTTATTACCAAATCGATTAATATACTGCTATTGTTATTACTAGCCGCGTATTTATCTTTTTATTGGAATTCTACCATTTAGGAGCTATTGAAGGGCACAGCTCAAGCAAACCAGCTTCCAGCCGCAGACATTTGGGCGCTTGGGATCTCTTTATATTGCTTCATGACCGACAATCTTCCATACGATGCATTGACACCGATCGAAATAGTAAATTGCGTATGCAACAACAAGTAAGCAACACCAACATTTCTACAAGATCTAAATCTGCTTTGAGTTTTTGACAATTTACCTATCTGTTATGCTTTCTATCTTCTCCTCCTCAAAACAGGCTGACCTTGGATAGAATCAATGACCCGGCTCTCAAGGATCTTTTGACCAAAATGCTATGTCCGGATCCCTGTGATCGCATAACTATCGACGAAATCAGGGTAAGCTGCAGATATTGATACCACGTTGACTTGTTTATTGAAATTGTATTTCAAATTGGATTCTAAAATTGAAAATCATAATACTTGCCAGCAACATGAATGGGTCACCGATGGTGGTAAGCTTAAATTGCCAACCACAGAAGAGAATTGTTTGAACATCGTCACCGAAGTGACAGAGTCGGACATAGATAATGCTGTAAACACGATTTACGATATTATGCCTGTTGTAAGTACATTCGATTTATTGGATTGTTTTATAAATATAATACGCAATAACGATTAGCTTATCGAATGCATTATTTATTACCATCAGATCAAGGCTGTTGCTAAACTAAAGCTCATAAGACAACGCATTCGTGAGCGCAAGAAAATGAATGAAGAGCTTAGAAAATCAAAATCGCCTTCACAAGAACCAAGTGGTGGTAGCACCAGCGATCCTAGCAATATGGATAAATAGTCTAGCATTCAAGATTTGTTGCACAATAGCATCTTAAGCAGCAAGAAAGATTGCCACTATAGTTTCCTATATTGTGTTTTATTGATGCTTTAAATAATCTCTGACGAATTATGAAATATTCTCGTTTTACATGCATTTATTATAGTAGCTTATCTTTCCAAGAACATCATTGGATACAATTAACACCAATATTTCCAACAATAATAATAACGTATCTGAGCTATATGGATCATAATTTTTGAAGTGAGAATGGTCATAGGGGAAATCCCAGCCAAATGAGTGACTCTATAGCCCTTCAAAAATAATAACTCATATATGCAATTCTAATTTTATGACTGCAAACAGTAAAAATGTAATTAATTAGCGAGAAGTAAAATCTGGGAAAACATAAAGTATGTATGTACGCATGTGTATTTATGTATGTATGTATGTATGTATGTATGTATGTATATGAAACTATGTGGGTGTAAATTGGATGTATGTGAAAATAAAAACCATAAAATAATTTAAGGAGGGCTAATAGTGTGGGAAATGCAGGGGAATTGAAAAAGGGGGATTTCATATAATCAAAAGCAATACAGAATTGATATATAAATAATGTTTTTTGGAAGGAGATGCTTTATAGGCAAATACAAGTGGTGCTTTAATTATATATTTATACGCCATTGTTATTGCCACTACCACCGCTGCTACTATTTCCTCCATCACTATGATGCGGTGACGGCTCTTCACATGGTGGCTCAAGGTTGCTACGGAATCCATATCCAGAAGGATTATGTAACCTGGATTGTGGATTGTGAAGCGAATATCCACCAGCATTGAGACCACCCATTTGATAAGAAAATCGATAGTTTGGGGGAAGAGTACTGAAAAGTGTGGGATCAAGTGATGTGCTCCGTCGCTCTCTACGCAAACAAGCCTGGGTAGCATCTTCGGGTGCGGGTGGCGTTGTGTTTGGGTTACTGGTGGATCCACTACCGAATTTTACTGCGGCGTCTTTACAAGCCTTGTGCTGCTTATTTCTATCACTACCACCATCACAGGAAAAACTGTCGTCGCTGCTCAATTCTCCATTTTCACAATTTGATGATCGACTGTGTAGATAATTTTGCTGTTGCTCATCATGAAAGTTGCCATAATCCCCAAAGATCCGTCTCCGTGGCTGGAACCTTTCCAGATGGCGTGAAAGAACTGGACCAACTCGATACCGTTGGAGAGAAAAGAACCCGTCGCTGGAGTGTCTCCGGGTCGACTCGGCTACAATGGTAGGCAGCTCTATTGTACCCGCTGCAACGCTTAGACGACGGTCTTCCTGGCCTGTTGATGGGAATGGGTATGGATAGAGCTCCGACGCAGTAATAGGGCTTGGTTGTGACATGATTGGAGAACTCTTGGATTTTTCCAGTCTCATTTCATGCCATACTTCAAGATTATTGTCTAACGTCTCCAAGATGGGCTCTTCGACTGGGAACAAACATACTAGCTCTTCAAAGAATGGCTTAATAATCATGGTCCCAAAGTTTATTGAAATTGTACACTGGTCGCTTGTATCTCTGTCGGTACTTGGTGTCACTGGCAAGCCCTGGCTCTTTTCCAAGTCACCCTGGCGGAATGATTCGGTAATCATTAGATCAGACCACCGCTTACACATGTTCCAGGGTAGCACCGGGTTGAATACATCAATTGAGTGGAGGAGAATATTCACGAGGCTTTGTCGCTGCACCGAATTGAGAATTAGCTCATCAGAATACATTGGGAGTGACAGTGAACGGATGCGTTTGTTGCTTAGCATGGATGGCTTGCGATTATGCCCGGACGATGATGACTGGGTAGAAGACGATTTTTTAGTGGCACGAGACTGCTGATAGCCCGTAGAAGCCATTTCCAATGATTGGCGTGAGGGATTTCTGCTCAAATTTTCCGGTGACGCTGTGACCTTATCTGGGGTATGTTCTGACTGGCCTTCAGCATGATATGGTGGCTTGTTTTCAAGAAGCGATTCTGCCTTCTTGCTGAGGAAATTTATCAAATTGGTGCACTGTTCAACAACCTGGAAGTGGCGTGACATATCGGTATATAGAATTGCTTCAGAAATTTGGGACCGCATTCTTTCGCCTATCGTCATTGCTGTAGTTGTGCTGTCCAAATATCCAGCATTAAACTTATTTTCAACATTACAAAACATCCGGTGTTTCTCAATATTTTCCCTGGCAAGATCGATAGAATAACGCTCTAGAATGGCATCAGGGTACTTTTTCGATAGCTCTGTGTTGGCATTGGCTTGGTATAAATTGTTAAGGCCGGGCTAAATTACAGAAAATAAAGATAGTGTTATTACAATGAGTTGGCGTTTGAAAAATGGAGTATTGACAACAACACATATATGAATTGATGCAGAAAAAAAACAACAAAATTCATGTTATTATGTGTGTATAACTTGGGGCGGGGCTTATATGCATACTATCACTATCTGCTTTAAACTTACATGACCGGCATCATGACACAACCCGGCAATCAAGAGAGAGGCAACATCGTAGTTTGTGAAATAGGCATCCATGTTCAAGTCATGAAGGACGTAGAACAGCTTTACCACGACATCAACGGCGTGGTAAAAGGAGTGGTAGGGGACATCCTTATATAGCTTTTCGATTGATAAAATAAAGTCTAGCATAGTGCCAGCCTCAAGGCCCAGCACAGAGATGACTTGACATTCGTTAAATACTGCCATGAGAATTCCAAGTAGTTTTGGGCGAGTATACTTCCAGGGGTCAAAACTAAGGCTGTCTGATTCCCAGAAACGCGAAACGTATGTCAACATTGTCTAGATTCCACAGCAAAGACCAGGAAAAAAAATAAATGAGTCAATGAATTGGAGTGGTGGTTATGAACAATGCATGCATATATACTATGGTATATCAGGTATAACGTGACCAACAACTGCATATTCGAACACGAGGAAGCGCGTTCACTTGAATATGTATGTATGTATGTGTATGTGTGTGTATATATATACATACCCTTTCAACGACAATTAGGTCCCTTGAAGATAAGGTGGAATCCTTTGTGATAATCATTTCTGATATGTATAGTATGGCTTGTTGTATGTTTTATGTCCAATATAGTGGTTGTGACAATGTGGAGAAGATTTGTAATTCAATGACCTTCCTAGGGAACAGTAATGAATAGGGGGTTGGTGGGTAGTATAGTGTGGGAAGGAAAGGCTTCTCTGCCAACAATAGCAAAGTGGGTATATCTCGTAGTAAATACTGTCTGTCTCCGCAATATTACAAATAAATTTGCCTCTTTTTGCAGGCTTAGAGATATGTATATATAAAGATAGATAGATAGAGGGGGGAGAGAGAGAAACACAAAAAGAAAAGATGATTAAACAAAGCAAATAGAAAAAGTAATAGATATATAGAAAGGAAAAAAGTGATAGACAGAGAGGACAGTAGCTGCAAGGAGCAAAAATAACAGAATAACAAGAATATAGCTTCTAAGGAGGAATTATTTGAGGGTTGCAAGTTGGAAACAAGAATGGCAAAGAAAGACAAAAATAAAGCAACAAACCCAAAGTATACTCAATTTAGCAGGAATTATAGAAAGAAACCACAAACACACATACAGAGAGAGAGAGAGAGAGAGAGAGAGAGAGAGAGAGAAAGAGAAAGAAAGATTATGCAGGACAAACAGCCAGTTGATCAGTGAGCCAGAGAGTCAGAGTGAAAGTATAAGCGAGAGTGGAGTGGGCTTGAGTTGGTTGTGGTGGGGCCAGTCAAAGAGAATAGAGATAATAAAGCAAAGAAGGATAGCATTGACAAGCCATTTGATGCTTTAAGAAGAATGCGTTCAGCCATTATTAACGTATCAGCCTACATAAATGTCCTCATGCTACTGATCGGGAAGCTCGCATACTGGCCAATGGCAAAGGTGGGCGGGGCGGAACCTGCCAATCTGTCCCAATTTTGGGTAACTATTAGCAGTGGCATGAGGCTGAACAGGCATTATTAGCTCAAGATTAAAAGCAAAGAAAATCACGGAACAAGCTTAGAGAGCGATCGGCGGTTTCATGTAGCAGGCTTGAAGAAGACCTTGGAGTGGCCAACGGTCATACGGGGTTGAGTAAAAAGGCCGAGCACCAAGGATTAGGATTTCGCATATCACAATCCTCATGAGCAGGATGAATCAAATGATAAGGAGACCGGATTGTCCAACAAATACAAGCCCTCCGATGACCAATTGATTGGTAACCCAGAGGATACCTCGCTGTATTTATTTGCCCAAGGCTTTATAAATAACCATGACTTTTGTGGGGCGGGATAACTATTCTCGTGAAGATGGTGTGACATTTCGGCATGTAACATACTCCATTTGGCTCCGGCTGTGGCAGTGGGCAGGTAGGGGGGTGGGCCTTCACATACCGAGCCCATTGCGGCTATTGGCATCGAATTATGGCTAAAGCAGGTGAGTTGCGAAAAAAACACACAAAAAATACATGTTGCGATCAGTCGGCCAAAGCTTATTTACATACTGGCGTGTATGTCAGCATGTGAGTAGTTAATTTTGAAGTGTGGTCATTTGATAATCAACTGTGACTGTGCTTATAATCGTTGGCCACCAAAAGGAGGTACCCTTCGAAAATTATGATCCATGCGTAGATATTAACAACAAGATGCTGGGTCGTCTGCAATCCTGTTTTAATTGGTATAAGAAGTAGGCCAGGGTGTGAGTGAGGCAGAGCCTTGAGTAGTGGTCATTGTTGATCAAGTAGCAGATATTAGAGATATCACAGCAATCACGCATACACATTGTAGCCTAAAACATTAATATCGACACGCGTATATTTTTACAAGCGGCATATATAAATGCGAGGCGGTAAAGGCATGGGTGGCTGGTATTGCCAGGCTATGAGGATGGCACAAGACCTCTCTGTCTTTGCAGCAATGGCGGATGTAAAGACAGGAAGACAATGGCTGCGTGGCAGGCAATGGGATATCGTAAATAAAACAAGTACAAAACATGAACCAGTACATTGTGGTGTGAGCGTGAATAAGATGCGTATATTGGAGATGCGGCGGGATTGAATCAAGGCCCATTCATCACATCATTATGGATAGGAAGCTTGAGATCGAGGTTTTAGCTGTATGGTCAATGCGCTGTAGAAATCAAACTACGGCAATCAATTGAGAGAGCAAAGGTCGATCCAGAACTAAACTCATGATGACTGATTTGTTTGCACACATACAGACACACACGCATATATATTTCTTATGCATACGCACATATACTCAGAGGATAATGCTATTTACACGGATATATTCTAATTAAAAGCGCTGGTAAAAAGCCAGCAGAAAGGCACGGCCCATATGCAACTTCGCTCATATAATCTTTACACATTGGTATAATAGAGGGCATGTATTTACTGTGATTACTACCAAGCCATTGGTTGGACACTGTGTAGAGAAGGATCTTATTATGGTTGTATCTGTTACTACTGCGACAACAGCTACAGCTACAGCTACAGCTACAGCTACAGCCACTACTACTACTACTACTACTACTACTACTACTACTACTACTACTACTACTACTGGTGTTACTACTTGTGCTACTAGAATGTTAGAGTAAGACAAACCAGGCGCAAGGAAAATAGACACGCGATAAGCGGCAAAGCTAGTCGTCATCAGAGAGGCGCAAAGTGGGGCATCGAGCGATCCGCGAGATACGTATTATTGTGATTCAACGAGGCAAAGTTAAATAAAATATGAGGCACATATAGACTAATTAGGCATCGACATGTATGTAGGTCGAAGACAAGAGGCTATGGCGACTGCCGATATGCGTGGTTGATGAAATTAAGAATGATGATGCACACAACAGGGCAAATCGCAATTGGTTTTATTAGGGACATGATGGTACCATACTGGCAAACGACGGCATACCCGAAAAATGTCATCGCAGGTCTCTTTACAGAGAAGAGACGCAGCAAAAAACAGGCATGAAATCAGGAACACCAAAAAGGAATAATTGAATGGGGGTAATAAAAGTTATATGATGTGAAATGAGTGTGAGTGTGTCGAGGTGCCAATAGTGATAATAGTAATGATGTTGGCACAGTATGGCATTTATTGCTTTGGATTGACATTAGCCAGTGCTAGCCGCATGATGAAATCCAAGATGGCAAATATTTGAGATTAATGTGTGAGTGATGCTAAAATTTTTTGTTGAGTCAGAATTCATTTACAACAGGCGCATTTGATATGATGGTAGAGGCGAATTATTCTTTGGGTGTATGTATCACAAAGAGCCAGATATATCAAAAAGAGATACACGCATATATATATATATATTTTCTTTACACAGCGCTTGATTTAAGAGATATTCGATCTGAAACTGAATAAAGTTTGGAGATGCTCGTTTGTGGTGGCATGATTTGAATGGTAGTAGTGAATGGACACAATTGAATAGATGGCGGTCATCATTATAAACTAAAATATCATCGCAAAGTACAAGTTTCAACTGAAGATCTGAGTTTAAAAACCGTGTTTTGTAGTATATAACATGTTTATTGTGCTTTTGGTTGGCATGATAGGCCAAAAATGATGATAAAAAATGCTAGGATTTTTAAAATGAAAATGAGATAGTTTTGCGTGTGCAAGCAAATGAATGAGTTGAAAAGTAAAATATTGATATGTTTATTATGATGCCAATAAGCAAATAATATATACTGGTTTTTGAGGGATGTGTGGGATTTTGGGTGGCGTCAAAAACGAATACAAAGCGAGGCTTTTAATCGAGGGTGATGGTGCCAATCTATCCACTATGAACTTTGTATATGTATAGAAGGGCAATTCTGCGAGAAGTAGTTGTATACGCACAATAGGGATAGATAGATGGATATATTGTTGGTGATTTTTGGGTAGATTAATTGTGTGGTCGGCAACGAAGGGTGTATTGCTTTGCATGTCGATGAAAGATTAGGTGGTGTTGTGTAATGCGGCGGTGAAAATGAAGACCAATGCTTCCCTGAAAGCAGGCACTCGCTCGGTATTGCGTTAAAGACATCCTTTTGGGCTCGTGTTGTGCTGAATGATGAATTAGCTTTGTAGATTATTAAGAGGCCGAGCAGACTCATGTTTGAATAGCGGATAGTAAGTAAAGAAGAATGAAATGAAGATTATGATGAACAGTGGCAGCGAAGGCCTTTTTGGCTGCGAATACACAGCAGCAGCGCAGAGAGGCATTGGAAGAGCCAATCTACCTGTTGTTGTTGTTGCGGCAGTTCTCGCAGGTGCACTGGCGGGAGGGAACGGGGCAATCGTTGGACATTGTGGGGAAGAAGTAGTGTTGCTGCTGTAGATAAAGCTCTTTGAAAGGCCGGGGACGGGCGGGCTGGAGCTGTTGCAAGGAATGGAGTAAGAGAGACGCTGGGCGTGTGTGTATATATGTGCAGGATTGCAGAAATCCGTATGCAAAACAAGGCAGAACTAAAAAGTTAAAGAAGCAGAAGTTGATGATGGATAAGGTTGGAGGGGCAGATGGATCAGTATTTATACTTGCAGGAAATGAGGACGGGAAGCTGCAGCACCAGCAATACGAAAAGCCATACCAAGAATTAGAGGCGAGCACCAATAAGCAATAATACATACATACATACATACATACACACACTTAGGCTGGAGGACAAGAAAACAAAACAATACACCCATCCATCCATCCATCCATCCATCAAATAAAGGAGGGGCGTGGCTAAGCCCAGGGGGTGCAACGTCCCTCGAACAGCCCGGGTCAGGCACACACACCCGCTTGGCAACCAGGATACAAAACAGGAGATGTACCCAGGAAAACGGGCAAAGCGATCGTTTGCTTTCACAGAGGACCCCCAACGCCGTTCCGCCACTTAGGCCTACTATACACACTCATCATAGACTACACCTCCAACTGGCTTTATTGCTTTATACCACAAATTACCCATCGCTTGCGTCTCTGGTTTGGCCAAGCATCGCCAGTTAATGAGTCTATATCCCCTATTTTGGTTTGACTGTGAGGCGCGTCCAATTAAACCATTTCTCTCTATACACACCCACACTTCTGCTCTGGCTGTGGTCCTCCACTAAAGACTTGCCTGTATGGGTGTCCCTTGCTAGTGGGGTGTCTCGTTCTCATTCTATTAGCCTATCTGCGCATGCACTAAGAACTAAGCTTTGCTGGTACCTAATAGCCATCAAAGTGCCTATGTAGCAACCATGCCATGTCTTTATGTTTGTCGAATCACATATGTTTTGCGCCATAATTTACCTGTTATTGCCTTTATTTCTACCCGGGCGCAATGAATCAGCCGAATGGCAGCAATACAGTGCGCGGCAAAAGAAGCAGGAATGGTGGAGAGCACACAGCTTGTCTGGTCTTTTCTCCGTTTTGGCTACCTTTGCATTGATCTCTGGTACCTCTTGTCCTTGAGCCCCAAACTGATTTGCATGGGAACGCCAGAGTATTACAAGAATACTCTAGACAAAGTTATTTGGCATTCTCAGTTCATTTTCCAGTCCAGAGAAGGAGCGTGTATGCCGAAGAATACGACCATGTTCAATATGTGGTCCTCATCATCATCATCGTTGCCATCTCATTTCTCTGAACAACAGCTCTTGATGATGGAGCCTTTTTGTAAAAAGTTTTGTGTTGGACAGCCACTCTTGACCATATTAAGGAATTGATGGGGCTTTACCATCATCATCGTTATTAATTGATCTTTGGCCTTGGCGATTCTGAAAGCGGTAGTGAGAAAATGGCAATTGCACCATCACAGAGAGAGAATGGGTGAGTGAGTGAGTGAGTGACTGTCCTTCAAATCATCCCCAAAACCATGGCGTTACCAAGCCCATGTCCCCCAAGTTCTCCTATAAGGTCCTCATCTTTCTATTTTGAATGCCTGGCTTATTGCTGATGCTAATATTTTGTGTTGATGAGTAACCATCAGCCTATACACACAATTATTATTTTCTCTCTCTCTCTCTCTCTCTCTATCTCGTTCATTCTCACACATTTAAATCGGCCAGTGTGTGAGTATTGAGAAAACCATTTAAAGTTTATTGTTTAATGGGCTTTTATGGCGATGCATCAAGTTCCCAGCATCCTACTTTCTATCGAATACCCACTACATACACACAATGGCCTCTCTATAATCTAAAAGAGAGGGTTGGGTGTGTCTACGAATGTATGTGCCTGTGTATATAATATTCAGTGGCATACTGGTACACATATACACACACACACACAGAGAGAGAGAGAGAGCAAGTGAAGCTGAGGTAGAAATGAGAATGTGTATCATAGAGCTCGATGCCGTGAGACTTTGGGAACATTATACAAAACCAGATTAATCAAAATCTTGAGAGATAGCGTGGCAGTAAAAGAAATGGGGTTGGGTTAATCTTTAAGGATATAATGGTTTTCTCAGATACATGTAAACAACAACAACAACAACAATAACAACAATTAGGATAACTGAGGCTGCAGAATAGGCATCTCTGAGCTATGGAATCCAGAGTAATGGTGCAATTGCGATGGCGTGCATCACCATAATTCATCGATTGAACAGAGATGGTGATGGTAATGATTCTGATATAAGATAGCTATTTAAAAATATTTATATTATTTCAAAAGAGGATTTTGGGATTACTGTTCAATTTGTGTCCATCAGCAAGTCCAATCAATAATCCACAACCACAACGACCGTCTGGACACAGGTCCTCGTGTCTTCTCTGAAGTGCCACGGCTACTCTTTGTGTCCATCACCATTTCTTGGGGGAATCCACAAAGAGCCCGCATCCGCAGCATATGTGTGTGTATGTGTGTGACTTTGCATAGCTAGTTGGCAAGATCTCTACCAAAAGGGAACAGACAGGTGCGCACACATATTCCCTGAAAATCAGCCAACAACCCATACATTTTGGCTGAGGTCTCAGTGATAGCCGGCTAGTATCCAAGGGGACATCCTGGTGCCTTTTTAGAGGAGAAGGCTACTCTGCAAGAACTGTTCTGGCGATTGCAATGCCACATAAAGGTGAATGGCAAGTGTTTTGTGAATGAGTGAGGGTAGAGATGTCCCTTTATTTTTTCCTCGCGTGTGAATATGTGCGTATATTTTCATCACTAGCCTTAGTAATAAACCTCACGTGTTATCACCCTTGAAATTTCTCTATCAATCCTGGCAGCCAGGCTTGGGTGACTGATCGATAAGTCGCCTCTAGGTGACTCGTAAAGAAGCCCAATGTGTGAGCCAATGGCTGTGGGTGGAGGGGAAGGGGACATCAATAATCGAAATGCCTGGCTTTCACACAACATCCACACATACCTGCACATACAATAAAAAAGTACAATCTATTCTCTTCCAGATCCACCAGCCGCCAAGCTACTCCCACACATGAAAAGGGTTTTGGCTACTTGGAATATACATACAGATCAAACATGGCAGCTGTTGCGCTTGCAAGGCCAACAGGATAGACAAGGCGGTCTGCTGGACACAACGCAGCATACATGGCCACTGCCATCATCCAATTCAACAAGATCAGCTCAGCAACCCAACCTCATGCATCGCAGAGGTGGCGTATGGGACGATACAGAGAATGTGTCATATAAACTAATTGATGTGTGGATCTTTAAGTTATGCTGTGCATCTGGGCTTGTCGATCCTGGCAATAAACCTCAGCTGCCTGCTTCTGTCACTGCAGACACTGCCATTGCCATTGCCAAAGGCCCATTTGCAATACCCACATTCAAAACCCAAAACCAGCATTGGCGTAATGTTGCATTTATTAAGCTGGTCTTGTTTTGTCGACTATCTTGTGCGCAGAAAACAATAAACCTGTGGATGGAAAAACCTCTTTGGGTTCTTTGAAGAATGAGAAGATGAGAGAGAGAGAGAGAGTTTTCGATCGACTGTGTACCCGTTTTGAGCCATTGCACATGCTCCTACTGTAAGGAAGGCTATGTGTATTTGGGTATGTATCGCCCAGCTTTTTGCCACTATGACCTATTTTGTCCTTTATCCTATCAAAACACTCCGCCCATGTTTATTTTGTCTCGACATGCCCAATTTATTATTTAATTGTTGTTAATGATTTTTGGGTTGATCTGTTCCATTTTTAGGTCAAGGTTGCCAGTCCGGTGGAGCTTTCTATAACGAGCCAGTCTGCTGCTGCTGCTGCTGGTAGTAGTAGTGGTTGTTCCAGCAATTAATGCCACGTCTTTGGTACCATGTATTATTCTTTAATATTAGCCATATGCGAGTTATAGCCGTAAAACTAATTTGAATTATTCCGTATAGTACCTCAATATATGTGAATGTATTCAATTTCGGTTGATATCTTTTTAACAGCACAAACACATATGTATATATCACTTTTACCTAATTTAACAAGAACCTGGATCAGCATCAACACCATGCCATGCCATGTATTGGCTTGGTCTTGTGTCAATGTTCTGCAGCATTCTAAGGTTTTGTTCACGCTGCTGCCGCTAGTTAACTATATGTCGAGATTTCACTAGTGATCGAGTCTATGGTACACAGAGATGGGCACTCAGATTTTGATCCAATCATCATTCATTTGATATGCAATTCCTGAGAACCTGCCATTTTGCCCAAAAGCCTTGTGGACTTTGACCATATGTATCATAATTTTTGAAGGGTGAAAGTTTACTAGTAAAACTGGACATCCATTTGGTTGTGATTGCCCCTATAATCAGTGGTCACCAAAATTCACCCTTCAAAGATTATGATCCATATGGCGAGCTCTCCTCCAAAAGGGAACAGACGGGTGGGCACACATATTCCCTGAAAACCAGCCCATGGCCCATACGTTTTAGCTGGGATCTCAGTGATGATTGGCCTGTATGCATGGGAATATCCAGATGCCTCTTTAGAGGAGAAGAAGAAGACTACTCTGCGATATGCTTGGTTATCTAGCTATCTAGTGTTTTGCTAGCTAGAATCCCCAACCCTAGTGTATACAATTCCTTTTCTATGTTGTTATCTAATGTCGAATTCATGATGATGCCAGATGAACCAGAAGCAGTTTATAAGACATTCTGAATGCCAATCGTGGGGTTTTGCGGATCAGGGCAAAGTTCACATAATATACCCTCACGCGCTCACGCGCTCACATTTACCCAAGACTTCTTTAATTGTTTCATATTTTATATAGCTCTGGGGACCTTTGTTTCTCAGAAAGATTGGTTGGCTAGCTTTTGTAAATTTGTTGTGTTGTATGTACGATTGTGGAAGAAGAATCCCAACAAAAAAAAGCACATTATTCAACAAGAGACAATATAATGGAACAATGAACAATTATCTGCGAAGCAAAGTATCATCATCAGCCTCAATGGCATCTCTCTACCCAAATACAAACACAGATACGCATTTGCACTGGGCCACATACACCATTTAGGTTGAAACGTGGCTTCTTTAACGGGACCTTCTCGTATTCTTTCTATTCGATCAGTATTGAGACTTTGTGATACTCTGCATTTCTTTTTTAATAGACTATCATATCATAATCACCAACGCTTGTTGTCACATACCACGGCACGCACAGCAGCCACCACACCATACAATGCTACAGGTACACATACCATAAAGTGGCGGCTAGTTATATTCTGGTTGTTTGTGATGATGGCCTTGACAAATTTCTTGGAAATGGCCCGCTGAATCCTCCTCCTCCTCCTCTTCCTGAATACAACCCAAAACTGGTTATATTTCATTGGGTTGGCCTCTTTGTGGTGTATGCACAATCAAGAGACAACGAGATGGAAATATAATATCTCATAATAGATGTAACTATTCATTTGTTTCTTTGCTTATTTTTTTTGTAAAAAATGTCATGGTATTATTCCATCTCTTTACTATCTCACATGTTTTGCTTGTGATGTGGTGAAGCTATGAACCATCGATATATCTAGGGTTTGGAAAATAGCAGCAGCAGCAGAAGCATCAACAACAAAACTAACATGCGGATACAAACATTCAAATGTAAATGTACGTACGTACGTATGTATGTATGTATGTATGTATGTATGTATGTATGTAACCACTATCTTTGTTTTACTTGAACTCGGTCCTGGGAATATCGAGGATATTTTCTTATCTGCATGGATGTGCCCTAATAGCCGCAACTGCAGCTGCTGCCGTGGAAATGTCAGTAGTGCTTGTAAACATAGCAATAGGCATAGACCATAGACTCGTCGTCATCGACATCATCATCATCATCATTTCTATTATGGAAAATGCCTAAACTGATTTCACAACTCTCCTCACCTTATCCTGAAGAGTCAGTTGTAATAGTTGCATGGTTTTTGCAGATTCACACACGGGGGATTGATTGTTTTATTCAGGTATCATCTGTGTGATATGAGAACATTGTGATGTATGCTTAAGCCAAATGCTGGTAGAGATGGCCAAGAATAAGTACAGTATGTATGTATGTATGTATGTAAGTGGGTAGGTAGGAAAGGAAAGCCGCGGGTTAAGTTGTTTGTAGGCTCTTTCCTAATAAGTAAAGTAACAATAGTCATTGCTTTAGTGGATATACATACAGTCTAGATCTCTGCCAACAGGTATGAGAAAGTATTTGTCATCTGCATGTGTACAAGTTTAGTTGTTTTAAATATGTGCAATGAGGATAACCACAGTGTAGTTAGAAATGTGTGAGTGGAAGTTCCTGATGTGATGGTTGGGTATTTACAATGACGATTATGACTATGATCCAGTTTTACTATCTTGATGCACATCTCTCTCTCTCTTTCATTATACAAGAATAAATATGTATGTGCAAATGTACAAGTGGTAGGACAAATAATAATAATATTATTATTACTAAAATATTTGAACATGGCTTTCTATAAAACTATTATAATTTCCTTGATCGTCTAAGCCATTATTATTATTATTATTATTATTAACATTTTGTTTTTTATTTAATTTGACTTTTTAAACTTGTTGGGGGTACTTTTTTCACTTGTCTCTATTTGTTGCTGCTGCTGCTTCTTAATACATTTTTAGAAGTTGTGTAATTTAAACCTCATAAATATTTTCTCATTCATGTATGTTGTAACTACAAC
Source organism: Mycoemilia scoparia (assembly GCA_027575805.1). Classification (NCBI taxonomy): domain Eukaryota; kingdom Fungi; phylum Kickxellomycota; class Kickxellomycetes; order Kickxellales; family Kickxellaceae; genus Mycoemilia; species Mycoemilia scoparia. Next base: position 184,236 of record JANBPU010000004.1, on the reverse strand, counting down.
TATAAATATCCATTTTTCTTTCTATTTCTCTTTATACAAGCCCAAAAACCTGAATAAGCACAATGGCTGATACAAATTTCTGTTGTTACAATATAACCATTATTGTTGTTATTATTATTGTTGCTGTTGCTGTCGTCGTCGTTGTTGTTGTTGTTGCTAGTGTGTTAATATTATTATGTATCATTTGCATATTCAAATTCTTAATTGCTCTTACCAAAATCAATAAACATATTTTCCATGTCTTCCATCCTATCCTTTGCTCAAAGAAAGGACAAAAGCTGTCCCACATAATAGGTTTGTTTTTCGAGAACACACATATGTATAATTCTCATGCAACTTGCAATTTCTTTTTCATAAACGTTTTGATTGTTATATTACAAAAATGACGTGGTGGCATACGCTGTTGCCTCGTTACTAAACAATATGCGACATTTATAAAGGGTGTTATCTTCCGTAATGAAATCTATACCAATAGCAGTTGCAGCAATAATAATAATAATAATATCCTCATCAATGATAGGCCAACGCTATATGGATCATAAATTTTTGGGAATTGATTGTAGTTTTAGACAAGCTGATCAGTATTTTGATCTATTTAGCTATATTTTATTTACTATTGTCAACATCTTTACCGCCACCACTTATATTGTTAACTTTATTGTTGGGGCTGGTGTTTTCATTTGGAGTTATCCTAACTTCTTGATATACCCAACTCGCCTTCCTTTCTCTTTGTCTGTCTACAGCAACAACAACAACAACAATAATAATAATAATATTATTATTATATCTGTTTATAAATCCCTTTCTTAATATACACAGCCATTATCTTTTGTATGGGCGGTGGCAATAATTTTATGTTACTAGTGGTGGCAATTGGCTATTGTCTTCTTTTTAACCAATACTTTAATATCGAGTAACAAACTATTGATGCAGTACTAAATGGTACAAACAACTTCTAATATTGGTAATGTGGCAATGATGATGATAATAATAATAATAATAACAATTTTGAGATGCCGATCTTTACATGCCTTTACTCTGATTTAAGGCCATATAATGCATAAATTGGTGCCGATCCACTTCACAGCCATTTGTGTGTATGTATGGTACATGCATGTGGTTAGTACAGCCAAATGCTTAAGTTTTTGATCTTGCATTGTTAATGTTGTTAGATGTGTGAGCTACAGTGTGTGCTGCACACTTGTTGGGACATTTTCAAAGGAAATGCATTCGTCTCGCACACTCTAATACAAAATAGTTGATTACATACAGTCGAGTATTAACAGCAATATAATTATTGTTATCAGCCAACTGAGAGGCTGCATGTATAGCAAAGTGAGAGCGTATATATATATATATATATTTGTGTGTGGCGCCACTATTTGTAATTATATGTGCAGCAGCACCTTATAGTATATCTGGTTTATAAAGGCGCCTTGTTTTGTTAATTGGGTTCAGGCAAGATGTACTTGGATATTCTAGTGAATTCCAAATACAAGTAAATGCATGTATACCTGTATGATCTGTTTGTCATACTGGGGCCTTTATTGGTTTATTGCAATCGTCTATCGCCAATAACAACAGTGTTGCCGTGTCATATGTACAATAATCTATGAGGGGGACAATTTGCTAATAAATGGCGGTCATCCATCTGGCTGTGACTGCCCCTATAATCGTTAGTCATCAAAAGATACTCTTAAAGAATTATGATCTATATTTGTCATGATCATGCTTTGCAAGCTTTCAGAGTCATTTTTCGAAATTATGATATATTTTGCTGGGGGCCACTCAAAGCCATTATGTGGCCGATCAGCAGTGAAATCTTCCCATATATTCAATGTTTATAGACTACAACCAAATCTGTTTCAATATGACTTGAAAAGCAGTCAATAAATATTGGCTACTACTTTTTAAGAGAATCTGCCCATACACATATCAGCTAATAATCGATCTTTTGTAAAACACCCTTAATTAAGCGGAAAACGAGCTCAGTGCACATCGATTTCCATTGACAAAGAGAGACCAAGTTTTGGGTGTTACCAGCATTGTTCTCGCTCTCTATGCGGTTACCACAACTGCAGACATCACTTATTAGCAAACATATGATAATGGATTGATTTCCCATCTTGTGATATTTGATGGGGGGACATCCATCAGCAACCGGGTTCTATAAATCCATCCTGCTTTCTTTTTGCCTGAAACCAATCGGGACCAATTTGTTTTATATTTGCATGCGAGAGATGACTGTGGCAAAGGTTTCTGCTTAAATATTACACAAATTTATTAGTCGAGCTTATTGTTGTATGTGTCATCTCTTTTTTCCCATTTCAAATGTTGGGAGGGATTGCTAATAAACACATTCTTGTTTCTGCAAGATTTTTTCGATTTCTTATGCACTTAATAGAGATCTATATTGGTGGTTATTTGTGAAGGATGGCCATCTACTAATAAATAGCGACCACTAATTTGGCTGTGATTGCCCCTATAATTGTTGGTCACCAAAAGGTACCCCTCAAAAGCCGTGATCCGTATGACATCTAATTAGCTGGCATAGCCTTTAGTCCTGAGTACTTTTTGTTTTTACACACATAAAGAGAGAGGGGGAGAGATTTGTACTTTAATAATGTTGCTATGGAGATCAGGCTTAACTGTATTAGACTGTACATCATGTCTTGTTAGAGGACATTTGGATCTAATGGTAGTACTAGAAGAGTCGTAGTTGACCATATTTGACGGTGGCCCGCTATGGTGGTGGATACAGCCACACACTGAATTTTTTATCACAAGAGAAATATGGATCACTATTTTTGTAGAGCCAATTTTTACTAGCAGCAGCCAGCTCCATCACGTATATTGGCCAGCCCATATTGTCATGTAAAGTATGCATTTGGCCCTTCAAAAATAATCACCCATATATCCTTATATGGAAATTTGTTTATTAAGTATCCATCACAGTCACTCAATCTATTAATCTATGTCACACTCACTCATACCCACTCAGACAACATACCAGAGATCATATAAACTATCACTCTACTTTCTTGGCTTATTCTAAACAAGAAGCCTCAATACGCAATATATATTTTGACTATTGCATGGTTGTTCTGGTACAGAGGAGAGTAAAATGTTGTGTATTGACATTTGCCACCACCACAACACTTTATTATTTATTTTATCAAATGTAAATACAACAAGCCAACAAAAGTGTGGCAAGACAATATAATACTCCTTTTTGCTTAAATGGCAGAGTAGTAATCTCTTCTAAAAGGGTACTAGGATAATCCCTTGAATACTAGCCAATCACCACTCATACTCCAGCTAATATATATGAGCTATGTGCTGATTTGCAGGGAATATGTGTGCGCACCCGCCTGTTCCCTTTTGGAGGAGAACTTGTCTGATTATGTGTGATGCTGGTTGTCAGCCTACATGCTCCGATCCGATCCACTTTATTCAACATCATCCATACATCAAATTTGTTTTATTTATTTATTTTTTATTCAGACTCTATCAATGGATACCCCAAAGACAGAGTTTATACAATTACAGAGACAGATGATATCATATCTCTCGTATGGCGATTTTTCGCTAGTAATCAAATGTATAGTAGGCAGGAATGATGGACCCTCATCAGAATTTGACGCAATCACCAGCCATTTTATACCCAATTCCTTGGGATCCATAACTTTTGCCCAAGTTTCTGTGAAATCGAGCCATATTGATATTGACAACACCACATAGATGTCTGTCTCATCAATCAATATTTTTCTATGGGCTGAATACAAGCAATACGCTTATTAACAAATATTTCGTACTTAATTATATATATATATATTATTTATCTTAGTGAATTATAGTGAAATATAAACAGGTATATAATTTGAAACTGTATTATACCAAGATACACCACTAGTGATACTAGAAAAACTGCTAGTAATATATGATATGTGTTTTATGTTATGGAGATATAGTAAAAGGGCCCATACACAACTATTTTATGGCTGATCGCAAGTGAAATCTTTCCATATACGTGTCTTTCTGTTGGTTTATTGTTTTTTAGTCTATCAGAGCCTGGCCTGCATTTTCATTTGACAGGAATTTTTAAGGTCCTCTTTTTCATCATCTTCTCTTGTTATTACTTGGCTGCCACAACACTAAAGCGTTGCTACTACTGCTATTTCTTGGTAAACATTTATTTTCCTTTTGTCTTTGTAATTTAAATACAAACTCTTCAAGCCACTTCATTTCAATATTTCTTATTTTAGCTGTTTTTCTAATTGTTTGTTTTTAATAAATTCCTTCTCAAAACACACACATATATGCACATGTGCTGCATTTCATAATTTCGATCTTGTTTACACTTCAAAACAATACAAACTTATCCGATTGAATATATCTCTCTTGCATAATATATATATATATATATATTTCGAAAAATATATGGCTAGATTTCACTAGTGATCAAGCGTGAAATAGATAGAAATGGTGGATCCGCATCAGATTTTGGACCAATATCAAGCCATTTGCTATACAACTCCTGGGATGCCCTTTTTGCCTAAGCTAGTGCCATGCTTGACCATACCAACAAAAAAACATTATTTATTTGTTTTTGTAAATAGCAGTGGCTAGCTTTGAACAAAGTTGCCACAATACATCCATCTTATTCTCTTTTGTTAACATTGCTTTTTGTATTGACTCAGTAAAAAACCAATGTATAGTTATTATGATATTACTATGGTAACACTTGGTTTTTATTGTATATATTTGTATATATTGGGTAATAATTTTTGAAGGGTGAAAGTTTACTAGTAAAACTGGACATCCATTTGGCTGTGATTGCCCTATAATCACTGGTCCCAAAAATTCACCCTTCAAAAATTATGATCCATATAGATATATAGATATATAGATAGATAAATAGCTATAATAGCGATTCAACATTCTATTGACCAAATATGAGTGATTGTTTTTGAAGGGCCAAGTTTTACTAGTAGGCCAGTTTCAACTTGCATACTAGTCACCATATATTTTCATTAACCAATGCCTCATTATGCACTATCTGCATTTAGCCCTTCAAAAATAACTACCCATATATGCTTTATCCAATTTGATTTTACCAATTTTATTGGTGATAGAATTTTCAATCTAATATACACTCAATCTTAGCAAAGAAATAATTGCTGGCTTTTTATAAAGATTGATATAAGCTTTACATTAAGGGCACATGACCTGGTCATGAATTAACCTTTTTCCTTGTTACAATAAACATATGATGTAAATCACAACATTAAACAACATCTAATGACTGCAATAACAATTTTAATAAAAGTATCATATTTGTTTGACAAAGAAAAGGACGTATGTTTAGTTAGACACCATAGTACTTGAAAACCCAACAATCAATTTAAAATGAGAATACTTCATACTTGAAGGCACGAATATTGATATCATTTCAAATCATTCTACATTATCAGTAGTAGTTTGTCCACGAACAAATTATTTTAAAATGTCTAGCATTTTTTTGCTTTAAAAATTAATATAAATTGGATACTGAGTGCTTAATATTTTTGGTTTGTTTGTTTGTTGGTTGGTTGATATGTGGGTAGATATTAAATAGAAACAAAATTTTAATAAAATACTAAGTAATGCTAATGATATACTAATATGAGACTAAATTTGAATAATAACCTATGTATGAAATTGGGAGTGACAAGTGAATATATGTGTTGTAGGCGGAGAAGGTAGTAGTGTGCATGGGCAGTAGTTTGTGGTTTGGATGAATATGTTGCTGTAAAAATAATAAAAATAATAATATATGCGAAGGAAGAAAGAGCATCAAATATTAAATATAGTAACATACGATTATAGCTTATAATTGCAGAGGAGGAGTGGTGATAATGATGCGATAAAGGTTCAACCAACTAATAAGTCATTGTAAATGTTTGGCCTGTTCTATAGCGCCGGCCATCAGGCATTGCCAATAACAGAGGAATCTTGCGTGTATCCGTTGACTTCTTTTGTTGCGAAGTATTGCTGCTCTTGGAGTTTGGTGGTGACCCATTGCTTGTGGAATTGGAACGACCACCAGCAGAATCAGAGCTCTTTTCTGAGTCATGACTTTCATCGCTGCCCTTGTCTTTGTTGATGCCATCTTGGTCTACCAAATTGTCATCAGATGATGGCAGTTTCTCAGCATACCCCTCGTCCTCAAAGTTTTTTCCTATCTTTGATCCGTTGAGTATACGGAAGTCGTAGGGTAGTGGTCCATAGCACATAATTTGGGTTGATGAAGTAACTTGGACTTTCTTAGATGCAACTTCATCAAAGTAGACCTTCATATCTTTGACAAAGTTCTCGCCAGTTATCGTTATGATTTCACGATTGTTCGTGTCTTCTGCACCATCTGGGGCATCCACGCATTTGGCCTTGGTTGGGTTAATGTGGTGGACTACTGGGAGGGTGGAAATGTTGATGGAGTTGGCTAAGGGCTTGTTGGCATCCGCATTGGTTGATGACGCGATTCCATGCGAGTCTTTAGGCGTATCCATGGGTCCAATCCTTGAGGGAAGCGTGTTGCTGCGACTCTGTCTGGTTCTTACATGACCTGGATGCTGCTTGTTTGCCGCCATAGCAGCAGCAACGGCTGCCACCATCGTTTGGCTATTAGGGTTTACCATGTTGACAAAGTTTGTAGCAGAAAGCGGAGAAGTTATGGAATTTTGAGCCATATTTGACCTTACAAGAGCAGCCTCGATGTGGTGGTTGAACATGGATCCGTGGATATCTGCTGTGTTTGGCTGAGGCGGGAATGGGCTCAGCTGCATATGCATCGGTGAGTTGATGGCGGTCTGGGCTGTTTGTCCACACATCATGGTATCAATACTAAGTGGCATAGCCGATGCATGCTGGCCCAAATGATCTTGATACATCGAGTTCATGAACTGATGACCAGCAGTGATGGGTGTAGCTGCCGTGGATGGAGTGCAGCTATTAACTGTGTGTGTAATTGAGCCGGTCCTGATTGGGGCTGATCCACTAGAAAGGCCAAATTGATAGATTGCACAGTCAGTGCCAACAATAGTCCAAACAGAGCCATCATCCAGATCTTGAGTCCATGATGTAGTTGTGTTAGTCCCACCGTTAGGCGATGTCATTACACCATTGCCATTGACTTGATATATCGAAGCTGAGTGGGTAGACATGCGACGAATCTGTGGTTTTTGTCCAGGAGACTTGATAGGCGAAGACAGCACATCTCGCGAGTCATACTCACCACCTTGCATAGACATTCCAGAGTTAATATGATAGACCTGCTCGAAATTCTGAGTTCCAAGGTTAAAGAACGGGTTACTAGTTCCAGCCGAGAATGGGGGGCTAGGATCCTTGCTCTCGGATTTAGTCTCGACTATATTCTTTCCGCTCTTTGCTGTCCAAGAGTTGACGCTGTCCTTGTCGCATGTAAAGTATTTGTCGGAGATTGGTGAAGATGGGTCAAATGGAGCTCTTTCTTCTGGTGCTTGATAAACTTCCAGTGCAATCTTGTGAAGTTGGCTAACTGGGTCACCAGTAGCGGGCTGTTCTGGGTCTTCATTAATGTAGCTACCTGCAGCAGTGTTTCCCTTTTCAATCTTCCTGATAATGAATATTGGTGATACCATTCCAGTACTCATGCATTGTAAAACCACATGCTGGTTGTAGTGGATGGGGATGGGCCCGCTGCACTGCCCCTTGTTGCCACGGAGAGATGAGAAGCCTGGAGATGTGACCGATGCTGACATGCTGCCATCATTTACAAGCTGATCAATTGGGACACGAGGGTGAATAGCATATGGAGGAGGTACAGGGTATCCTACATGGTGAGGCTGGCTGTTGATATCCTGAGGGCTGGTGCTATTTCTAAGCTTTGGGTCAACTATCCAGATAACAAATGGATCCCAGTAATTTGTTCGAACTACAAAGCCACTCTGTTTCTTATTCTTTACACTGCCCCCGGATGTGTCACTCTTGGGTGTGCTACCGCCACTTGGGAACCAAAACGGTCTTTCTCCACCATCAGCAATGGATCGCTTCATCCCGAGATACTTGGTTGACACAGTCTGTGATCTCAACCGGTTAAAAAGTGATACCATAGAACCATGGTGGATACAAAGCTCTGCGTTCTTTGCATTTTGTCGCTTCTTGGATGGTTTGCTGATAACCTTTACTGGACTGCTGGCAAACTCGTTAAGAGTAGCATTGGATTCAGGTTCAAGAAGCTGGACTTTAACATTCACCCTCTTGTTCTTCTCATCAACATCGTTAATAAACAACTGCTTATTAACATATCGGCCAGTATATTGAGCCTGAGAATCCAATGTGACGCCCTTTCTTGGATTGCTACCCTTGTTAGAGCTAGCAACAACTCTCCCGGCATCATCTAGCCAGTCCAGATGGATAGATGACTTGGATGTTGGAGACTGCAGTCCATTATTAATATCGCCTTGGTTAGGATCACTATAGCCATCGCCAGAGGGCATGGATACACGTATGTTAGGGAACTTGAATCTAGAGGATGACGTATTCGATCTATGTGTATCATTATTGCTACCATCGAAACCGGGATGGTGCAAGCTATCAGAAGCATCCCATGAGTTTCCAAACAATAGAATAGTAGGTGGCGGACATAGGAATCGCTTTTCCGTGCCATATGATTTTTGAGCGACTTTGGATGTAAATATAGCAATTATCTTGTCACCAACATCTTGCATGTTGCCATTGGGTACAGTTGCTAGGTTTAGCTGCTGAGCCGTGTGAGGAGCCATGGTAGATGTAGTGTTGCTCCGTGGCCTGCTCATTGTGTTACGATTTAGCCTGGATGTAGGTGTTCGAGTTACCCGGCCGGAAATACTGCTTGCACCAGAAGAGTTTACAGGCGATGCCAATGGTGAAGATGGCAAGTCAGACCTTATGCCAGTCGAAAGAGTTGTTGCCGCACGCTTACGTCCACGTAACTGGCTGACTATATGGTGGGATGGCTTCACAAAGCTATTGGTTGTCCCAGGATTTGTCGTCCGGAAATAGGACATGTTGGCTGATGGTGTTGTGGGCGTTGACATGGGTGCCGAGCTGGCAAACATTGTATCACCTGGATCAGGCAAACCAGGGAATGGGACAGTGGATTTTTTAGACGAGCTGGTGCCCATATCAGCGGCTGTTGAAGTGATGCTTTGAGTATTATGCAATGAATGCTGTGTGTCGGAGGGTGCCACCGATTGAGGAGCCGTCATGGCTCCACTGCTGGCCATTGAAATGTGAAGTCCAAATACGCTTGGGTCTGCTGTGTGCATATCGCCAAGATCCCCGCCTCCTAGGCTCATGAACTGCTGTTGAAAATCGTTAGGCATGTTATTGTTTTGGGCCCATGGGTTATTCCTGACTGTACCATTGTTTATCTGCGTAGTGTGCTGGGGCGAGAGTATTGATCCTGTGGCGGAGCCATATGGTGAGTGCAATGCCGAAAAGTCGTTGCTGCCACTGGTTGCATCAATGCTGAGATGGCTGCCATGAAGAATTGGATTGGTCAAAGGTAGAGCAAAGGACATTGCTGGGTTTTGATTTGGCGTGGACATGGAGAAAACGCCGGCTGGAGAAGCTGTAGGAAGAGCGTCAGCAAAGCTTGGTGAAAACAGACCATTGTTGCTGTTGCCATTGTTGATAAGTTGGGCTTCGCCAGGTAGATGAAATTCGGTTAGGACATTGTTTGTGTCAACGCGAAGATCTACACTAGGTTTCATGGAACTTGTACTATTAATTGTCTCTTCGGCCGATGATGCGGTTAGAGAGGCCATTGTAGTCAGACCATCAGTAACAGCATTGGTGCTGAAATGTTGCACTAAATCGTGGTACAAAAACTTGTTGTTGGCATCTGTGGCTGCAGTGCCTGTGACATTGGAGGTGAGTAGGTCCATGCCATCCGATAATTGCCCAGCCCCCGCGGGGTTAGGGTATTGTGCGGCGTGGTATGCGTTGTGGGCAGCAACGAAAGGCTCGGAAAAAGGGGCTACTGCGCCAAACCCATTTAGAGTGGCATAGTCGCCGGCACATGTATTTCGCCGCTTGCGTGCAACAGGATCCTCGTTAAACTGTGAGCCATGGCCGAACTGGACGTTTAAACCACCAGTGTGGCCAAAATTGTTAAAATCAAAGCTTGGGTCCTGAGTGGATGCTAGGCCATTCATTGGGGTCAACTCCGATGTGTTTGTGTCGGTTTCGTGGAGATATCCCGTAGCACCATTGTCGCCAATGGACTGTAGGCTCTCCAAGTGATGTGCTATGTTATCCATATTTGCGAGACTTTGCATGCAGTATGGGTGATATAAGGAGTGTTTTTGTCGAAAGAAGAGGCGGCGGCGGCGCCAGAAGAAAAGGGAGAGAAGGATATGTGGCTGTTCCTAAAAGTAAAATCACGGGGCGTGGTCAGATAGAGAGAGAGAGAGAGAACTGGTAAGCACAAAGAAATAATGTGTATAGAGATAAAAGACCAGAGAAAGAAATTGTGGTGAAAGCAAGCTGAAAGAAAATGGAGATTGATGGGATTATTTGTACAATGAATAAAACAGCAGTATCAGGCGCCCAAATTGGCTAAAAGCAAATAACGGCTAAATGGGCAGCAGCATAGCAATGGTAAACAACACAAGCCGCTAAAAGGGCAGTTGCGGACCATATACAAACACAGACCGTAGTAAAGACCAGGCGACACTGTGTATGCGGTTTTAAAAGTAATAAACAACGTACAAGCCGTAGCAAAATACTCACCTAGGAACAAAGTAGACAATATCTCGACAGTTGTTTGGTGTCTCGCCCACAACCTGTGGTGCTGGTATTGGTAGCAATGTCCTTGGCAGCGGCGGTAGAAGTAGTAGTAGTAGTAGTAATAGTAATGCCAGCAGAAATAGCAAATTGGTCACCACTGCTTGGGACACAAGTATGTATGTGGGAACAGGAGCCTCCCAAAGTTAGTTGTGGCAGTAGAAGGCAGGTAGCTGATGATTTAAATTTGTGAGTATGGAGTCTTTGACAGTAGGACCAGCTCCTGAGAGGAGACAGCAATTATGGTAGTGGCCAAGGAAACAATGATCAAGAGATAGTAGCAAATGCGTCCGTTCCAAGTAGAACAAACTTGACTTTTATGCCAAAGTACACAAGTATAGGAAGGGAGAGGAGGACAGAAATGGATTATAAGCAGAAATGCAAGCAATCGCTTGGGATAAAGGCGAGGAGATAAAAATAGTTCTCTGTCCTGATAAGTAAACAAACAAGTGCCACTACCAGCAGCAAGATTTGGGGCTAACGGCTGGTGCTGGTGCTGCTGCTGTTGTGTGTATGTATTAAAGTACGTGTTTGAAACACGTTAGTCAATGGAAGCGCTCTCTGGTTAAAGGGATGAGCGCTTTTGGAAGGATGGGCGCGAAAGTCTTGTGGCGGAGTAGACAGTAGCGCGACACAAAGATTAAAAAGGGAGAAAGCAAATTTGATAAAAGAGCAAGAGAGAGGGAGAGAGGGAGAGAGAGAGAGAGAGCAAAGATGAAAGGATTCAATGGAGATTGCAGGGGCAGATACTGGCCTTATAGGAGCACGGGCTATGGCAGTGCTTGCCTTTGTGCCTTATCCTGCCAATGCACCATTGTGCTTAGTTTAAGTTGCGGAAGTGCGCTTAGAGTACATGACAGCATAGCCGGCCCACAGCTACAACTAAAAAAGCAGAGCGCTGGGATGCAAGCCGTGCATACAATATCAGTGCTTGGAAATCCCTAAGGTCTACTGGCTCCGCTGCCTTAGCTTGAATTGTGGGCCGTGCTGTTGTGGTCAAGAAATGGTGGCCAAGCGCCCCGCTCTGACTATGCCTATCCAACTAAACACAACCATGCATCCCATCCCAAACCGTGTATTTGTCCACGATTGTTGCTGACGGAGCCATTAAGCATTGGTCACCAGCTCAAGTAAAATAAACTCATCTCAAAGCCATTAAGCACACGCTCACGGCCATGAAAAGCAATCGACACACCTTGCGCCCGGGTCGTCCATCATAAGAATGAATGTACAAAAAATAGGAGCTACAGCAGCCCGGATGCATGGGAGTCTATCTGGCAACTTACAAATGCAAATTGTCACAAATCTGTACTAAGCGCTCCATTGTTACCTTGAAAACGCAAACCATCATCACATAATCTGCAAGTCCAAGGAGTCAAGCTCCAGGACACAACACAGCTGCTGCAGGCTCATTCGCCCTCCTTGCTAGCACACTTCAGGCCCAACCCCAGAGTAGTCGGATGTGGTGCATAAACTCACCTCCAAGCAAGTGCGCTCAATACTCTTGACTATTTAAAGCAGCATACGCGCCCAGCCTTGTTGAAGCCAGCTTCCAGAACACACATACACACACACGTACTCGCCCTCATGATATTGCGTCAATAACCATTTCGATTATAAATCAATAGCCAGGCCCCACCAAAGCCCCTTAATTCAGCAGTTTAAATGGGTTATCCATAACCACTAAATGACCACATCTGCTGGGGCCCTTGCAACCAATGCAAGTCGGGTGATGCTATTCTGTCGAAAAGAGCTAAAGACAAACCAAAGTTTGCATTTTCAGTGACTAAAAATACAAAGTAATACGCATGTCATACAGAAAGCCTATACTTCTTTAACTATACCAAGCGTGACCCATCTCTGCTGCTGCTGCTGCTGCTGCTACTTGCACCATGACATGCATCAGAGCCTATATATGACTCAAAAAATAGATCCGCCTCTATTGTGCTAGGTGTGCCCATACATTGGTCTAGTTAAATGTAGACTTTACATTATACTCATAGGACGCACACAGGGCCTATAAATAGATATTTATCAATCTACAATACACCACCACCATCGCCTAAGGATGGATATTAATAATATGGAGAGTATTCTAAAATTAGATGAATCTGCCAACAGCTACCAGCCATAAGTATACCAATGCATTTTTGCTATATAAAAGGGCATTGATATCCTTTGGCTGATGATTTTTGAGGGATACCTTTTGGTGACCAATGGTTATAGAGGCAATTATAATAGCCAAATGTGTGACTAACCCTTCAAAAATAACTACTCTTATTGACCACTGCAATATCCTATTGGTGGGCTTTTGGATCATTGCCAGTTATAAAGTAGTAAATTCAAGTTATTGATGCTATACAGCTGCAGCAGTGTTGACCATGAATCTTTGACATCAGGCTGATCGGTGGTGGTCGTGGTCGTGGTGTGGCGGCGGCTGCTGCTTGAGTCTAATTTCTGCAGCAGCAGCAGCAGCAGTTGCGGTCAGTTCTGGGATTATTGTTATTATTATTATTACTATTGCCATTTCTGCTCTTTGCAAATTCCAAGTTCAAACCGTGACATATTAGCGTGAATTTACCAAGTAATGCGAATTATGGCTTACTACTGCTGCTGTTTCTCATACTTTTCTAGATTTATATCAATAAACTGCTCTCTAGCTACCACTTTTTGAAGCCAAATCGAGTGATAAAACACGTGTCATTACTTATAGGTAAATATAGCATTTTCATCAAAAGCTGGCTATACTTTTGTTCAGTCAAACAGGCTCTTATTGGTCTTATAAACGTCCTTTAGATTGTTCCTTTATCTGGGGGGCCATGTAAAGTGACTGGGCCGGACTCCTATTTCAGTATGCCTCTTCGATTGTTCAGATCCGAAATGGCAGGTTGTGGCATTCAGAAAGCCCCTTGTTGCCCCCTAAACCCAGTAGGCCAAGGCAACATCTTTATCAAGATCCTTAAAAGAGCCGATACTCGGAGTGCCTTGAGCATATTTTGTATTTAAAGGACACCTGCTCACCATGGCTGTTAAATGGTGCTGCTGCCACTTTCTTTTGTTTGCACTGGAAAAACAAGCTGGCGAGTATCTCTCTCGCCATCAGCACTGATCATACACCAGAATACACGCCATAGTGGCTACTACAGACCCTGCTGCGATATTACTGTAAGCCCACCACACATGCATATAGGTGACGGTTCGCTCGCTGCCATTCAAATTAGTCTTGGCCCTTTCGTTTTTGATTGAGTGTGCTGCAACGCCTCCATTTACCGGCTTTCGCCTTTTACGAGGTTGAACGCCTTTTGCAGTAGCGCAACATACATAGTGGCATGTGTGTTTGTGAGGGGCGCTGCTGCTATTGAATGTGATCAGCACACACGCTGTTTGCTGTGTTTCTCAGCTCGTGCGGAAAAACCGTGGACAAATACACATACTGTACAAGCACGACTTGGGAAAAGCAAGTCACAAAACCAGAGCAACGGGCTCAAAAGGAAGTTGTTGAGTAATGCGTATTGTTGTTGTGATTGGAGTTGTGGTGGCCAGTCAGTCTGTTCAGAAGCCACAGAAAGAGAGAGCCCAATCGCACCATCTTGGAATCTATCGATGGCTGTTGGGGCGGCTTTCCTTAAGGCTGTGCCACTCTTGTTATGCAGAGTGTACGTGTTACGGTCCTTACCAATAGATGATGCCATGCGAGATGGCTGCTATTCTTTGCTAGCTCACATACGTCGTGTCTGGCAACTGGCTCTTTTCAATGCCAGCAAGAAAAGAAGATATAGTTTGTTAGACATGTAGAGCAACCTGTCATCTCGGACAGACATGTGCTGGCTGATAAGACATACGTATTAGCACAGTTGCTGATAAGGATGTTTGCTGCATCATGAGGCGATAAGCCGGTGACGAAGCATGTGCCCGTTTATCATGGGCATGATCAGGAATCATCATGACAGCCTAATACCCTTGATGTGCTCCGTGAACATCCACATGCTTAGCAGTGGCGATAAAGGCCCCGATAATGCAATTTAGGCCTGAGGGCAGGCGTAGTAAAGCAGCTTTGTGAGATGGCGCTGTATGCACACAAATGTAGGATACCACCAAGGCAGAATTTGGCTTGCAGAGTATGGTTTTGGGACAGAGAGGCTGCACAATCAATGACAATAAGCCCAATCGCTATCGCCGTTCCTTTACTGGCTGGAAATCAAATGGCTTTTACAGTAGGTATGGTTTCGGGGAAGATCGGCCAGTCGGAGACTTTGTTGAGCCGGACATTGATTGCAGGTCAAAGAGGCAAGAAGGTGGATAATGGCAAGCCAACAATAAGCTATGCGTGTGTCCCGTGCGCTGCTGAATCCGCATCCCCTGCATTGGGTGGAGCCTGGCACAGGAATCGTGAGAGATGAAGGACCCCGAGGCAAGCCCGCGCCTCGGCCAGCCCAAACCAGAATGCGTTCACTGGTAGGAAAAACCATCGTGTACAAGGGCCAGGCTGATGTACGGCAAGGCATTGGATCAGAATGATGATGGAGAGAACAGCCCTGGCCAACTGAACTCGGCCGTGCCAGTGTGCCACTGTGGGTCGCGTCTTTGGCAGCAAAAGCTGTTTGGGATGCTGGCGTCCCTTGGTGTGGCCCCTTCTTCCCCAACAAAATATTCTCTGCACCTGCTCTTTGATTCAACCACTCGCATGTGCTGTGTGTGTGTGTGTGTGTGCCTCTTGATGACGGGCCCGGTCGTCTTATAAAGATGCCCCTCTGTCTCAATCAGCCCCTCTCTCTTCCGCCCTTATCATTTGCATCCAGCCTGATTCTTTATTGCTACTGCTTTGAACGCCTTATCGTTTTCTGTGTCCCATTTGATTTCAGGCACACATAAATACATTCTTCTTCGCAACAGCAATCATCTAGTTTTGCTTCTTTCCATTTTCCCTATTTTTCCTATTTCGCTATATCAAAACATATATATCATACATTTAACCAATCTCTAGAAAATGTTTTCTTTGCGTATGGCCACTAAACCTGCTGCAACCGTAAGTGCTCCCGCATACACTGATCCTCACAAACCGAGTCGGGATGACCACTGCGCCTATTTCTGTCCGACAAACTGCGCCTTTTGCGTCCACTGGCAGGACTGGGCTTTCTCCTTGGCTGGTCTCCGAATTCAGTACTGGTGGACTGCTTTTTTTGAGTGACACTTCATGTCCATCATCATCGCTTAAGAATGGTATATCTCGCACGGTCCTGGTCATTTGACCTCTAACGCAACCTTTCTTTGTTTTTTATTCTCATTTATTCTTTAGACCTCGCGATTGCTGTCAGCCATGTCTCTTTCTGCTCGCTTCAAGTCCACAGCCGCCTCTCAGGTAAGCTTATACTGGTTTCGATTCTTTTTTACCACTCCTGGCTACGTCGCTGAGTGATATTCCAGAACAACATCATCGTTTTGCTGACTGTCTGTGATCCACAACTGTCCAATAGGGCCTTAAAGATCGCCTTAGAGAACTCATCCCCCAAAAGCGCGCTGAGTTCAAGGAAGTCAAGGAAAAGTACGGAAAGGAATCTCTCGGAGAAGTGACTGTTGACATGGTAAGGTTTATTTTCAATTTTTTTGATCCAAGCCATCAGCTGGACTGCTTTTATTTTGAGCTGATGGTAAAAAATCAAATTTTCTCTTGGATCGCACATACATACATATTATGTATATCAGTACATATGAGCACACCCAAAAGTGTGTGTGTGTAATGCAACATTAGCTGCAACTTCTTGTTTATTTTTTGGATGTGCAAATCACTCATCTTTTGATGATTCATCCCGGCTTTCTCCGCGCAAATTTGAGCGCACATTTAATATCCAACTGTAGCTACATCATTCTAACTCTATCTATACATCTATATGTACCTAAATCTTCGCGATCGTATAGGCCCTCGGAGGTATGCGTGGGATCAAAGGTCTCGTCTGGGATACCTCTCTCTTGGATGCTAACGAGGGTATCCGCTTCCGTGGTTACACCATCCCAGAGCTCCGTGAGAAGCTCCCAACCGTAACTCCTGGTGGCGAGCCCACTCCTGAGGCTCTCTTCTGGCTCCTTGTTACTGGTGAGCTCCCTACTGCCGAGCAGGTTAAATCTGTCTCCCAGGAACTTGCTGCCCGTGCCTCTGTTCCCCAGTTTGTCAATGACATCATTGATAGCTGCCCCAGCACTCTCCACCCCATGTCCCAGCTCGCCCTAGCTGTCAATGCTCTCCAACACGACTCAAACTTCGCCAAGGCCTACCATGAGGGTATCTCCAAGAACGACTACTGGGATCCCGTCTATGAAGACACCATGGACCTCCTTGCCAAGCTTCCTCTCATCGCTGCCCGCATCTACCGCAACGTATTCAAGGACGGAAAGCTCCCTGCCATCGACAATTCCGCTGACTACTCACAAAACTTTGCCACACTCCTTGGCTTTGGTGAAAACACCAAGTTCGTTGAGCTTCTCCGGTTGTACCTCGTCATTCACTCTGACCACGAGGGTGGTAACGTTTCTGCTCACACAACTCACCTTGTCGGATCTGCACTCTCTGACCCATACCATAGCTTTGCTGCTGGCCTTAACGGTCTTGCTGGTCCATTGCACGGTCTCGCTAACCAGGAAGTCCTCAACTGGATTCTCAGCATGACCAAGGAGCTCGGAACCACCACTCCCACTGAAGAACAGATCAGAGAATACTGCGATTCTACTCTAAAGTCTGGACGTGTTATTCCTGGCTACGGGCATGCTGTCCTTCGCAAGACTGACCCCCGCTACATGGCTCAGCGCGAGTTTGCCTTAAAACACCTCCCTGAGGATCCTCTTTTCAAGACTGTCAGCAACTTGTACAAAATTGTCCCAGAAATCCTTAGCAAGCAAGGAAAGATCAAGAACCCATGGCCCAACGTTGATGCCCACTCTGGCGTCCTCCTCCGCCACTATGGCCTTGTCGAACAAAACTACTACACTGTACTCTTTGGTGTATCCCGTGCCTTTGGTGTCCTTGGCCAGCTTATCTGGGACCGTGTTCTTTGCCTCCCAATCGAGCGCCCTAAGTCTCTCACCACCGAGTCCATCAAGAAAATGTTCGAGAACAAGAGCAAGCTCTAAATACCACCATCACCATAACGTTATTCTATTTACATCTATGTGTGTCCCTTGCTAAGGCATAAACTTTGTTCCTGATGCCAACATTCTATTATATGGCAACTATAGAGTATAAAGTTCTTGCATGGCATTCATTGATGTGAAAACTCAAACTAGATAATATTTACTTTTTTATTATTGTCACAACACAGCCACCACCACTTTCTCCACCACACCTAATTGTGCACTTTCTACTTATATTTCTTGGCAATTGCACAACCATTATTCAGTTATAATGTAAAAAGAATACTACAAAAATATTTTAAAATCTTAATTCTTGTTATTTACACGTGATGTATTATAGCAGTCACACATGGCTTTATTTTTAAAGTTATTAGGCATAAAAGGCACCCCAAAGATTATATTTATATACAAACAGAAGGAATAATAGTAGTGAGCAATAGTTAATAATCATCAAATCACAATCATAATAGCACAGTCAATAATAATAATACATATATTCAAGAGAAAAGTCAGCTTCACACCATTCCTGAAAGAACAATATATATCTCAACATACATCAGAATTTGTGCAATTTTTAAAAATTGTTATTCAAATTTATGGTATATTTTGCTGGAACCCACCCACATCCATTGTGTGGCTGATTAGTAGTGAGATTCGACCATATACAAGTTGTTATAGGGGC
The DNA here is from genome assembly GCA_027575805.1 of Mycoemilia scoparia. Taxonomy (NCBI): domain Eukaryota; kingdom Fungi; phylum Kickxellomycota; class Kickxellomycetes; order Kickxellales; family Kickxellaceae; genus Mycoemilia; species Mycoemilia scoparia. The sequence goes on along the minus strand of JANBPU010000004.1, from coordinate 165,584 downwards.
TACATTTTAGCCTAATTGAGATCGAAAAGCCAATAGATCAACCCAATGGCAGGCCACACAATCTATGTCGGCCGGTTAAGGAAGCAGTAAACGGTCTGGAAGTTAGATCATTGTTTTTTCCATGTGATTCCAATGGATAGTGATAATTGATGCTCATCATACTTACAGGCTGCCATCTAAACAGGTATTCAATCTTGTCCAATATCGTAATATATGCAATTTGGTGGGTATCCCATCTATATGTGTATGTATGTATGTATGTATGTATATATATGTATCTTATAGAAATATAGTCTACTATAGAACAGTACATATATGGCCAGAGTTCACAAGGCCTTAGGCAAAATGGAGGGTCCCCAGGAGTAGTTGCATATAGATTGGCTCATGATTGGGCCAAAATCCAATGAAGACCCGCATTTCTGCCTACCATAGGTATTTGATCACTAGTGAAATCATCACATATTATGGCCAACAGCCATGAGATGCATATGCATGGTTCATCTAATTGTAAAACTTACGGGTTCCGCTTAAATTCATCCAAATCGACCTTTTCTTTGCTATTGTTCAGATGATAGAATTGAGCAAGTTCAGTATTTATATATCCAATAAATGCAGAGATACGCCAAAGTATCTCTATGATATACATATACATATTTATGCAGAATTTATATTGCTACAGTACCAATAAGGGCAAATATCACGCTTCCCAATAACACACCATCCTCGAATGCAGCTTGAATGGAATGCGTGTCTGCAGTTTAGCGTATGTACAGATTCGTTCAAGACATTGGGGGGAGTATTGGAAGAAGCATCAGTTCTCCGGGGTTTGGATGTTTTTGTTTCTCCGAGCAAACCGTCGCCATCATCTTCATATTCTTCGTGCATGTTGGTTTGCCTGCTGGTTTGGGGTTTAAGCGTTCCACTGCATACAGCACAAACGCCTTCGGGAAGCATCTTTATAGCCAACCTATCTGCGCTGTAATACTATAATAAAGATACATATTATTCAGGAAAGAGAGCGTTGGCTTTTTTGTGGATAATAGATACGCCACATGTAGCTATAACCACCCATATGTATCAGAATATCTATGGTATTTTTACCCCCACTGTGCTGGCCATCCATTCAGTACATATAAATACCAGATCCCGGCTTAGCAATCTACGCCCCATATAAATCGCATTGTATATAACCATTGAGATGAAGCGAAAATCAATAACATCCTTGTAAGTATGCATGGCTCATGTCTATGTATGCTTACCCGAAATATAGTCCGTACATCACAGTGTACCAGCTAAAGTCGATGTACGATTCAGTGTCGGTGAATTTTGGGACGATGTCAAACACGCCAAATCCAACCAGGACCAGTCCAAGCATTGTTGCGGTATATGAGGCTTGGTTTATCAGAGAAAACCACCTGTATACTTTTCTTGGTGTAGCTTGGTCGAGAGGATTTCGGGAAGATAAGTACAGCACTATAAATAGACAGAGATGTATATGGCTAGAGTAACCCTGCGCGCACGGTTGATATTCAGTGTTGTAATGCCTAAATCAATTGGCCAACTCACTCCGGCTGTTGTATGTGCAGTATGCAAACCACATCCACAGGAAATTTGTCCAATTGTTTGGGACGGCGTAGTAAATTGGTATAAATCTATGTGTCGAGATTTATGATTCAGGAGTATGTACAAAGGGGTTGTTTTGTTTTGTTTTGTTAGATGGATCAGGAAACATATTTCCTTTGTTTTGTTCGGGAGGGGGTGGGGGGTTTGCGACTAATCATTTAGTTAGGCACATTACTTACAGCAATATAAAGAATGTCAGGAATCGGCACTTTTTTGGATGCTTTTCCTTGAATGCATTGTACAGACTATATGATGCCGCGTTTATGACCACAAACAGGGCAAACATTATGAAATGCTTATTTTCATGGCCTAATGTATATTTGCAGTTTGGAATTTAGTGTTCTATTTAGCGGCATGTATGGCACTTGCTATATATGTATTTAAAGATGTTTGATGTGCATGTCTAAATGTGAATACCTTTGTGGACTTTGTTGAACTCGTCCAGTTTTCGCTGAAATTCTTCATCGGCTGTTATATGGTTTGGGATATTTTGCATGGTGTTGATATTAGTAAAGCTGTTGATGGAATGTGGCTGAAGTAAACGGCTTGTGGTTGCTGAAGAATGCAGGACAGGGATGTTTGGTTTGCTCCTATTTGAAAAGGCACGTGTAGATTCAATTCCCCAATAAGTAGTACGAAACAAATTATGGGCAATTATGACCGCAATGGTTATGTGTTTGTTATATTTCAGATTACTGGCAATCCATGTGTTTGTAATTTTTTTGCATTGATTATCATCTGCAAGTATTTATCAGCAGTGTGGGCGCGCTGTCTCATCAAGGATACCAGCAGATACTGTTGAAATTAGAATTTATTGATGTATGTGTGAAGATTGAAAACTATAGGTATCATAAATTGACCAGCTCGAGTAAGGCTACTGCTGAAATTGCGCAGCAACTATGTTTTTGCCATGGTAGGCGAGAGTTGTGGTTAGATCATGCTGCGATACTATTTCAAAATCATCAAAACCAATAATTGTCAGCATGTGTATAGCAGTTTAACCTGAATATGAAATTTGGGCTTATTGTTGCCGGTCTGTCCTTACTTGATACACGGAAGGGGGGCGTTTCCTTGGATGATGTACTGCCCATTTTATTCGAACACATTTGAAGCAGCATTGTCGAGTCTTTCATCAGCCTATTGAGTGGCTCTGTGGATTCGATACTAAAGTTGCCACGCACCTAAATGCGAACCATTTGTCCATATTTTATAGTCCAGTTTAAAACTAAAAATCACGTTGTGTCTTTTGCACATAAGGGAGGTTATTTTTGAAGGGCTAAAAACAGAGCATACATGATAATATAGGCTGGCCAGTATGTAATTTGAAACTGGCCTACTAGTAAAAATCAGCCCTTCAAAAATAATGATCCATAAGACAGGCATGTAGATGTCCCCTACCTCAAGCAAAGCGCCATTGCTGTCTAAGTGGAGCGAGCTCATACACCCAGGGATTGTAGCTATTTGGTCCAAAGGGTTGCTTTCCATGTCTTTTGGGGTAGCCATCGGGAAGGAGACGTATCCTATACACTATTGCTTTGTATGCGTGCTGTCTTGCAGAATTCGCTGCTATTTCCATTTGACATTATTTGCTGATAAAGAGCTGCCGCCAGGTTTATGGGTTGGCTATTGTTTATTTCTCCCCCTCTTCTTGCCCTACTACAAAGAAGGGATGACCTCAAAGAAGAGCAAGCGAAAGAGAGAGAGAGAGAAAAAACCCTAGCGATGATGCTGTGTGACGGCTAGGGTATCTTTGGGCTTTAGCTTTTACCACCTTTGGATCCACTGTCACCAGAACTATAGTTGGGCTTTGCAAAGTGGCTTCCCCGCCTGGTCGTAATAAACCACACAGCAATGCTCAGATAAGGGCGGGTTGCTCAAAGTCATGCAAAGCACACAAAAGGGGAAACAATGCAACTGCATTGGCAGCATGCGAGCGGCGGGCTTGGAAAGAAACTCGTTTATGGCTTTGCCTGGGAAGTTTATTGGGTTTCACCAAGTCAAAGTCAATGTCGTGACGGCCATGCAAACGCGTAAAAGGCCATTGAGGTGGCGAAATCCTTGGTGTAAGCTTCCCACATGCTATAATTTTTAGCCATTTATTCCTAAAAAAGCCTACACAATCTTTATTCTCCTTCGACCATATTTCCACACACTAAACGCGTTCCATAACCACCATCTTGCTTCCATTTTTCTCAAAGTGTGTGTTTTTTGGTCTCAATTGTTATAACAGCATATAACGCGTTAAGCCTTCGAGCCAGCCCTGTATACTATACTATATCTTCAGTGCTAGAATGACTATTTTTGGACGTCGGCCAGACTGCCCGCGTTGTGGCAAGGCCGTATACATGGCCGAAGAGGTAAGTCAGCAAGCTGCATTTCCAATTCGGCATTCCTCTATTTGTTCAATGCAGAGAGTAAGGATCCAAAATTTATGTCCCTGGCATACATAGGTCCTTGGTCCAGAAGGGTCTTGGCACCGCTCGTGCTTCAAATGCAGAGTAAGTGGATAAAATGACTGCTACATTCTATTTATAATGCATGCATATATGGCGGCGTATTTGCGCTTTACAAGCAATTTAAATGGAAGGCGATAACACTGCAAAATATCAATAGAACTGCAACAAATCGCTATCATCGACCAATATGACTGAGCATGATAAGGAAATCTATTGTCGGGCCTGTTATAAAAAGCTATTCAGCCTCAAAGGTTTGTTGTAATTTATTCATATAATCATTTACACACACACACACACACACACACACACAGCTCCATGGAGAATGGTTTCATCCAGAAATATATACCCCATGCTAACACCACCCCACATTTGTTTGGCGTTAGGGTCAAGGGCCTTGCTGGATCCAATAAAAGTAAAACATGATCCGCATTATGATAGCAATGACCAGTATAAGGCATATCCTGCGCTGCCAACACCGCCAAGCCTTTCTAGTATGCCATCCTCGATGTCGGCTGCATCGCCAGAAAGCAATAGAGCATCGCCAACCCCTACATTCTCAGACCATGCTGAATCATCGCCATCGCCAAAACCCACACAAAAATTTCCAGCCGCCAATACGCCCCCACGCTACTTTTCTCCGTCTGCTGTATTTGCAACAAACCCTCGCCAGCTCAACATTCCAACACCAAAGGATCGGTGTCCTCGTTGCGATAAAGTCATATATGCAGTTGAAAAGGTAAGATATAAAAGTTATACATTGTGAACCACCAGACCATTACAACCGTAGAATTGGCATATTCCAAAGCAGGCCTTTTATTTCATATTTTTGTTTTTTGCCTGCTAACTCATCTTTGGCATAACCGATTATTATAGGTTGTTGGTCCCGGAGGTCCCTGGCACAGGAGCTGTTTAAGTTGTATTGTAAGTATTGCATACATTCTGTTTTGTAAATCATATGATACGTGTGTTTCTGGAAAAGCATATGACTAATTGTAATATGGAATTGTCTTCTAAATGTTATAGAATTGCAAAAAATCGTTGAACTCTGGCCAAGTTGTAGATCATGAGGGAGAGGTAGGTCATTTTATCTATACTTATAATTCAAAATGGTGCTGTATATATATATATATATATATATTCGTATCTTATCTTTTGGGGAGCACACTTAGACCACAATATGCATGTTTGAATATTCTAAATTATAGGCATACTGCACATATTGCCATAAAAGGATGTGGAAAGAAATGCCTAAGCCTCGATCTCAATTCCAAGGTGGTAGCGAGTCTAACCCAGATTTTTCGCCAAAATCACAGTATTCGCCACAAGCAACAGTTCGTGAACGCAGCTACTCTGTGAATCTAGATTCCGGTACAATAAGGGCACAGCAAGGGTATAGAGACGCCGAACCTTCTTCGTCACCAACTTCCGTAAGGACACGGTCGAGGTTGAATACTCTTATGAGTGAGAGCTATATGCCATCGAGAGCACCCACACCATCAATATCAATGCTTTCCAACTTGAATTCGAATGGTGGGTCAACGGTGCGTGGTTTGATTCCGTCGACAACATTTTCGACATCTTATGTTCCTAAGCGATTAAACTTCAACATACCCGCCGACACATGTCCCAGGTGTAATGAGAGAATCTATGCAGCAGAGTTGGTAAGTAACCATGGTGCAATTTTCGTATTCATTTGAATGTATTGATATATTTTCAAATTGATGAGTAATGTAAATTGTACTTTATTTGATTTTGTAATATCTATCGATGTTTAGATGATTGGTGGCGGTCGCAAATACCATCGTAGATGTTTCCGTTGTCAAGGGTGTAGTCGAACTATGGATTCACAAAACATGAATGACAGAGACGGGAACATATACTGCAATAAATGCTACAAGACAAACTTTGGGCCCAAGGTAAATATATTATCCACGAACATTGGCTGCTATGACTTTAATCTTCGTAAATGCCTGGATTTGTTCTAATATCTCCTCTACATTTATGAATACACAACTATCTCCATAGCTCACAGCCTAATATTTAATTATGACGATGTGGCAAGATGTTCTCTGAGTGAATCTAATAGTGACGACAGGAGGGTGTATATTTATGACTGTTCTTATTTTGACTAACAAACTTGTAATGACCACAATGTATCTCATGCCAAATCCCCCTTTCCCCCTTTTTCCCCTTTCTTTATATATCCCCATATTATGACGTTAATAACCCTCCTACACTCCACCTTCTTGGAGCATACTTTTTTATTGTTCCATATTTTCATACTTAGCCTCTACATATGGATCGTTGTTTTTTGAAGGGCCAATTTTTGCTAGTAGGTCAGTTTCAACTTGCATATATTGACCAGTCTATATTATCATGTATTCTCTGCTTTTAGCCCTTCAAAAATAATCTCCCATGTTTGTACACACCATATACTTTATATTATATATATATAACATTCCTCTATCCCATCCAAGCCGTTTGTTTTTTGCTTTGAAATGTGTTGGCATTTACATGCTACACAATCTTACTTTTTAAATATATATATTATATATATACTTTATTACTATTATTCTCCACATGTGTGTGTATTGTTAATACGAAATCTTGCCATAAAACACAATTTAGTTTGAAATTAAGATTTTATTTTAGATGCGTATGAAGTAAATAAATATATGTCAAAATGTGAATAATATCAAGAAAAATAAGGTTTTGTATATGCTATTAACGTCGTCATCGTTACAATTGTTTGCTAAAATTAGCTTGATAGATCTCTTGTAGTTAGAAACTTCAGCTGGTTATGAAGTTTTGAGGTTGATACCTGGAATTTATTGCTGGCCGTAGCTCTGATTCCTTTTAGTTTAACCGGATTTTGCTGATCCTCTTCATTATTTTCAGATACTTCCCTGCTGTTCTTGGCTTGTTGTTCAGCAATCTGTCTCATTTCCCACCGCATTTGTTGGACTCGGGCTTTGAGTTGGCCCTTGACAAACTTGGTGGCTTGCCTCTCATTGCTGGACTTGAGTATCCGGAGTATAGCGTTTCCATGGTCAGTTGCAAGCTTGCTTTGCTTCTTGAGTTGATTCAAGCTATCAACATTTTTGTGCATCCATACTGAGTGAGTTCGTCTTACAGGGTTGGAGAACAAAGATCCCTTTCCATAACCAAGTAATAGCTGCTGTGCTTGCCTTTTGGCTTCTGTTGGTGACATTGCTGGCTCGTCATCATCGCTATCTATGGTGTTTAGAAGGGCTGATTGACTTTCACCATGGACTGACAAAGTAATCGGAGACTGAATAATAGAATCACGTAATGATTGTATATATGAGTCAATCAGGGTTTGCACTGGTCTATAGTATAACTCAGCAACTGCCATAAGTTCCTTGTAGGTCTGGGATTCTAATTGTTCCTTCGGAATTCCATCAGCATCATCTCCGCCGTTAAAGTACCACTTCATCAGCGATACCATGGAGAATATAGTCTGGAAGTCCTGCTGAGACAACCTTTTATGTGAGCGCGATTTTCCGCATAGTGGTGGAAGCAAGAGATCCTGGAATGTCACTAGAACTTCGTTCCATACCTTCAGGATCACCTCATTTGCTACTTCGTAGTAAAGTTCATGATATACCATGTGGAGATTGTTTTCCAAATAGTTAAAGATCGGAATCAATGCGTCCTCGGAGTTTTCTGTCTTTGAGGCCATGGGTCCACTTCTTCTCTGGCCAAGTAATAAAAGCGACATTGGTCGGTCGCCTATTCCCAAAGACTTTCCCTTTTTACGACACGTTCTAACGCACTGGTGCAGCTGCTCACGCAAGTATGAAGATATATGCTCGATAATCAATGTCTCCATATATTCCTGGGTTCTGCTAAGCATGCGGATCATGCGTCCAAAGTAAAACTCAACATCGTCTTTTTCTCTGTCGATCGTGATGCTTAGGTACAAGTAACCAGCGGGCTCAAGATCAAGAGTAATGTCCTGACTGGAATCGAGCTGGTGGAATAGGCGTGGTGACAATGGGAAATAGCTCCTTGCATGGGTGCGCTCTTTTGAGCCCAGCTTTTTGGGTCCACCTCTTGTGCAGACCCGTACTTCAATTGGGGCACACCTATCCTCAAGGGCTCGAGAGAAATCACAATCAAAGGTCTGCTCCCATCGTGGATTCATGCCATTCAACGGGACTCTTCGCGTCTTTCCAATAAGTTTGTCTTCAGTGCGACCGTCTTCCATGATAGGGGTGATGAGCTTCACATAGGGTCTTGCCGACTCATCGAGTTCACTGTTGCGCAATGCTTTGTAGATGCCTAATCCCTCTGCCCGTATAACCTTGACAGAAAACAGGTAGTAATTTTCATCGGAAACTTGTTTGAGTGATGGTCGGTCGTCGCCACCCAAGTCTTTGACCAATTGAGCCACGCCAAGGCTTTCATTGATGTCGAAAAGGCGGTCCAAAACATAGGCAACATTGTTAATTTTCGCACACATTTCTGGTGTAAAGTAGACAAGTCCAGTGGTCTTGTCAACGCTGTAGTTCTTTTTGTTTTGGTTTTCGGCCTTTGCCCTATTCAGAGTGGCAAGGAATGCCTGTTCCATTGCAATGGCATATTTTTCAAACGATTCATAGAGAATCTTTGCAAACCTAGTAATGAACTCCGCCTTGACCTCTATATTTGGCCAATGAATTCGCTGCAACATCTCTACCTGCTGAGAAAAGGCAACAATAAGATCGTTAGCAGAGGACGAATGCTTGTTAATATCAGAAGATTCGTATCTGTTGTCCATCTTTAGCGCATTTTTGATCCAGCCAGCAGATTCTCGTTCAAGAATACTGAGCCAGTGATCTACGTTGTCTCTAAACAGGCGGCAAAGGTCAACCAAGTCAATAACCTCTTTAGAGTATTTTTTCAGGGCGGCAGTAAGATCCGTCATTTTATTGTGTAACTGCAATGCAGCCTCCAAGTTTGCACCATCTGGGGAATATCCATGCTGACGAATTCCATCCAAAAGGGTATTGGAAAGCATCAAAAACTCTGTCTCGAATAATATAGTGGGAATATCATATCGACGGTCATTTGTAGCCAGATCCTTTGCGGGCAAAAGTTTTTTGCATAACTCAAAGTCTTCCCAAATTTTCTCTGCAAGACTATGAAACAGTGCAAAGTCGTATACTCCAGTATTGCTTTCGCCAAATGCCTGCTGATAGATGTATTTGTAGCGACTGCTAATCTTAGGCTGAAGGAGATGCTTGCAATTTCGTCTCTCGTCATCTGAAAATGGCACACACAATGTCTTTTGCAAATCAACCCATGCGTCTCCAATTGCCAAATAGCGCAAAATGGAGTTGATGGGTTTTAGGGTAGATGGTGTTTCTGTATGTAAAGAGGGTAGAATGTCACCAAATAGTCCCAAGACATAAGATTCTACTTTGGATTGAACACGAAGCAAGTAGGCCTGGTTTGCATTGGTCCAGTCAGAAATTGTAACAATATTGCGATTCTTTTCAACATTAGCCAAAGCATCTACCAAATACTGGACTGGAAGTTTCTCTCCAATCACCAGGTCAGCTATTATGTCGAGGTAGCAGATGGCTCTGAACTGTGCACTAACTCTCCACCCAATCGCACACTGTCTTAACAGATCCTCTGAGTGAGTAGAAAGAGATACCAGTGCTTGAGGATTGTTTGAAGCAGAATGAACTTCAACAATATCATTGATAATGGATCTCTCTATCAATTTTCTAAAATGAGCAGTCGCATTTTCAGGAACAAAGTGGAACGTGGTAGAGCCATAATTTTCAGTTGAATGTGTTGACGATGGACCCTGACTTGAGGCTGGTGTGTCAAAGGGAGAATAGTTATAAGTTTTCTTTAGGGCGAATGATACGATGAGCTGGTCGAGGGATGTTTCTTCCCGACTCTTCCATCTCTTGTAGGCAGGGTCTGATATGAAGTCTGTCGGACGACCAGCAAAACTGCGGTCTATCTTGGTCAGATGAAGCCACTTCTTGAGATCGTCGACGGCATTGCTTTCTGTGGCTTCTTGCTTTAGCTGCTGGGTAATATAGTGATGTTGAGTGGTTTGCATTTTAAATATATGTTGCAGCCAATCTGATACAGATTGGTGATTAGAAGATGTTGTTGTTGTTGCTGCTGCTGCTGGTATATGTTGATAATGATGCTGTTGGTGTTGTGATGTAGAATTAAGTGAAGCTGTGGATGACAATGTATTGAACCCAGTACCATTTGAGCGGCTACTCGTTGGTGGCGATGTTTCTGCGAGTGGAATGACTCCAGGCAGATTCATGCTGTGATAATGACTTAAGCGAACACATGCTCTTCTAGCTAGCCTGCTACTACTCTTTGAGTTCAGCATTTTACAAAGAACCACAACCAGCTTCTCAACTTGGCTGACTATTATACGAGAAATATCCTCCTTTTCGATAATCTGCTCAAATTTGCACTTTATCAGGGCAAATTGGGCAAATAGCTTGAGGACATCATCGATTGCTCCGGTATCGATAAGGTTCTTTGAGAAGGCCTTGACCTTGAGCGCATCCAAAAGCTGGTTGTAGCAGCTTTTTGTGAATGGGTGAACAGAATCATTTAAAACCTCGCGACCAAGACATTTGATGATAGACTTCATTAGGTCTGGTGTCAACTTTGCCTCACCATCATCATGACCTCTGCCTGGGTCAGCAGTTTTCGGTCTTATCGGACTATTTTGGTTTTTGCGCTGACGAATGTTGCTTACAATCCCGAGCTTAGCTCCATCTGCGCTTCCAAATAACCTTGCTGCATTTTCGCCAAGATCAGCCAAACTTGAGCGCCAGTTTTTCGGGTGGAATTGCTCTCCGAAGGATGTGTGTGGAAGTATTGGTATCTCCTGGTTGAGATTAGAGTGGTCGGCTTGGCGGTAGTTGCTAAGAACTCTCCCATCTTTTGTATAAGCGTGGCGACCATATATACCGATTCTACTTGGAATGTTCCTATTGTATCGTGATCCGTCTCCTGATGATGTTGATGGTCGATTGGAATCATTGACATCATTTGAGGCTTGGACCGAAGGATGTCCATTGAAGTATGAGGCGAGGCGCATGCGTGGCGGAGCATTTCGACTTTCCTCCTCAAGGAGCAACGCGAAGCGGAGGGCATACTGGTAGGTTACACGCTCATCCACGCTGAAGTCGAGAGCCACTGAATCCAGCTTTTTCTGTAACTCAATAACCTCAACAGGCCGCACATCCTGTATGAGCGATGCCATAGATTTGCCAAAGGATGTTAGGCTAGATCGAGTGGCTACCTTGGAGTAAGGGTGGCGAATGGCCTGCTGGTCATAATCCTCCCCTGCCTTATCGCTATTGCCAAAGCTTGGAATTTCGGTATTAATAAACTCGCCATTGCTATCATAGCCTTCACTTTTGATGTCTAGGGAGCCATCATCTATACCTGCTTTTTGTATAGATGGTGGCAATGGCGCCTTTGCAGCTGTATTCGCTATTGCGGGTGGAGTAATGGGTGTGATTACTGCTGGCTTTCTGAAATTCCCAGTGTGGTGTATATTTATTGCACTGTTGCTTATCGAGCTGTGTGGACTTTGGTCTAACCTTGTTTGTGAGTAGTTTGGGCCACTACCCAAAAGCGAGGCCTGCCGACCTACTAACGAGGTTGCAGAATTTCCGGGGTTTGGCGAGGGACTAAATGAATATTTGGCTTCTTTTGTACCTGGCAGCTCTCCGTATATTGACATTGGCGGTAATGTGTCTACCATTTAAATCTCATGGGTTATAATTTCAAGTTCAATAATTAGTCATAAAGACAGTAGCGGTGTTCCGAAAGTAATGTAGGAAATGGCCTATATGCGGGGTCTTCTTTAAAAACAGCCGCTCAGATAAATAATATGCTCAGATATAGAAAACGTAGCCGAGGGCCGATATAGCAAAAAAGTGATAGTAAAGTATCTGTTTAGAAGTGCAAAATCGAATAATTTTAGCTGAGGGTTAGAGAGAGAGAGAGGGGGGAGAGGTCAATTGGGCCTTTGTGTCCATCATAATAAGCACCAACCCTCAGCATCTAACCCGGAGTGTGAGAATAAACAGGTTCCGCTTGAGACTTTATTTATTTAAATAGCTGTGCGTTGCTGTAGTGTCTGGGGATGCTTCCAGTAGCAAAGCAAGGGCATTGCAGTTCCAAAAAGCTTACTCTTATCGCAGGTCGAACAATGTCCTACAGCCCGTGATTGTCAATATGCTTTGCTTCAAGTTGTTTACAAGCTAAAAATAGCAAATGGGACTGAGCAATGTTGTACGGTACCCTGTTAATTGTTTACCATCTCATCTTCTCAATGACTTATATTGCTCATTCATTGCTAAACCCAGAGAGGGTTCAGTGTTTGCCTTTTGAAAACGAGTCGATGAGGGGCGGGGTGCTATCGAAATTAGCCATCTATTTTAGTATTTCGCATGATCCAGGCTTATTGGGATTGGCATAGGAATGTTTGGATTGCGATGGTCCGATTCTTGACCTTTTTAAAAATATCTACGAGTTTGAGGGGAAAGGCTGATGACAACGTAGCACTTTTAGCGAAATTTTTATTTGATATAATGAAGCGGTTGAGGGAGAGTTTATGTGAGGTCTGCACTCAAAGCGTAAATCATTTACACCTGACAGATCAGCATTTTCTCAGGACTCCTTTTGCTTTGCACAACATGAAGTCAGTCCACATATCGAATTCACAATTCTGTAACGAATATTGATTGGGCATTGAAACTCTTCAGTTTAATACTGATCTAACCTACAAAGGTAATGATGAAAAAGTTAGAATTAGCATTTGAATTTTTAAATTACTATACTATAGATGAATTGGTATAGCTGCAAAGTATTTCAATGCACTCTCATTTCAACTTTGGTCACAAAGGAAATGCCAGCATCTGCAGCCAATTTTTATAATATTGTTTTTAGAACAACTTTTACAATAATGCATTCATTAAATGAATCAATATAAACAGGTGGTATAAAAGGAGGCCCACAAATACTACCAAAGAACCATAAACAGGTGCAACATTTTGTTCAATATGTCAGTACACGGTCATAGGTATAGAAGCGTTGCTTGTTTAGAGTGGCATTGAGATCATTTTGTGACATTGCAGCGCCGTAGATTAGATGTGTTATTCACTTGAACCTAGCATCTCAACAAAAGGAAATTCTAAAGAGGTGCTTGTGATGGGCATGCCATTGATTAATTTCAGTTTCTGATGATGTCACTAATAAGCGGAATGTATGGAATAAAATTAGCCAATGTTTTGAGATCTCCATGCCAACTTGTTGTGTTTACGTCCAGGCTTTCCGATTAAACCTGTTAGGCCAATAACACTTGGTTTGCCACACCACTTTTGCTTCTTTTTATTACTAAAGCGCCTGGATTTCGCTTATTTTATACATCTATCACACAATTATCTAAGTAAATAATAATGCTAAGTTTCAAAGACGCCTTTTGGGACAATTCCGGCCCAGGCGAACCTTTGGACTACCGTAGATCTCCCAGCAGGTTATACGTAGAAGTACAGCACGGCGCTAACGAGTGTGACGAAATTCTCGAGTTTGTGCAAGAATGGCTGAGAATAGAGCAAAGCTATGCCAACGCATTGCAGAATTTGGCAAGCAAGCAAATGCGACCTTCAGGTTTTGGTCGTAATGAGGGGGCAACCCTCAAATGTGCATTCGAAGGACTCACAAAGGAATGCCAACACTTGGTTGACGTTCACACAAGGCTTGGGAAGGAGATGAGATCCAAGGTTATTAGGCCCATGCGTGACTTTGCTACTGAGCATCGTTCCCGGATAAATGGGTCGTGGAAGATGATAGACTCAATACTTGGAAAGGCAAGCATTGAGTTTGTCAAAGCCGAGAGGGCAAGGCAGGTCAGCCACAAGAGAGCAACTTTATACGAGTCAACAAGGATTACCCATGAATCCTTACTTGCACAAAAGCGTGAAACTGAGGGTGAGGGCTCTGTTGGTGAAAATAGCACGGAGCAACAGCAGCAACAACAAGCAGCTCAGCCAGAAGAACAAGAAAATGGAACAAATGACCTGGCATCTGCATCAATTATCGTTGGCAATTTGGCACTTACACGCCACGAGTTCCACGTGATGCTTGAGCGTCTTCGTATGGAACTTCCAGCCCATGATGTTAAATTTGGTGTCTTTGGAAAATTCCGTGGACTGGTTACAGGCTATGATCTTGTCTCTTGGTGGAGAGGACATTATAGCACGGTAATAAAGACGGAAGAAGAAGCAGTGTCAATTGGCCAAAGCTTAATGGATCAAGGGTACTTGCGTTATATGGGTAGAGGATCTGGGTTCCAACCACGCTCCAATGCATACTATCAATGGAAGAGCGCTGCTTTGCAATTCACTAGCGACGAAGAAAGTCGGCAACAAACACGTTCAAGGTTTATTCCAAGCGGCATTGATGCTCTTAGAGACAGAGTATCATCATCATCTGATAATCCTAGTGATGGAATCAGTCAAGGAAAGACACTGGCCCAGCTGAAGACAGAGGCCGAAGAGGCCGATCAGGAGTATCATAGCCAAGTTTTGACAGCCGAAATATATAGATCAGAGCTTGAAGAACAGCTTTCTAGCTACCTTGAAATCATGGAAGCATGGGAGCTAAATCGCTTGACTACCATGAAAAGCTTTATGGAGACATTTGTTGGTGTTCAAGCAAAGATAGTCCCGGTGCTCTTGGCCAGCAATGACAGGAAGCAGGTATGTTACGAAACTATAAAGCCTAGCCAAGATATCCAGTGGATTATTGAACAGCACGGAACTGGAAGGTTTGTCCCCAGACCTATAATCTACCACAAGTTTGGAACTAGCCCTGCACAAACACAGATATTTGGAATCCCTCTAGATGAGCAAATGTTAATATCAACAAAAGCTATACCTCTCTTCCCAGCCAAGGCCCTGAGCCTCCTAAAGAAATCAACAGCACAGATGTCCATTGCTGAAAAGAGAAAGATCTGGACTTCAGAGCAGCCAGCCAGGCTTATCAGCGAACTCAAAGTGTCTGTCAACTCGGGCTACAAGGTAACTCTGAAGGATCTCCGCAAGTTTGAGTTGCCTGTTGTCGTAAATGCTTTATATTTGTATTTATCAGAACTGCCAGACTGTTTGTGTACTCGCCCACTCTATGACCCCATCAAGTCATTCTATCAGGGCCGCGTGGACAAGGAATCACCAGAGGAGCGTGCTAGTGGCCTGCGCCATATCCTCCAGTCTATTCCGTCAAACAACCTCTCTGTCCTTAAGGCACTCTTTGAACAGCTATCATCCTTGGTTTCTGCAAATAAGGGAAAGGAAACTGAAGAAGATAACAAAAGCTGCGAAGAATTTATTGAGGCTATTAGTCAGAGGGTTGGCCCTGCCATTCTACGCCCTTGGCAGGAGTCAGTAACTGTCTTGCATGACAAGCACCAAATAAGGCTTGTTCGAGACTTTTTGGAATACTACAGCTTGATGCTAGAGCCAGTCGAGTTCTCTAATGCACCACCACCTCTGCCAACTCGTGTAGTGCAAGCCAACTACGCTCATGACAGCGACCCAACTTCTCCACATAGTCCCAAGTCTGACGAAAGCAAGGATCTTCCGGCTATTCCAGCAGAGAGTAGCGATACTAAACCAAAGTCTCAACCCCAGCCTGCTTCCGAAGTCATCAACAAGGGGGTGCAAAGTGTCACATCTAATGAAGGCTCTTCTCACAACCAGAATTCTAAGGAAAAATCTAGCATTGCAAATAGCACAGCCAAGAAATCAGATCCCGGGCTGGAAGGAATCCTGCCTTCGCCTGTCACACCAGCACCCTTCTCTGTAGATTTTGATTCAAAAGAAAGCGAAAAGAGTGTTGGAGGTAGGGATAGAAGTAAATCGCCTACAAATCAACCTGGAGGTTCTTCTCATGAACAACCACTAACACCACCTACAAAGGACGATATGGATTTCTTCCTCAAAGATGATGATTCTGACGACGACGATAACTAGAAGTTTTGTCAGCACATTTATATTTATTTTAATATCCTATACTTTTGTTATTTGGTCTCCAATTCAAGAGCCACCAGATAATTATTATAATGTTCTTTTCAGCTAACTTTACACATCGACAAAAAATATTTTTGGAATAAAAGTTTATTCACACGCGTTTATAAATACGCTACTAGTGTGTTTCAGTGAACATGAGAGTAGGAGAATGGATTGCAGCGGGATTGAAACAATCTGATGCTATACTATATGCTGGTGTTCATGAAGTGGCTGGGACTAGAGTTCATCATGCTGGTAATTTTCTTTAGCATCGGGGTCATCTTGCTCAGCAGTTGTTTCGGCCTTTTCGTTAGTATCGTCTTGTTCCTGATTTTCATCATCATCAGCAGTAGCGTCATCGGTAGGCTTTTCGGCTTCAGTGCTTGGAGTAGACTTCTTTTTGATCTTTTTGGCAGCAAGTTTTGTGAATGCATCCTGGATGGACTGAGACTTCTCGACAATAGACTCAATGGTGAGTACGGGATTCTCGGTATCCTTGAGCTTATTTTGGGCAGCCAATTTGGTCTCAAGCCAGAGCGAGACATCTTCTATTAGGACCTCCAACTTTTCAAGACTGTCTTTTACGGGCTCGAGCTCTTCCTCTGTATATTTTTCGCTGTAGTTGTTTATTGTCTCACGAGATTTAGTAATGACATCTTCAAGGGATTTAATAAGATGGGGTCTGTTTTCCTTCTCGACTTTTCTGTACACGAGCTTGTCAAGAGAGTCGCGAAGATTTTCGAGTTGGGACTTGACTTGTGGGGTCTTGGCAGTGTTGCTGTTGTCCTCCATCCATTCAGAAGCCTCATCTGCTTTCTTCTCCAATTTGGCGCGCTCATCTTTGGTTGTGACAGTGATAAAATCGTCCTCATAGATAATCTCTCTAATTTGATATACCAATGATTCGAGGCTGTTGAAGGCAGTTTCTCTATCTTTGCGCTGTTTGTCATCTTTGTTCATACGCTTGAGTAGATCACGAGCCTCTTGTAAGGCATCTCCATTCATGGATCTCTTTTCAAGGGTGCTTGAGTTAACTTTAAGGGTAACACGCTCGATAATGTGTTTTTGCTGGACCTTGGGCTTTGGTGTACGAGGTTTGGCTTCAGCCTCACTGGTGCTATCTGTTTTAGCCTCCTCATCTTTGACACTCTGTTCCCATGAAGAGAGCTGTTCTAGATAGCTCTCATATTCTGGATTGGTCGTATTATATATGGCTACAGCGCGATGAATCTTTGGTACACCAAACTCGTCAAAGTAGAACTGGGCCTTGACCAAGGGAGTTTCATCAACAACCAGGTCTTTGTTGATTTTGTTGATAGACGATTTGACTCCAGAAATTGTTGCTGACGAGTACCTTATCCATTTGTCAGTGTAGTAATCAAAATTGATTGTCATGTCTGACATGCGCTGGTCCTGGATGGTACTCTTAGGCCCAACGGGAGAGAACTTGGGGATTTCACTGACAACATCGTCACCGGTCATTTCCGAGTTGAAAACAGCTCTATAAGGTATGTTTGTTGAATCGGTTATGCGGATGTTGTTTACTCTGAATTTACTGCTCAAAGTTGCACCATAGAACGCAGTCCCCAGGACACAGGCCTCATCTGCGTTCAAGTTGCGGGCCAATTTATCCTTGGTGGCCACCTCTTCAAGCGCTTCCTGAACAAATGGTATGCGGGTGCTGCCGCCAACAAGAATGACCGAAGAAATGTCGTCAATGGTCACATTTGCTGCAGAAATAACATTATTTAGTGGAACATTGAGGCGGTCTCTTAGGTCCTTGCAGGCTTCTTGGAGCTCCTCCCTAGTTATTTTTATACGGAAGTCCACCTCTTCATGCAGGCTTTCTATGGAAGCAAATGCTTCAATGTTGGCACTGAGAATGGTCTTGACACGGGCGGCCTCCTTAAGGAGCTTTGCCATTGCGCGCCTGTTGTCGCGAATGGGGGTTGAGACTTCTGATCCATGCTTGGATTCAAATGCGTGTACAAAAAGGTTTCTTAACCGAACATCGATTTCAGAACCACCCAAGGTAGGGTCGGAGGACGTGGCCAAAACATTGATTTCTGTGGGCTTAGATTTACCAAATCCTTTTCCTTGAGAAAACGATGCGACGGTGACAACAGTGCTTCCTGCGCCCATATCATAAAAGATGTGAAACTCTTTTCCTTGCTCAAACTTGCGGCTCATGCCATAGTTGAGGGCAATCGCACTGCCATCATTGACGAGCGCTACAAGGTTAAGCCCGGCAATATTGGCAGAATCGATCATAGACTGACGCTGGGTAGGAGTATAGAATGATGGGACTGAAATCACGACATCCTTTACGGTTTCGCCGGTTGATTCGACAACAAGCTCCTGAGCATGCTGGAGTTGCATGGCAATGATTTCTTGCACAGACAGCGTACCATGTTTAGGGTCATCATATTTGAAGGCGGCTTTGCCAGTCAAGGGGTGTTCCACCAGTGCATTTGAGTACATCTTTTGGTAATCCTTGGCAAGGGCGCTGTCAAAGTCGGCGGCAATGAGCTGCTTGGCAGCAAAGAAAGTCTGTTCGGGCTTTCTTCCGCTAAGCCCCACAGCTTCTGAACCAAACGTCCTTTCCAAGCCGTTGACAACGACTACTGATGCAGTCTTTCTTTTTGAATCGCGATTGAGTACCAAGTCCAATGGCTTTCCAGGCTGGACCAGAGCCATCTTGAACCATTCTGTGCCATAGTCAATTCCGAGTATTGCAGCAAGGGCTTGCGGAGTGCTGATAAGTAGCAATGCGAGCACCCCGGCAAGCATGAACGGATATCTATACATTAAAACAAAAAGGAGAGGAACCTATAAACTAAAACACTTGTGAGGAAAGCTGTGCTGTGCAGCGAAGGCTGGAGAGACCATTTATACTTGTTTCTCAAACCCAGTCTGAGTGGGAACTGGGATCAACCAACAGAAATCAGCCGCGTGTAATTACGAGAAAATGCCATAATAGTAAGCTCTTGACAGTAGTAGTTAAGTGACCTTTAGTTCTGTATTAATGATGTGCGGATAACAGAGAGGACTGCGTATAGTGATACTACCACATAAAAGAGAAATGGCTGTCATAAGCGAGGGTAAATACTGGACTAGTAGGTCTTTAATTTTGCAAAACTGTTTACGAATATTAAGGCAATAAGTATATGATGTATTCTATTTCTAGAGGACTCAAATCTTTTGGTAGTGGTTGTTGATATCAACCCATTCCAATGGGCGAAGTGCCCCCTGCCTTTAAGTACTGCCGTTAAGCAAATTGCGATATTTCTCAATGCATACTTGGCACTTAAGCCGCAAAACCAGCTGGCAATCATAGCATCCTCTGTTGATAGATGGTACGTAAAACGGACTCAAACCAGCATTTGATGATGTGACATCCCTGACGACTAACCGGACCATGCATTGTATTTGCAATATAGCCAATTTATATATCCAAAAGCTTCGCAATTAGAGCCCAACACAAATAAAGTCTCGCTACCAACCGTGTATCATCAGTTTCGGGTAATCGACGAGACAATTATGTCTGATATAATATCGCTGGTAAATGATGAGGCTGAATGTCCTCAAAATGATCGGTGTAAGAGGAAATAAGTAATATCTGAATCTTGTGGTATTGTCCTGACGCTGGTATTCAAGTAATATCATAATGCAATTCATAGCGACGAGTATGACGGCCTGTGCTATATCTAGGGGATTGTGCTGTAAGTTGTACCATAGAATATAAGGTTTGAGCTGTCTAATCTTTGTTTTGCATAATGTCAGCTATAAAACCTTTTGTTTTTAATTGGTGTAGATATAAACAGAGTTTTAAAGGCAGATAAACTAACGAAAATCCACTCTCGACTCTTGGTGCTGTCTGTATCAGGAGACTCTTCGATCCAATATATACCTATAATGAATTCAATATTCTCGGCACAAAAAAGCGTAAGTGATTAGTCTTGAGAAAAAGTATATATTATTGCCACTTTGTACATAGAAAGTATTTACATGTAAAATCGTGACTCTGCTTTTAGAACATCTTGATTGATGTTGCAAAAATCTTTGGAGAGGACTCGGTCTTTCTTCAGCAGGCCTCCGACATTACACAGGCAAACTATGTGCGTTTAAATGATCCAAGGGGACTGCTTCAACACTTGATGGTAAGCTGTTATTTGTTATTTTTATTTTGGAAATCAACAAGTCCTGAGGGGCATTTCTAAATCACTCAATTCAATATTTAGGTGTCATTCTTGCCTGACCATTTCACGAGGAACTACGTATATCTTCCAGGAAAAGACCAGGTTGATTTCAGAGCTGCTTGTTTCTGCCATAAAAGGATTATCAGTGTTGGATACGTGTGTTCAGTGTGCTTGTCAAGTAAGGTCCAATCCATACATACAGACCGTTATATTTGCACATAATATTTCTAATTATCGAGTAAACAAACAATTCTATTCATTCTTCACATTGATAGTCTTTTGTGAGTATACCCCGGTGTGCTCTACTTGCGAGTAAGTATAAATGTAGAGAAAGGTTGTTTTTTCTGAAACTCAATCCAAACTATCTAGCTAATGGTTTTGCTGGTTTCAAATTCTAGGTCAAGGTTCTCGAATAATGATGCAACAAAGTTTAGTGACAAAGCTAGTGTTGTAAAAAGTAAACCTGCTGCTTGAACATTGTGGCGTGATTTTATATTATATCCGCGTAGTTTGTATTGAATAGTTACAACATAAAAGCAAATGCACTGCAAATTAAACCAAGTTGCAAAATTGAATATCTGCAATAGTACAACTACAACTATATGGGATGGGTTATTATTGATATCTGGTTTTTTGGATCTTTCTTTGGACTTTTGCGGGCTATATACGCCTATGTTCATATCCACACAGGATGTTACTAACATTGTCAACATGATAAGATATGTTGGTACTATTTTTTACAATATTTTACCTTTGGTTTAGATAGTCTATCGGTCATGTAGCCATATGCCTAATAGGTTGATAAACATTAGAGTAAATCTTACAGAGTATATTTTATAAATAATGCTTTTCGGATTATAACCCAGTTTCTTACCATACTAGGAGTCGAGTACGCAACAAGAATTTCTATAAAGCAATTGGAATTTGTATCAAATAGGCATGTTTTGCAAACACATTTTTATTTTTGGAAGAACGGATTACCTAGTTCCGATATACGACTATCGGTTTTTTTGCACCTGACTGTTCCAAATCCCATATACTTATCCGTGTATTTTGATAGAGCACGGTTATCTATGTAGTTAAAGCATACCAGGTCATTAGAGCCCATAAAAATACACGTTTTCGAGTTAGTGAGGTTAAAACTGGTGACGGCATACTTATGAAGTGCTTTGTTAGGAGCCGTGATATACTGGTATACAAGTCATCATTTTGAACAGAGACATCAAAAATGGATTTGGCAAGGAGGGTTTTTGTTATCTGTTCGCCAGTGCCTGAAACATGTAAATTTATACAAATAAGTATTGAAATATTTAGTATAAAACTTTTGTTTGGTATTTCTGCTTACCAGTTAAACTGCACCCAGATATATAATGATCCATGTCGACGTAATCACCGCCAGCCCAGCAACCACTTCCGTAAATGGCAGCCTAACAGACAAATATCAAGATCTTTAAGTATCTGGTGGTATGCTGTATATACAGATAGGAAAACACAGTGACATGAATTACCTCGCCTACTCTGCCTGGGAGTTTTATAGCTACACCGCCAGAACTGACTCCAGATGCTATATTTCCATTAATGTCGAGGCATACCGCACCAACTGTATCGTTTAGTAAACTTTCACCGGGATCTTTTTGAGAAGAAAACGTAGGATTTTGCTCTTCCTCCAGCATTTTGATAAAAGTTTCATACTGAGCCTTAGATGTATCTTTAAAAACAGAATTCATTAAATCCTGGTTAAAGGGTACACGTGGTAGGAAGCACAAGCATGGTAGTTAAACTTAGGGCGCATAGACTTACCAGTTATCAATTCAGTATTATCGCACATCTTGATGCTTCTTATTGAAGCCCACTCCTCAGCCCCACGGCCTACCAGCATCCTAAATGTATTGATACAAGCATGTAAACACCAGGTAAATTAAAGAGCGATTATTAAGCAGAGCTACATACATTGGTGGAACTAGACCAAGTTTTCCTGGGCCTTCTCGATCGCCCTCAAGTAGCTTATGAGCGGCACATATAGGATTCTTGATTCCTAATTCGAATGTTATTATAAAGTTTAATCACGCAGAGCATATAATTGTTTTGTCTTTGAATTTTAAATGGAGCAAGTACTTACTTTTGACAGCACTAACACCTCCGAAAGCCCCAGTTGAGCCGCACATAATACTGGCATCACATTCAACATCCCCCTCTCTGTTTAGGTTCGAACCAACGCCAGCATTGGTGTTTGGGTCATCCTATATTTCCATCACACACTTACAAGTTCAGGACTGTTCCAAAAAAAGGCGAGAATTTCCAATCGACAAAGTGGACTATCAAATACCTCCAATACCGATATTGCCTTTTGGGTAGCATCTAGGGCAGATCCTCCACTTTGCAGTATATTTGCAGCTTCATCACAAGCCCTAAACATAAAAATTTCGCTTGGTATTAGAGAAACCTACTCTTTTGATGTATTGCAGCCTGCTGACTTTATTTATTAGGCTTATACCGACACATCCGAATCAACAGTGTCTTGATTGTAAGACGCCTCATCAACATTATTTCAAGCCAGTGATTTACAGCACCTTTTCATCACCCGTTTGTACAGCCCCTCTCTTGATCTGGCATGATGGCCTACTCATCCGGCAAAGAAGAACTGTTCTTCATTCATGTCTTTATATGATGTCTTGATTGCTAGATGTGCATTTTAAAGCTATTACCTGCTCCCGCATGAACGAATACACAATATCTATGCTTGCTGTTGCTCATGTTTAGTAGATTCTGCCTTCTATTCTAGTAGCACCTTTCCAGGTTGGTATGGTACTGGCCGAGCCAATTTTTCCATTCGAGCGTGTTGTATCAAGTAATATGGGAGTAGAAACTATATGGTTTAAATTTGAGTAACAAAGGGCCCTATGGTGGACTCCAGCCCAGCAGAAGTGTGATAATGATAGTATAAATGCAAGATGGCTTGCATACTAACAGTATGACAATCTTGGTGGCAATGCCGTTGCGTCGGGAAACTTTGGAAAAAAGAATGATGCTTGTCTCTTCTATAATCAGATGTACGCTTCGATAGAGTGGCTACCTAGATATGTGTATGGTTCTGATCTCTGCTTTTGACAAACCTCCCCTCCCCACCACCACCACCACCACCACCAGCTCTATCAATCAGTTAGAATGACTTGGCTTAAGTATGGAACTCAATGCACGTACGCACAAATTCAAAGCTGTTGATTTCTGACTTGACTTTTAGTTCTTTTTCGTATAGATCCTGTGGGAGTTAATAGAATTCCGACTACTCGGCTAAATGGCGTGTGGTAGTTCTGCATCGATCCTTAGCATCCAAGTCGAGAGACCAATCATTTCTCAGAAAATCTGTTGGGTAAACGTGAGAGCTAACAAGAAGCTCGGATCGAAAGTAGAGAATAAACCAGCAAATAAAGCTTCCAGGTCTTTCCACTACTCAGTTGATTGGCATGTGTTAAAATATGATATTTCGAAAGTTGGCCAACAAGAAACGACAGCACAACAAGCAACTGGCTTTTGTCTTGATGAGAAGAGCTTTTGGTCACATACATGTGCAAGTGATGCCATACTCGACCAAAGCATCGTTTTTTGCTGCCATCGGGTGATCTTGGCACACAGACAAAATAGTCTGTGCTGTTTGATGTTGATGTGCTAAGCGTTTCTTTTCTCTTTTTTGTTCTGCCCTATATCAATAAATACATTCTTTGTGCCATGTTTAAATTGCTTAATATCCCATTCAATCCGTTCTCCACTTCAACAGACTTTTATTCGCTCAAAACTGCAAAGTCTGAACCTCATGCACAGGATGGTGTGGAAGAGAAAATAGGTAAGATCATCTTGTTCAGAGGCAAGCAGCCCTATGTTTCTTTATCTGCATACCCAATAAACTATTTCGACGGTAGAATAGAATGCTGGAATGGCTTGTATGGATATGTGGTCTATAGACGATGTAAATACTGCCAATACTGAGAAGGGAGACGAAGTAAAGTCACAGAGCTCCCACACAGAGGCTGAGAGTATGCCAAACACCAACACAAATCCCAGCAGGAGAAATTCATTCTATGAAGACTCGATAATAAGTAGTTCGCAAGCTGATCTTGGCATTGCCATGATCCTTCGTTCAAAGCAAGAAAGGCGTATGGGAAATAACGAAATGGCCAACAGGTTGTATGTGGATGGGCTTGAGCAATTAGCCAATGCAGTAACAGGTAGAATCTTGTTCACAAATAAACCTCTAATGATTATTGGTGTTGTTGTTGTTATTGTTGGTATGATACACACACCGCTGATACCAGGGCAATTCTAATTCCAGTATATATCTTTTGTAGAGACTTCTGAAATAGAAAACCAACAACAGAGAGAGCGTTTGGAGATGCTCAAATTAATTCTCGGAAACGGTGGGGGCGGCAGCAGCAACAATATCACCTGCCTGGCCCAAAAGTACCCACCAAACTACTTAATTGCCAAGACAAATTACACCAGCAACTATCCTGTCTATAATGTTAACCCAAACACCACTGTCGGAGAAAGAGTCTCGGAGGCAGCCTGGTTTTCCTTGGCCTTCATGTTTGCACTCTTTGGTGATGCTGTTGTGTGGGCGGCTACGGCATTCCAAGAGTCACGTCTCCCTGAGCTGACTCTGCATTTTTTGGCTTGGCTCTTCCACACAACCTGTTACATATCCAGCACATTCAAAATCCCAGAACGCAGCATTGCTTTTGGACAATATGTTGCCAACAACTTCATATCGCTTGATCAAAAAACCATGCTGTCGCAGAAAATGTACCTTGCTCTGTTCTCTGTATTCCAAACCATGTTGGGTTTTGTCGAAATCAAGTCTACGGCCAACAACAACAACAACAACAATAATAGAAATAACAATAATAATAATAGATTGAATTCCGAGTTCTTTTATAACAAAAACAACCACGAGGATAATGAAGACGAATATGTGTTTTATAGGGAAAAGTTGCATGTAGAGTAACTTTGTAAAGAACGATATGAGGCCTTTTATTGCTTATTGTATTTACTTCACTCTAAATTGTTTTTATATATAAGTATATATCCATATATGTTTTTGCAAGATTTGTTTATAACACACACTCACACATACACAAGATTCTCTGATGTTTTACTCTGCTTGAATTATCAAGAATTGGTGTATACATGTCCTGGTATATGATTATACTTTAATATTTTATTAATTTGAGAACTGTATAACTGAACACATCCTAGATTGACATACATCTCAACTGGGACAATATTCAAGGAATACACTCGTGTAACATCTATGAAACTGCTTGTATATACGGGTAATAATTTTTGAAGGGTGAACATTTATTAGTAAAACTGGACATCCATTTGACTGTGATTGCCCCTATAAACACTAACCACCAAAATTTACCCTTCAAAAATTATTGCCCAATATCTAGTCGCTCACATTTAAATCAGATAAATATTTGAGAGTGATGCAATTTAAATTTGAAACCAAGGGTTTTTACACTTTTACATTAATATATAGAGCTGCATTTATTCTAATCAATTTCAACCCAGAAATCCTGGCTAGGTTGGAAACAGTTATAATATGAAGTAAGTGATACAGAACAGCTGAAAATAAAAATGCCGATTACTGCATGAAATAAATATCCTATTCCTATTAAGCAGATCATTCACTGGCTTCGAATGTTATGATGCCACCGACACCGTAGTGGTCAGATATTTGAGTATATGGCTTGCCGCTGATAAAGTTTGGAACCACTGCCAAATTTTCAAGCTTGGCTTTGGCTGACTGGTGCTGTCCAGGATTATACCAAAACAAGTAATCAATCGAATGCATGACCATGTTATCACTCTTGGTAGTAAGAACCGATTCCCGTGGTTTGACATTTCCATCCTTGTCAATGATAATGTTGCCAAAGGTAACTGGGTGATATCCGTGGCGACTGTAAAGTGCATCTTCAAATTCAAATATCTTTTTGCCTTTGAATGCGTCCTTGTTGTTGGGTCCAAGGATGCTGGGATCAATGCCCTCGCCTCTCAATATGTCTGACATGGCCTTCCCTTCTACAGATGTGTCTTTGCCATCTCGGATTTCCTCCTCGTATTTGGAATCCTCTGGAAGGTTGTGGGCACGCGAGTCGACATTGAAGTCACCAACAAGCACCACTGGTTCACCATCCTTACGATGCTTGGGGAGAATATTTTCAAGGAAGTTGTGGAACTGATGCAATTGTAGTAGTCGGTGTTTAACATCAGGTTGTTGCATATCAACCAAAGCTCCATATGAAGCCTGGGTGTGGGTGGTAAACAAATGCAAATGAGTCGCAGCCTCGACAGTGGCCTCAGCCTTGCTTTCACCCTTGTCCAAAATAAGAGTGCTATCGTTTTCTGATGCAACAATCTTTTTATTCTTTGCGAAATCTACCAATTTTGCAGAGGATTTGGGAGAAGGTATAGCGATCTTGGCATAAAGTACACCCTTTGATGCAAGCCAGTCGGACATCATTCCGCGCTTATAAGTAATCCTATCAAATTCAACGATAGGGAAGCGGCTTAGTATCATCAGTCCACCATCAATCTGGATATTCCAGACATGCTTGGATGGGGATGCGACATAGTATTCAAATCCAAGCTTCTTGGCGGCATTAATCAAAGTCTTGCGTCTGTTTGATCCAAATTCAAACATTTCTTGTAGGCAGACAACGTCGTAGTCGTTCAGTACCTCTGTTATGAGGAATTGTAGGCGCTCATCCTTGTAGTCATTCTCGTTGTTCT
The DNA here is from genome assembly GCA_027575805.1 of Mycoemilia scoparia. Taxonomy (NCBI): domain Eukaryota; kingdom Fungi; phylum Kickxellomycota; class Kickxellomycetes; order Kickxellales; family Kickxellaceae; genus Mycoemilia; species Mycoemilia scoparia. Next base: position 138,440 of record JANBPU010000004.1, on the reverse strand, counting down.
TGATACCAGGTGGGCGAATAAACATGTTCTGAGTAAGTACTCTGACTTTGACATTATCGCCAGTGCTTGTGTTTGCCTGTTCTTCCTGGGAAGAAGAGCTATAGCCAAATGTGGGGTTCTCTTTCAATGCTCTAAGGAATGATGCGGTCACCTGCTCGGCTGTTTGACCTTGTGCTGTCATTTCGGTGGGTGCACAACAATAGGGTTGGTAAATATACAAAGCAAATACGGATAATACAAGTGCTAGAATAGCTGAAGTGAACATAGATGAGTTTATTGTCGACAAGGGAATCGTATTCAGTTTTATAGAGAGGCAGTGCTGGGGTTGCTTTTTGGAGAATCAAAATCATAAAAGTTGATTACATTCCTGCCTGTGGCTGTGTCTTTTCTCATGATTGATATTCTTGAACTAACATCTAAATACTAAATAGTATGGGTTAGCACATCAATTTGCTTTATACGTTGAGCAGTAACGCACTATTTATCTCAAGGAAATGTGGTAGAGCCTTATCTACCTTTGTACAAGCAATATCATGTAAAATATCAATATTGGTGTTGGAGTTTAAGGGCTAGAACCAAATGTTGTGGCACAGCACTAGATTCTTTAAGCATGAGTATAGTTGGTGTTCTTTCTGAATGCCAATCATTGAACATGGCATAGAATACAGTTTACGAATAAATCTTCTTTTGACACATCTAAAGTCCATTGTCGTTTAGCATAAATTCAAGCCTTACTAAGCATCGAAACCTATTGAGCTTATTCGTTATGCTTTTTGATGGTCTAGACTCCCAACTTTAGTTCACGTTTCTTCATAGTCTCAACAATAATGTGGAACATCCACTAGCAAGACAAGCATACAATCACATGTGTTTATCATTTGCAAACCTGACAACATTGGACAGACTGATGTGATGTTTTTGTTTGAATGACCAAAGTCACTTGTTGATCTTGATTACATGGTCGTTGATTATCAATCTATTTCTAGTAAGAGATCAAGGAGCTCAAGTGAGATTTAAAGTAATGAAGACGGATCAAGTAAGCCTAACACAATAAACATAGCAGCAAATGCTAATATTATCCCCCCTGTTCTCCACTTCTCCCCACAAAAAGGTACATCTCATTCCAATAATGTCAAAATTCCAAAAGCTCGTTGCTTCCCTTGAAAGCGGACTTGGCGCAACCGCACTTTCACCAAACCTAAAAAACATTACATTGATATTTTCTCAAAAAACGAAAGCTATGGGTGCCAGGTAAATGCCTTTAATTTTAAGGGTTATTTCATACATAGATAGATGCCTGGATATAAGAGTCAAGTTAAACAAAGCGCATTTTCTAACTGTTGCCTAAATGCATTTTACTATAGACACTTTTGGAGAGAGAATCTTCCTCGAATTCAATACGTTAACCCCAATTTAAATATTATCGTAAACCAGCAAAAAGAAGTTTGCGATCCAAAGCTCGAAATTACTTTTGGTAAGGATATAATGTCAAAAAATACACACACATATATATATATGGTTTTATTGAGTATAAAATAATTCTATGCTGACAACTTTTCTGATCACAAATGTGTATAATTTTTTTAAACTTGTAGCTGATAGCACGACAAAGTCATTCAACATACAAAATATGCGATCCGAAGATATTTGCAATCAACTGATAAATAGTGCCAAAGCTTAGAATAAATCTACATAGACTGGCTATTAAAGGGATAAATATTTGATGATTGTATTAAGCGGCAACTGTAGTTAGAAATAAATAATCTAAGAAGGAAGTATGGTGTGCTAGAATGTCTAAATAAAGTTTTATGGTTTTTCTAATCTATGGCAAGACAAGCTCAAGTGTGGGAACATTGTTGGTACGAGTTCTGAAGATATTTCAGCAAAGCTGTCACTCTTGTTTGATGACAGGGCCTTGGCAGCCGAGATTATTGCTGTTAAAGACCTGTTGACTATTGGGTGATTGAAGCCATTGAATTCTGTTCTTTTGGTCTTATCCAAGAGTGCTTTGCATGCTACGACAGTTCGATCCAAAATTCTTTTATTTAAATCCGGATCTATAGTCGGTGCTTGGTGGGATAGACTACATAAATAGACTGCTATGAATAACAGCCAACATTGTGTGGCTATAAACATATCTGGCTGGTAATTTATTCTCATACCAGAGTCAAGTGTCTTAGCGAGTCTTTCAATGTGCTCTAGACATTTTTCTGAAGTGCTTACAAGCCCTAAAACTGTATCTTGGGTATAAGCTTGATGTTTGCGGGCCGTTTCTATGGCGCAAATGAGACCAAACGCGTACAGTTGCAACTCATGCCATTCGTCTTTATATACGTTCTCCTTTTCGTGCAAAAATAGTTTGGAGCTTTTGCTGGTCAGCGTTACATTGATATGATCAAATGTTTTTTCACCAAGGAGTCTTTCAGTAAATGCAGAGATCAAGTTGTAGTTTGATGTGTGGAGGCTATTGACAGCATTTTCTATTAGCACCTCTGCACCACGATCTGATGAGATGTGAGTATCGGTCTGAACATATACTATTTCTTCGGCTGTTTCACGAACACTCTGGTTATCGTCCTGTAGTAGGTCTAGTAAACTGAGCATGACCTGAGTGTGCACTGAAGCAATGTCCCTATCCACTTGGTTTGACAGTCCAGTGTTTGACTTGCTGAAGACAGTATCCTTCAAAACCGTGGTGATGGTTTTTATCGCTTGACAAGCGGCCTCACGATACGATGCCTCAGCATTGGGTTTGGTGAAACTGGATATGACCTTGACCCATTTGCTAATATTCGATCCAGTCTTCTCTAAAATGGAAACATCTTCATCGGAAATAGATACCTCTTCATACTTCCCAAATTTGGAGATGTCCGCACACAAGAACGAAACTAGAGACGAAGAGTATCTGATGAGAGAGCGAGACACAGACAATGATCTGGTGTTCTGGATCTGTGAGAGCACATCCCCCCAATGTTTGTGGATACTTTGTACTGGATAATTGTTCAAGCCGTCAATTTTATCTGATGTAAACTTGTTATTGATTTCTGTAAGCAGATCAATACTTGCACTCTTCAATACGGGGTCTGGATTTTTTGATCTGCAACTCGAATCTACAGATTCAGGGAAGGTAATGAAAACAAGAGTCGATCTGAGGCGGCCGATACTGAAAATATCAGTGGGGAAGGTGATTATGTGGTCCAAGTTCTCTTTCAACCAACTGATAGTATCCAATTTGGATTCGTAAAAGACATCGTTTGTTAGTGAACTTCTGATTTTGCCCCAAATGTCAATCTCCAGTGCTTCTGCTGGACAACAGGCCTTTTTAAGCATACTGGATGAGTCAACAATAAGCATTGGGACTTTTGATTCTCCCAAAAGTCCAAGTATTATGGAATTCAGCTCACGCATTGTCAGGTAGCTACCTGGAATGTGTAGACTGCTGGATGGCTTTTCGGATAGACCAGAAACAAGGAGAGATTTTGCCATTTTGCGTTGGAAAGAATGTATGGTTGAGCGAATTAGATCGGCTAGGTATGGGGTGACATTTCCGTTGTTGACCCTCCACCAGGAATCGTCGCAGAAGAATTCTCTAACAATCTTGAAGTACAGTGCTCGCACAATGTCGTTGTGGCATTCAAAGAGCATGGCATCCCACAGTGCACTAATAACTGGAGCAACTTTGAGGATGACCTGGATACGCAGGTCCTCGTTCTTGTTGCTTTGCATGTGTACATACAACAGAGAATAGGCCTGACAAAGGCGACCATGTTTTATATTGTACGAAGCATCTGGCTCCTCGAGATCTTTGAGAAGATAGGCCGCGACGCCTGGCATTTGAGAAGAATTTATAAGGGGTGCAAATGCTCTGGCTGCCATCTCGCGAGTCTTGTAGATAGGACCAACAGAGCAGGCCTCTACCAGCTCGACAAAATTAAACATGGAAAGAGAAGTCGATGCAGTTGTGGTGTGGATTGTCGTGTTTCTCTCATTGACGTTGGTATTGACTTCTAAATCTAGATTTGTAGGAAGAGCAATGGACTCTGTGACACTGGAGGAAATCTTTGGCTCAAAATCAGTGTTATCAAGCAATCTTGATGCTCGTGTGCTATTTTCTTCGGTATAGTCATCCAGTATTGAGGGTTGTAGCCTAGACAGCAAAACCAAACAAGGGTATAACGCAGGATGCATAAGATTGACTAGTGAGCTGTCATCGTCAACCTCTTGATACATCATTCCCACGGCATCCTCAAGCTGGTTCATCAAATAAGGATGCAAACCAGGGAATCTAGTGAAAAGCTCTCTACCAGTAATTCCATTTATCTGAGAGGTCTCATCCCTTGTCTTTTTGTTGCCAAATATCCTGCGCAACAAGCTTGCAAATAGGAGTCCAGATGCGTTGCGAATAGCCCAAAGTGGTGAACAAAGTCCCTCAATAGTTAGCACAAATATCTTTTCAATGAACGGAAGTACATCTGAAGCAATAGTTTTGTCATCAACTAATACTCTTAACATGTTTATAGCATGAACTTGTGGCAGATCTGTGGTACCATCCGGTACGGGTTTTTCTGTATCCTTTTTCTGTGATTGTGAATGAGAAGTGGCGACTGGAGTTTTGATAATAACAAAGAGGTTATTCATTACACCACAAAGAAATTTGTTTGTTGCTCCCTTGCTACAAGATATTATGCCAAGAAGGAAAAGCGGCCAGCCAGCGCTACGTCTTGTCACGGATACATCGCCAATGTGGATCGTGTCTAAGCATTGAGCAAGCCAATCCACTAGGCAGCTGTTGAGTTCGCTTTTAGGCGAGCTCCACAACCTTTCACATACTCTGGTGAACCATGGAAATACGGCCATAAATGCACCACGGTGACGAATCGATGTCAGCAATGTTTGCAAGCGCTTTCCAGCCCAGACAATTTTCTCTGATCTAACTATTGGACTAACCCCTTTGGATCCCTTTCCACTGCTCATGATCTTACCAGATCCAGGAAGTTCTTGATAGTCATCTGATGGTGGATGCGTGGTGGCAATGCACAAAAGAGCAGCATATTCCTTTACAACTCTCCAACAGTAAGACAAAATAATCTGGTGCTTTGGGCCAATTGCACCCTCTAAACCAGATATATCCACGTCATCGCCAATATCGTTTATGTCATCCAGTTCAGGATCTTCGCTATTATCACCAAACTCATCCTTGCCCTTCAGTATCTCGTCGATTTTAGTTTCCATTTCGCGGAAGGAAGAAGGAACATTTCCCTCAGGAGATGGGTTAGTAAGAACCTCCATTACCAAATTGGATGCCTCTTCAGTTACTGAAAGCATCCTGTCTAGCAAAGACTTCCACTCTTCTGTGCAGTTTTGTATAGCTTTAGATGTAAAATCTATCTCTTCAATGATGTTGCACAGGATCGAAAGAAGACCATGTATAGGGTAGTTTCTAGAAGCATCAAGGAGATTGATTTTGGCTTTCTCTAATGACCTTTCGACCAGGGCAAGAATGCCCATCACGAATTTCAGCACTGGATTTTGGTTTTCACTTTCCGATGGCGATAATATTGAATATCTGTTAGGGAAAGTAATGTGGATGCCTTCAGAAAGAACGAACCGCTTGAAAATCCACTGCAATACCATTGAGCCACTGCTACTATCATCGGCACGAGCACTATTGACCTTTTGTAAGCCACGATCAATAAGATTTGATATCAACATCGTATCAGTAAAGTGCTTGCTGGTATCAGACTTGTCCGACCCTGGTGGACTGATCGGCCACCTCATCAACAGGTCAAAGGCCGAGCAACAATTGGCTTCATACTTGTGATCCAATAGAACATACAGCAAGGACTGGATCAGCTCTTGATCGCTGAGCCCAACGTCAAATGGAATAGCAACATGTATAGTGAGAAGTGGCCTAGAGGGGTCAAAGTGCTGAACTATAATATCTAGCCAGGAGAGCCCATTAGCTACAGTAGCAAATCCAGCACTTGGGTGAAGACATTTAATCGCCAAATCCAACCACCGCTTAATAATCTGGTGGGTTCTATCGACTGTTTCTTTTGCTTCATCACGCTCCTTTTGCGGTTTCCTAGAATCAATGATCTTGGATAATTGAGACGAAGATGCAACCATTCTTGTGGATAGACGTATCAGTGCAGAATATTGACGTTGTCGGTAATCAGCTGAAGGAGGATTGGTTGAGGCAACAAGAATTGCTTCAAGCAGTTCAGCCTCCAACGGCGAGATGGGAATCGTTAGCTTTTTGGATTCACACAATAGTCCAAGAAGGTTGGCCCTGGCTTCCCAGCTTGGAATATTCACGGCCTGCTTGAGGATACTCATGAGGTCAATTCCATAGGACTTTTCTGTACTTTCAAATATCATATCCAAAGTCATGATATTTAGGCGACGAATACTATAAAGTATGGTTATCAATGCGTGCTGATGAAGAAGATAATCGGAGGCTTCAGTAACATTTGCTGTAAATGTTTCTATAAGCAAGTGCATGATACTTGGGAAAACCCGGAGCACCAGAGGAATAATGTGTCGTTCGAGCATCCGGAACTGAGGTCCATTTCCTGTCAGCATAGCCGATGATAGAGCTACAGCCCATCTCTCAACGTATTCTGCTTCACTATCTTTCATGTCCTGTGTATCTTTAATCTCTTCAATCTCCTTTTTCTGATGCGCTATATATGCCTCCAAGAATAGGGCTATTCTCGGTGCCAGCATCACTTCAGACATATTTCCAAGACATCTCTCAATAATATCCCTTTGATTCTTTACAAGCACGTTTGCCCCTAAGCGAGAGCATAGAACTGCTAGAAGCGAATACTTTATCTTTCTGCCCCAATCCAATGAAAGAACATGCTCCAAAACCTTTTCGTTGAATGTGGTCCCATCCTTGGCCATATTCGTATGATTTATCAGTGAACCGAGGCTCAATAGTGATTCAAAGACCGCCTTGGTTTGGCTTTGGACCGCATCCATAGGATCTTCCCAGAACCCAACAAGGTACCCGAGAATCCTCTCTGACTGGAATGCCATTATACGATGGCAAAGTTCAAGAATAAGGTCCACGTCTTCAGCTGATTGTAACTCAATTAGTTCTTCAGATGTATAGAGCGCGACGTCTATTTGAGTATCCTTGCTATGTTTGTTGTCTTTTGAATTGAAAAAGATGGCTGAAAGTAGAAGCCTTGTTGTGAATCTTTGCCACAGCGCCATCGAATCGAAGGCCAGAACCTTGACTGAAGGTGAAAGCTGGAGACGGCCACAGACGGAGGCTATATTTGTAAAAATAAGCTCATGGAGAAGTCTTGGCTCCATGTTACCACACTTTTCAGATTGAAGAACACACAGAAGCGTTTCTGTCTTGGCATGGCATACAGTAGCACGAGATAGGCACAGAAGAGCTATTGAATCCGAAAGATCAAGGCTGTAATTTTTGTCTTCCTCTTCACTTAACACCCACTCATTTGGCAGCTTGGAAGCCGCACCAGAAGTCTGATCGTCTGTTGATTTGGATCCAGACAAGCCATCTATAAAATCTTTGCCAAGAAGTTTGGAACAAATTTTCTTTGCTCTATGCAGCGGCGGCTGGCTAGTATCATCCAAGAATGCAATTATACACATTGCCGCGATTTGACGAGGCTCCAATGGTAAGGATGAGTTATTTAATATGTCCCACAAGAGTACATAGAACAGCCGAATGGTTTTAAAGAAAATGCTCTTCTGATCTTGATGCACATTCGCTACAGATCTTTCAAGAATTTGGCCCAATTTTCCAGGCTCATGGAAATATCTGAATAGGCACCGAATAGCTTGCATACAGTCATCTTGATATGCAAGAATGGCCATGGTTCCTGGTTTTTCTGAGTTGCCTCTATCAGATACATGCTTGGATTTGTGGCCAATTTTGTTAAGCTTTTCAACTACCAGCTGTAGTTTTTCAATGATGAATACCATGATATCTGCTGCATGCTTTGATAGGGCATAGCTCCCAACTTCGTTACTGAAAAGCGAGTGGAACATTTGTGACTGCTGTTGTAATGAACCTTGTTGGAAAATCTCAACATATTCTGGAAGATCTGTTGTGGTTTCTGAATTTCTACTTGAACGGATACATTCTTTGATAAAGTTATCTAACTGATTCGCCAGTTCTGATGTATCCAAAATTTGAATATTTTTTAGTACAGCAAGCAGAAATCGGTGGGCCATGGGCTCAATGGCTACCAAGTACATCTGGCAGGTCAGTGGTATTACTACTTTTTTTAATATTTGGTTCGCCAAATTACAGTTTTTATCGTCCCATATCTTCCTGGCTCTTTCTAGGCATTTTTCTTTAATAAAAAGTACATATTTTCAGTTAAAATACTCGAGCTGCAAGATCACATACATGAGCATCATGAATTATTTGTAGTAGATTGATTTCCTGCATATCTTACCAATGTCTTTTACACATTTTGATTGCTGATCCCAAGTAGCGGTCCCGGTCCTTGATAGCTTTGAGAACTGTTTAATAGCGAGAAACATGTACTCGTTCACAGACTGTGGTTCTTTTGGCCAGCTTTTGTCGTTTGTGAGCTCCAGCACTTTGAAGCGCTCCAAAGGAATTGCTGGCGCAAGCTTTGAATCGTTATATTCCAATTTTGCATTTGAAAATGGACGAGTAAATGGCTCAAGGACTGATTCCCAGGTTGTTGGAATAGTGACCGGGTATCTTTGAGTCTTTCTTAAGGCCTTGTTTTTTGTTAGTCTTCCCATTCTATAAAGTATAATTCTTTGAAATCTATGTTATAAAACACTAATGGGAAGAACTATGCACAAACTCCAACTCGAAAAGAGATCCACTTGAATATAACTATAATGACCTCATTGGCCTTAATTTGATCAAGACATTAATAACATGATCAATGTACGATGATTTATGCATTTTATAATCAAAAATATCTCCTTATAAGGAAAATGAGCCGAAATTGAGTGGAGGATCACCACTTTGATGTAGAATAAACAGCAGAGATGGAACTATAAGCTGGAAACATGGAGAAGTTTCCAACAACAGATGCTACCCCTTAAAACCAAAGTTGTAGAGAATTACCGCTTCTTATCAATTTGCATTTCTTTCTTACCATTTCCTTCAAATAATTAGCATTTGTGGTTAGAGTTGTTGTTGTCGTCATCATCATAAACTGTTATTAATAGAAATGAAAAACAAAAAGTCTAAGGGTCAAGCTAAGGGTGCTGATCGTCAGCCAAAGGGGCCATCCCAGTGGCTGAAACCATCTCCAAGTAGTGAAGAAAAGGACACCCCATCAACCACACAGGCCAAGAAGATAGACAAGCATGATCTATACGAGCAGTCGGTCCAAACTCCAAAGAAAGAGGTACGGAACCTTGAAACATTGTACCGCAGATTGGCATACCAGTATAAGCCCAGCGATGTTGATGAGGATAGATCCCGCCCGTATGCCCTGAGCCTCCGTGAGGACTTTTGTGGTACAGCGGCCTTATGTGCTGAGTGGGTTAGCCACGACTGTAAGAGGTGGGGCATTGGTGTTGATATTGACCCAGAAGTCATCAACTATGGCTTAGAAAAGACATTGCCAAAGCGCAGGCTGGACCAAGGTGACCGCATTACTCTTGTTACTGCAGATGTTTCAAAGGCCTTTGCATCAAGAGATTGGCCTAAGAACAATAATGATGACGATTATGATGATGACGATAGAAAAAGAGGAGCATGGGCTAGATCAATTGGAGGTGGGAAATTTGAAGTCCCACCAGTCGATATCATTGCGTCTTTGAATTACAGCATGGGTTTCTACCACAAAAGGGCTGATTTAATACGATACCTGAAACACAGCTACAACAACCTTGAAGATTTTGGAATCCTCGTCTGTGATATATTTGGTGGAATGGACTCATACAGTTCCAACAATGTGACAATACGAGAGTTTTCTGATTTTAGGGTAAGAAGTCAAGCATAGCAGAATAATAAGTGACACTGTACTTGAAATTAACCAATTTTATTCTCGAATGCAACGATTATACATGATAGTACAAATTTGAGCAGAAAAACTTTGATTTGGCAACAAATACTGCCCAGCTGTCAATTAGCTATCGAATGGCTGATGGGACTCATCTAAAAGATGCATTTGCATACACATTCCGAGTTTACACACCCTTTGAACTTAAAGAAGCAATGCTTGAATCTGGATTCAAAGCAGTTAGCATCTGGATGCCGGTTGAAAAGAAAGATGACAGCGAAGATGAAAGCTCAGGCAATGGAGGATATGAATCAGGCAGCTCTGACACTCACAAGCAAGAACGAAATAAACGTGATAAAAAGTCAAAGCGTGGAAAATCGAATGGATCACCTCCAGCCACCCAACAAGGTAGCAATCAACTAGAAGGCTTTGTGGAGCTTAAAGGCAGTATGCCTATGCCAGAGATATTCAATGGTAAGTAATAGATAGAAAAAATTGTTGCTCTTCAACACTGAAGTTATTTTATCTAATCAAATGGTTTCTGGCTACTTGTTCAATATAGCATATGTGATAGGAATAAAGTATTAGAGTTGATGACCAAAAACAGCTTAGGAGTTAGGTTTCTAGGTCTGAATAATAGAAAAAAGAATGCCCCCATTGTAAAAAAGTCTGAGCCGCTATTCTTCATGCGTTTTTCATATTTGCAAGACAACTTGGAACTTTGTATTACCTGCAAAAAGCCAATAAACCATATAAATTTATGCATGTGTGTACAGATTTATTTTTCTAATAAAAGCAACCAGCAGGCTATTGTTTTAAAGCTCAAACCCATAATCATTTTGGATCAGTCATCATTTCAAAATAGAATTTACTTTATACATTGTTTATGTTTAAATCACAAAACAAACATCATTTCACTTTCATACGTATCTAAACAATAAGATGGGAAGAGCGAATTCAAATAGTGGATCAGAAACACCAAAAATCCAAGCAGATGGATCTAGCTCGTCATCTGTGATAAAGTCACCACTACAATTGGTTATTGGATGCAAAGTGTTTGTTGAAAAGGATGGAGAGATCAGGCAGGCCGAAATTTTATCAATCAGAAATGCACAACAGCGCTCCCGTGTCCAGCACACTTCAGAAGAGAGCAGACCAACTCTTGACAATGTTGATGAAGAAAAGCAAGTCTTTGAATTTTACGTACACTATGTAGAGTTCAACAAAAGATTGGATGAATGGATAACCGATTCACGGTTAAATCTAAGCAAACCTGTTGAATTTCCAAAATCAAAGAAAATAAAAACCGGTGCAGGACCAGGAGGCGCAGCAACGCCAACGCCAAATAGATTGCAGAAGCGGAAACAATCGCAGCGCCGTGATGCCAGCCTGTCGCGTGCTGGAACACCTAGTCGTGCAGATTCGCCAGCGCCAACCGAAACAACAATCCAACATGACGACTCGGCATATACTGCGCCAAGGCAAGGATCCAATGGCTATTCAAAGGAGAAGGAGATAGAAAAGCTCCGGACACAGGGATCCATGACACAATGTACGAGTGAAGTCGCACGTATGAAGAATCTTAACCTAATATATATGGGAGAATTTGAGGTGGAGCCATGGTACTTTTCGCCATACCCCGCAGAATTGACAAACAGCCCGGTGCTATATATTTGTGAATTCTGCCTTGCATACTTTGGATCAAAAAAGCAGATCGAAAGACACAGACAAAGGTATTGTGACCTTTTGTATCCACCAGGAAATGAGATCTACCGAAAGGACGAAATATCATTTTTTGAAATCGATGGTAGAAGGCAGAAAAGCTATTGTCGAAACCTTTGTTTGTTGTCAAAGTGCTTCCTTGACCACAAAACATTGTATTATGATGTCGACCCATTCCTTTTCTACATACTTACCAAAAACGATGACCATGGTTGCCATATTATTGGATATTTCAGCAAAGAAAAGGAATCTGCGGAAAATTACAATCTTGCTTGTATCCTTACATTGCCCCAATATCAAAGACACGGATACGGACGGTTGCTGATGCAATTCTCGTACGAGCTTTCAAAGATTGAAGGAAGGCTTGGGTCACCAGAAAAGCCACTGTCTGATCTGGGCCTTTTGGGATATCGAGCATTTTGGAGTGAAGCTATTGTTGATCTTCTAGTAGACTATCACGGAGAAATCAGTATAGAGGAGCTTAGTAAAATGACTTCTTTTACCACTCAAGATATCTTGCATGCTCTATCGAGCTTAGATGGTATTAGGTATTACAAAGGCAGACATGCAATAGTTTTAAGCGAAGCAGTTTTGGAGGCTTATAAACGAAGTAAAGCAAAAAAGAGAAGATCCATTGATCCAAAATATTTGAAATGGGCACCTCCTATATTTACTCAGGCCGAGCTACGTTATATTTAACAAGTATAAACCTACCCCCCTTTCTATACTCAACTGCCTATCCATTGCACAAATACATACTGAACCACCTCGTACTTTTATTTTTCTTTTGTGACATATCTTCTTCATAGTACAATGATCTTTTATTAATAACAAATGTAATTGCATATAGCACTAATGCTATCTATTTTGTTTTTGGTTGAAAACCTACTATTTCAATTAATTGCTGTGCTAGTGCTTCAAATTTTGGGCTTAGTGTCCGAATTTGGTGGATTGTTTCTTGAGGATTTGGAGATTTGGTAACCTGTTCAACTATACCCCGAATCTCTGGATCCTGGAGAGTTCGCTTTAGTTCCATAGAATTGTCTATTTAACAAAACACGGGTAACAGATAAATTAGGCATTCATATAAATGATTTGAAATTATAATCGTAATAAAATAACCACCCACCTAATTTAGAAAGATGCTCGGAATCTAGTCGATATGCCTCCTCATCTTCTTCAAAATTGAGATTTAGCTGAGACGTCGTTTGCTTTTTAATATCTAAAAGTATCTTGCCTATTGAATTGGCAAAAATAATCCATGAATTGCGGCGTTTTTAGGAAACTAGCTGCTTCCTTAAATTATTCAAGAACTTTCATGTATAGATTCGTACCTTTTTCAAGCTCCTGTTGTGAAGAAGGATCAGGCTTTTCACATGGTGTTTCTAAAATAATGAAAATTTGCCACATTAATCATGTCATAAAGTTAAATAAACCATATATCTATCAATTATAATGTCAATTTTCCTACCTTTATGTTTCTTAAAGCACGATATAGAGCAGCTATAAAGAAATGTCTCATGAATACTGAGTTGAAATATTTTACACAGTAGCTTTCATGAGTCAAGTTGGTACTTACTACTGTATAAAGCATGTCGGACATTTATACTTTTTAGGGTTTTGGCTGCATATCTGACAATTTGCTGGCATTGTAAGATATATAAAATGATCGCTAATAGAATTGGGATAAAGAAGCGTAAATGAATGATCTTCAAATATTCTTGCAAGCATTATACAATGCTTCAAAAGTTATGGTTTTAATTTTTTTCTGACGTTTTTCTTGTTGGGATACCCATAACTTCTACATCAATTCCATATACTTTTATTTCAATAAAGGTTTGTTTTTATATAGCAAAAATGTAGGGGAAGCAAGCTTTATAACTTGATACTTCGACAACAGCCAAAATCCCTTCAAATAAACAATACAGAGAGAAAGGATACCAACAACCAAGTTGCAAGATACATATAAAAAACATAATGGGAGATTTCTTTGTACAACCAGTATCAAGAAAACTTACGGCGTTGAAATGGCTCTCTGCAGAGGCTGGTCAAGCATACACAGACACGAATGCATACTTTATCACAGGATCAAGTGAAGATAAGCAAGAGCTGACTCTATGGAAGGCAGAAGGCCAAGATATCGTGGAAGATTTAAAGATTGGTGGATTTCAAGCAGAAAGCACTTATACAACATCACATAACGGAGATGTCAATTGTATCGATACGGCAGGGCCAGATAAGATTGTCACTGCATCGGGCTTTGGATCAGTTTCAGTATACCACGTTGAGAGACAAGATATCAGTTATGATGATGATATGGATGGGACCAAGCAAAGTAAGAATCTTGAATTAGTAAAGAGTTGGAAGGCACATAAATATGTTGATGGTTCCTCTGCAGTGTGCACAGCAGCAAAGGTTCGGCCCACGTATGGCACGGACTACGAGGTTGTGAGCTGTGGAGAAGACGGAAGCATTGTCTTTGCCAGCTTGGAGAGAGCCGAGGCCATATCTAGCCTACAGGAAATCGATAGTATGACCATAACTGACATTGCATGGGTTTCTCCAAACCAGTGCATTACATCGATGGCTAGCGGACAGGTAAAACTCGTAGATAGGAGGGACCCCCAGTTAGCCAAAGCTGTATTTATCGACGATTCCAACAAGGATGTTTCTATCAACTGCGTGGCTGCCCATCCCTCGCAGTCTTTTAGGTTTGCAACTGGCAATGAGCTTGGATCCGCTTTGGTGTGGGACATAAGAAACACTAAAGAACCAACAACAACGTCCCTTAAGGTCCACGACCAGGACATCTGGCAGATTATGTTCCATCCGGGAGATACAAGCAAACTTATCACATGCTCAGAGGATGCATCTATAGTCGTAGTTGACTGGGACACATCCGAAGCAAAGAAGGCTCAAAGCAACACTTCTGGCGGGCTCTATGCCAAACCATTTGCTATCAGCAACCAGTCTCAGGATAAACAGGACCGAGTTTCTACCCTAAGACGCATGAAGAACATATTTAACACACTCTCGGTTAACTGTTTCGACTATTACAAACATGGGCAGGCCGGCATTCTAGCTGCTGGCACTGACAGTGAAAATATATTGTTTGAGCCTCTTGAATCAGCGACTTTTTCTCTGTTTTAATTGTTGTTCTACTTTTTACAAAAAAGGACGCTTTGGTGGTCAATCTCGCTCTTTCTTGGTTACTTTGTCATAGCTCAATGTGTCTTGGTTGTTAGGCAACTCCACAGAGTGAATGCAGGATTGTATGAAGCCAAAATTTCTGGGCCATGAACCCTTTTAATCAGATTGAGAAAAATTTCATAATAGGTTCCAAGATACGCAGAATTTTTGGCTGTACAACACAAGTCGTAAACATATGCTGAGGAACCAAAAGCGTGTTTCAAAATAAGGTTTATTTTTGACTACCCTTTGCAACAAAGCGAGCCATCGGCGTTCTGGTCAAAGGGACCATTCCATGACTGCAGTGGTTACAAAGCATTTAACCTTCAACGAGCCCTATGCGTTTAAGCTAAAAGACTTTAGTGGCAGTGTATGATCAACAATTTGGTGCTTTGGTGTGGGTTGTGCATAAGCACCCTTGCAAGAGGCGTACCAGCTTTGATGAATGGTTCTGCTAAATTCCAAGGCTTTTCACAGATTAGCCACAAAGGTCACCAAAAACACCAGTGCCAAGTATAGGTACTGAAAGCGGGATGTGTATTGGTTAAGTCAGATTCCCTTCTGTCGACTGTTAAAACAGCCATTTATATGCCTGGCCTTTGTAGCCAGCCTTTGTCAAATCACCACTGCTGCTGCTAGTATTGCAAGGCTCCTTGTTGAAGGTGAAAATAGCACCAGAGTATTTGAGTAAACTAAACAGGCTGCCCATCTGCCTCCTTTGCTGGGCGGCTGTTCCTTGTACCAGTATTTTTCCTTAAAAGCCTGCTGTTGAGCCAGCCAAAACCCTTTACAGATTACGTTGTTTGATTTCGCGTTGCTTCTCTGTTTTTTCATCCCTACCATACTAATTCATAACATCAAGCAAAGACGCCACAGTGTTTTTGTCTATCCACACCACAGTCATTCCCATTTGCTGCTGCATTCTATCTTTTAAAACAAACATTGGATCCTCCAATCTTTAAACCGCTAGTCTTCGCTTTTTCTTTCCAAAACCGCTTTGTTCACTCCTGTCTTATTTTGCCTTCATATACATATACTAAGCTTTAGTATTTCTCATCCGCCCTTATTTCTCTCAATTTATACACTTTATTAAATCCTCATCTTACCTCTAACAATGTCTCAGCAAATTAGCCCCTACTGTCCTGTCTACTCTCCCTTCTTTGGCGCCATGGGTTGCGCTGCTGCCACCGTATTCTGCTGTACGTATACACATACACACCCGCCTGCTCTTTACAAACGTGCTCTTCTGTTGTTCTAAATAGAGGAACAATTTACAGATGACAGCTTCATTCAGTTCAAATCAAGATTGTCCTGATTACAAACCGCAGCCTTTGTTGAGAGATTTGATAATCTTGCTCATTTGTTCTGTTGTCATTCTGGTCTCTGGTGTTGCGATTCCATACCCCCATTCTGACTTGTAACCTTCTATTTGTTTCCATTTTTGATAGGCTTTGGCGCTGCCTACGGTACTGCCAAGTCCGGCGTTGGTATCTCTGCCATGGGTATCTTGAGACCCGACTTGGTCATGCGTAGTATCGTCCCAGTCGTTATGGCTGGTATTATTGGTATCTACGGTTTGGTTGTTTCCGTTCTTATCAGCTCAGGCCGTAAGTATCTATATTTTGGCATTCATTTTAGCTTTGAAAATTCATATTGCTGTCTTTATACACCATAGCACAGCTTCTAACATGACTTCACGATTTTTTTGTTGAATTATGTGAATAGTCAAGCCTGAAATGAGCCTTTACACGTAAGTTTCTTCACAATACGTTCATTAGATACACATTATACTTGATGGTTTTGTTTTTTCTTGGATCCTGGACTAACCACCGCCATCTGCTTCCTACACACACAAAATAGTGGCTTCATCCAGCTTGGTGCTGGTCTTTCCGTTGGTCTTGCCGGTATGGCTGCTGGTTTTGCTATCGGTATTGTTGGTGATGCTGGTGCTCGTGCCACTGTCCAGCAGCCCCGTCTTTTCGTCGGTATGATCCTTATCCTTATTTTCGCCGAAGTTCTCGCCCTTTACGGTCTCATTGTTGGTCTTATTCTCAACACCAAGTCATCTGCTGAGGGCATCTGCAACTAAGACTACCCATATATATACCAAACTATGTTGAGTATCAGCAAAAGATTGCTTTGCCTCTCTCTCCTTTCCTTACTTGGCAATTGAGGGCCACATACACGCTTAACATATTGTGACGTCTCTCTTAGCTTTTGCTATACACTTCTTTTAAATGAATTTGTTTTTTTCGCTATTATGCATCTATATCTCGCCTTTGTCTTCTCACCATTTTTACTTATACCTCTTCTAAAGAGAGCTCATTTGGATGATTCTAATAAAAGAGAGCATCTTTTGCTCTTTCTAGACAAGTCTTTCGTGCATCTGTTGTGTTCACGGGTATTGTGATTTGCACACTTGTTTATTGTTATAATAATGTCCCATAGAAATCAATAGCTCCGTTATCAAATTGACTATTTTCTAGTGAATATTATGAATCAGGCACTCTACCCACATATCCAACATTATTATATATCTGACACTATCTTCAATGTTTAGTAGTGCATCGTCTCGTTTTATTAGGATATCAGGACGGCATTTGCGCCATGGCGTGAATTTAACGTCCTACAAATTGAGAGCCACAGGAGTAATACAGACTGGTCAGAGCGGAGGTTCAACCGTTTTCAGAAACACACATCGGTGTTTTAGCTCGACAACCAGCCCCGATACTCAGCAACCCCTTGAGACTGAATATGGGCTTCACCAGGGAGATAAATTTGCGGCTGTGACAAAGCGAGCAGTTGTCCAAGTATCGGGGGACGACTCGTCAAAGTTTCTGCAGGGCCTTATTACCAACCATATGCCGAAGATCGATCAGGGCGGCTCTGGGTTTTTTACATGCTTCCTTGCGCCCCAGGGAAGAGTGATGTTTGATGCGTTTGTCTATCCAAAGAACTTTGGGTCCAATTTTCTACACCCGGTATTTTTGATCGAAACAGACATTCGGGCCAGAGAAACTTTGCTCAAGATATTGAGATTCTACAAGCTTAGGTCGCGAGTCCAGTTTGTAGATGTTTCCAGCGAATATTCGGTGTGGAGTGTGTGGGGTCCAGGTCAGGAGGCACTCATTGGAAAGCCAGACAAGCCAATGAAGCATTTGCCTCGAGGCAGTCTTATCTTCAAGGAGACTGAAATCGAGGGAACACAGATATGGCAGCACGATATCAGAACGCCTGACATGGGGCTGAGACTACTGCTCTCTGCCGACGCCAAGCCCAAACTACCATCTTCCTTTAGCGAACTCGATTCCGATGAATACACCCTAAGAAGAATTCTGAAGGGTGTTGCCGAAGGTGCTGATGACTATGTCATGGACCAGTCACTTCCACTTGAATGCAACTTAGACTATATGCACGGCGTCGACTTCAACAAGGGCTGTTATCTTGGCCAGGAGCTGACAATTCGTAGCCATCATCGTGGTGTTGTTCGCAAAAGAGTTGTTCCGGTTATTGCAACTCGTGCCTCTTCTGTTCATTCGCATTTAGATCCAAATCCTCCAATTCTGGATTGCAATACTGACATATTGATGCCTCCATCTCAGTCTGAAATTAGTTGGAAGACTATTGTTTCAAATAACTCCGATCCCGCTGGTACTGGTAATCAAAAGGATGCTGCTGCTGCTGCTCCAAAGCGGGTTCGCAAAACATCCCCAGCCAAACTGGGTAGCTCGATATTTAATGCTGGCTTGGCTTTGATGCGCTTGGAACATATTGAGCAATTCTTGTTGCAAACAGCCAACAAGAAGGCTGAGCAAGGGCCACAACATGCATTCGTAATGGATGATCAAAAGGGCAGCTCGCTATACCTCTACCCCAGAATTCCTTCATGGTGGCCTCGTTAATTTTGGTTTTTTATTTTCAATATACCCATTGTACTAGTCTTCAAAATCTTCCAATAAAGCCAACCAGCATCTGCTCTCCTATTTGTGATGCTTATAGATGTTTCATGTTTTTGTGTAAAAGTCCTGTGGCTTTCCATTGAAAGCGGAAATCTAGTTTTATCAACCCATAATGGAAGCTCGCTTTTTTATGTGGATTTTGCTTGTAACTGTCTTGTGACTTGGCTATACATCTTTTTCAGTACATCTTCATTGTATTCATATTAGTGCTGCATAGTGGTGTGAGGCAAATGGAAATGATGAACCAAACCAATACGGGTGAACTTTCGATACAGAACGTACAGCAACTATATGACGATGAGGAGCTCGACGACTTTGAAGACGAAGATGATATGCTTCAGTCGAACCAATCTTTGGTAAATGGGTCTGAAAACGACTTAAATCTTGGTCCCCGGCATCTAGTGCCACGAAAGCTACTCATATATTCTGATAATCTAAGAGACTTTGAACCACAAAGATTGTATATTAGATCGCTGCGCGGTCCAATTGAGGACATGGAGATTGCTCTACGCGACACCTTGAACTTGTCGCTTATGGCTAGTGCTTCCTTCAGGTTTGACCCAGCATTAAACCTCCTCGAAATCACCGACACTCGTTTCCCACGTTGGACCGCTATACAAACATCACACAGCAAGGTCAGAGTTGAGGCTAAGCTGTATATTCTCGCCAGTGGGTATGATGTGGAGGATTGCCCCTATTCATACATCATGAGGCAGGCTCTGAGTGCACTTGAAAGGCAGCTTGGAATACGTAGAGTAGACCTGCTTATTCTTTCATTTAGTGGCATCAACATGGTACAAGTCGAAGAAAATGAGGAGTCTGCCACAGACTTTTCTCGGTTTCTTGACAACATAATGGGTATTTGGTCTCAGGGGGAGAGATACATCCATTATGGTCGCATTGTTGATCTTGGCGTGGCCAACTTTAGTCCATGGCAGATGGAATTGCTTTACAAGAAGGTCAAAGTTAGACCAGCTATGAATCATATCAGATTCCAAGACGACACACAAGTAATTCCTCCCCAAGTTCTTGAGCATGCCGAAAAGAATGGTTATGGATTGTCGTTACATGAAGACAGAATGGATCCTTTGACTGATATAATGTTTGCCGAAATGAATCGCGACTTCCTTGTTAACCAAAAGTTCCCAACTATCGAGATACCTTCAGAAGGGTCTGTAGTCGATATCATGTTCCCTCGCTGGGCAATGAGCTATATCGTTACCAACAATGAGACCGAAGTTATTGAATCCCGTGGATATATTGCAATGA
Source organism: Mycoemilia scoparia (assembly GCA_027575805.1). Lineage (NCBI taxonomy): Eukaryota > Fungi > Kickxellomycota > Kickxellomycetes > Kickxellales > Kickxellaceae > Mycoemilia > Mycoemilia scoparia. The sequence continues at coordinate 118,318 of JANBPU010000004.1, read as the reverse complement.
TCAGCTCAGACAATGGTCGCGACCCTGACCAAATATAACACTATGTTTTAATAACAATTATTTAGTTATTCTATTGCATTTTTATTTCCATATTTTAGTTTTAAACATGAAGCATAATCTGAGTACTATTAAAGTTGTTTAAAAAGGGCCTGCTGGCTCCCCAAATCGTCCATCATGTAATACTAAAACCAATTAAAAGATATGCCTATTTGGAAACGGCAGCGGATAGAATAGAGTTGAGTCTCTTGATCATTGTACGAGGGTCATCAACAAGACCAGCAGCTATCAAAGCATTGTCGAAGACTTGCTCACCAATTTTGGTGGCAAGCTCAGGGTTTGAGTTCTTTAATTCAATAAGCCCAGTAATAATTGGGTCCTTGGGGTTGACTTCCAGCGTGCAAGGATTTATTGGGAGAGCGGCATTTGGATCTGTCGACATCATCTTCATCATGCCTATTTCAGTATAGAATAAAAGTTTAGCAGTAATTCATAGATTTTACAATGGACTTATAACCAAATACGAGATAAAGAACTTTCTACTTACGTCTAACCGCAGATGAATCGAAGTTGGTAACAACAGCAGGGTAGGATCCAATATGGCCAGAGACCTTGACCTCTTTGACTTTAGTATCAAGAACAGATCTGAACCAGTCGCATATTTCAGTGGACTGTTCGCTGGTCAGTGACTTCGTTGTAGAATCCTTCTCATTATCCTTGTTCCATTCCTCGACGATCTTTGTCGATTCTTCGGAATCAATGGCAACAAGCCTCTTTCCACTATAATTTCCAAGACGGCCCATCACGAACTCATCGAGAGGATGGTGCAAGAAGAGGACTTCCATGTCCTTTTCCTTGAATGCTTCGTAATAGGGGCTCTCAACAGCAAAGGAGCGCTTTGGTGTGCAGTAGTAGAATATGTGATCCTGGCCGGGCTTCATGCGATCAACATATTCATCAAGGGAGGATAACTTGCCTTCATCCAGTGAGGATGTCTCGAATCGGAGAAGCTTGCTTGTTTCTTTTTGGTTCTCAAGATCAGAGCAAACACCTTCTTTGATGAATGCGCCAAAGTGTCTGAAGAAGTTTTCATACTTTTCAGCATCTCTCTTGGATTCGTCTTGAAGCCATCTAATAACCTTGCTGGTGACAACAGACTTTAGCTTGCTGATGAGGGGTCCGCGTTGCAACAGCTCTCTAGACACGTTGAGCGGAAGATCCTCAGACTCGACAACACCTACAGAGTTAAATAAGAGGTCAGTATGTTAACTTGAAAGTATTAAGTTAATGCACTGTCCAGTGAACGCTTTTATCTCTGAATATGTTACCTTTGATGAAACGAAGCCATTCTGGAAGGATGTTATCAGCATGTTGCATAATCATGACTTTGCGCGAGTACAAGCTGATTCCCGACTTTACACGCTCATAGCCAAGAACTTCAGGGTTATGTCCAGGAATATAGAATATACTCTTGATGGAAATGGGAGCATCGGCCTTGAAGACATAGCGGAACAAAGGATCGTCCCAGCCTCCTCCAATAAATCTGTAAAAGTTCTTGTGCTCGTCTTCAGTAATGGAGTTACGATCTTTGGCCCAGAGTGCTTCGACAGTGTTGATCTTTTCGCCATTGAGTCTGATATCAAATCCGACAAAGTTACTGTACTTCTTGACCAGTTCTACAGTTACAGACACATATAATAGTTGAAGGTTTGTATTAGGGTCTTCATGATGCTTTAAGTGAATGTCATGGGCTTTGTTGGATACGAACCTTCGATTTTTTCCTTTTCGGCATAATCTTTGGCGTCTTCCTTTAGGTGGATAACAATCTTTGTTCCGATATCAACATTGTCGACTTCAGAAAGTGTGTAGGCCCCAAGTCTAAAAGGAAAAAGCCAACCAAAGCCGTTAGAATGGCACTTATAAAAGTCATGTGTTTCTATGAATAAACAGTTTTATGTTGTGGAATTTTAATTACCCATCAGATTCCCAGAGAAGACCCTTTGATCCTGATTCAGCAGATCTGGTGTAAACCTTGACTTTATCGCCAACCATAAAGGATGAGTAGAATCCAACACCAAATTGTCCAACAATCGAATCAGCAACTCCTCCAGAGGATTTTTGGGACTCGAGCTTTTCAATGAACGCTTTTGAGCCTGAGCGGGCTATCGTTCCAAGATTCTATCAATTCATAAATGTATAGAGTTAAAAAATAACTATATATGCCTTGAATGACAACTGTGGACATAGACAACATGGCAATACCGTACCTCCTTGACTTCAGCCTCAGTCATACCAATACCTGAATCCTAAAGTTATCGTAAAAAGTGCAATACCTGTTAGTCTTGTTCATGAACCATAAAGTACCAAATAATAGTAGATAGATATTAGATACCTGAATTGTAAGGGTTTGTTCAGTTGGATCTGCTGTGATATTGATTTCTAGGTTTGCGTCAGTTTTTGCTGAAGATGTGGAGGCTTGGAGATAGCGAAGCTTTTCCAAGGCATCGGAAGCATTTGATATTAACTCTCTACGTTGATCACATATACACATAAGTAGTAAATGTTTGGTGGGTGAAACGGATCTTTTTGGATACTCAATCTTAGTATAGATTGCAATTGAAGCTGTTGGAGCATTGAATGCTTACCTAACAAAGACTTCACGCTCCGAATAAAGCGAGTTCGCGACGAGGTGGAGTAGCTTTTTTGTCTCGGCTTTGAACTCATGTTTCTTCTCTTCTCCTAAAAATCAGAGTAGGATTGCATCTTTGATTAGTACTTATAATAGGGACTTAGGTATGTATTGGAGGACACAGAACTATATAACTGTGATCTTAATAAATTCGTGAATAAATTACAAAGCTTATTTTTATTTACCTTTAACCTCCTCCTTGGCTGCACTCTGGGATGAATATAAACGTGCAGGACTTGTAGAAAGTCTTGATGCAGCTAGGCCTAATGAAGCCCTGGTGGTCTACATAGCCAAAGACAAGAGTACGTTTATAAAACTACCATTGATAACATGAGCTGATCACTGTTTTAACTCCACTTCAATTGATAAAATCACTAACCTTGGATGCATTGAGGAAAGTAGAACGCAAAGAGCCACTTTGGCTTAGCCTGATGTTGGCGCAGCGGGCGATTTTGGTACCTGCTAGAACAGTGCGATACATTTTTATATAGATAATCAGCGAACAGTGACAGAAAGAGTAAAGGAGTTTATGGTAAGATCGAAACTCTTGGAAATATCCATCAAGCACTACAAATAATCAAGTTATTTGATTGTGATTAAATTAATGATCAATATTTTTAAATTTTATTTCTTTAGTAGACAATTTTCTAACAAATGGGCTTGCTAAACGCTTGGTCACGCTTTTCAGCCCTTTTTGCTTTTCTCCTTTTTATATTGATATACCACTCAAAGTGTCTTTTAAAGCATGCTTAGATCGAGAGCCTTCGTAAAGAGGACAAGAAAGGGAAATGTTGTTCGAGTTGTTAAGGAGCACTACCTAAGAGACGACATACATTGTGGATTTTGTGATTGTCAAAATCCAGTATGTCTTGCAAGGAAAAAAGCTATATTTGAAGAAGGCGAAGAAAATGGAGCTGGACAAAAAGCCCTAGAAACCAATGCACCACTTTCAGCAGATCCTCGTGATTCAACAAAGTGGGGAAAGCACTACTTGATCCCTGATACGAATGTTTTTATCAACCAGGTAAGGCGCGAGTTGCCATTCATATATTATACTTCAGGATCAACTTGTGTTTCAATTAATTCATTTTGCTGTTCTAGATTGATATCCTTGAAAAGCCAGTCTTGTGCGATGTCATTGTACTCGGAACAGTGCTAGAGGAGCTTAAAGGCCTAAGTATGGCTGTTTACAGTCGTGTTCGATCAATTGTTAGTAACCACGGAGCCATTCGGAGATGGTTTGTATTTTCGAATGAACACCATAGAGAAACCTTTGTTGATCGAGAAAAGGATGAATCGCCGAATGATCGCAATGATCGAGCAATTCGCGTGGCGACAAAATGGTATAATACACACCTGAAAGAGCGATATGGAATATCAGCCTTAATGTTGACAGACGATGCTAATAATAGAAAGCTTGCCACTGAGAGTGGCATTCCTACGGAGGGAGTCAAGGATTACCTTGAAACATTTGTTGACCATCCCGAACTTATTGAAATGATGAGCTCTGTTACTATTCAACGCGACAAGGACTGGGAAGGATACACAGATCACATTACCTCTGGCCAGATACAGGCTGGATTGAAGTCCGGGTTCTTGGTTCAAGGAACCTTGCAGGTTGCATCTTACAATTATCTTGAAGGGTCAATATTTGGACAGGGGCCAGATGGAAAGGAACAGAAAATCCTTATAGTTGGCAGAAAGGCTATGAACAGAGCCATCCATGGGGATCGTGTTGTAGTAAAACTACTGCCAAAGTCTGAATGGAAATCCGTCCCTAGCACTGCAATCGAGGATGAAGATGAAGACACTGTACCCGAATCTGCATCAGAGAATAAAGATAAGGGCAAGGATGCTGTAGTTCCTGAAAAAAGCACAGCCGATGGCCCTTCGAAGAAAAAGATTCGAGTATCCGATGAACCCAAGGATGATACTGATGAAAATGATGCGCCTGCAATTCCTTTGGGCGAAGTTGTTGGCATCATCCAAAGACACTGGAGACCATATTGCTGCTTCGTCGATCCAAAGCAACACATCTCAAAATCGGCAACTGGAGACAGTGCTATGCGGTCTCTGTATGTGTTGGCTATGGACCGTCGCATTCCTAAAATTCGTATAATGACACGCCAAGCCAATAAGCTTGTTGGCCAACGCTTGCTTGTTGCTCTTGATGCATGGCCAAAGGAATCACGCTACCCACAGGGACACTTTGTTCGTCTGCTTGGTAGCGCTGGTGACAGGGCTACCGAAACTGAGGTTCTGTTGCTTGAACACGATGTTCCATACCAGGAGTTTAGTGCCAAGGTATTGGCCGATCTCCCAGCAGAGGGTGATAAATGGCTCTTTGACCCTGAGCGAGATGGTGTTCTGGCTGGAAAACGCAGAGACTTGCGTGATATAAATGTCTGCAGCATTGATCCTCCAGGCTGTACTGACATTGACGATGCACTTCACGCTAGAAAACTCCCTAATGGTAATTTCGAAGTTGGCGTTCATATTGCCGATGTAACGCATTTTGTCAAGCCCAATACTGCAATGGACGCCGAAGCAGCAAATCGATCCACAACGGTGTACTTGGTAGACAAGCGTATTGATATGTTGCCGCCACTTTTAGGTACAAACCTGTGCTCCCTACATTGCAATGTAGATCGCCTTGCCTTTTCATGCATCTGGGAGGTCGACAGCGATGCAAATATCGTCAATGTTGACTTTTGCCGAAGTGTTATTCACTCCAAGGCCTCGTTTACTTATGGCGAAGCACAAGCAAGAATAGATGATCCATCCAACACAGATGACCTTACTGAAGGCGTGCGCACACTTAATCGGTTGGCAAAGAAGATGCGTGCCAAGCGCATGGCAGCCGGCGCATTGACTCTCTCCTCACCAGAAGTCCGATTCAAGCTAGAGAACAACTCACAAGACCCTGTTGATGTTGAAATGAAGGCACTCCAGGAAACCAATGCCTTGGTCGAAGAGTTCATGTTGCTTGCAAACATCAGTGTAGCTCGCAAGATCTTTAGTCACTTCCCTGACACAGCACTGCTGCGTCGACACCCAACACCACCTCCTCAGAATTTTGACAACCTTCAAAGAGCTCTAGCGTCCCTTAGTATGAAGCTTGATATCGAATCAAGTCTGACCTTAGGAAATTCTTTGGACAAGGCTGTACTTCCAGAGGATCCCTACTTTAACACCCTTGTTCGTATTCTGACCACTCGCTGCATGATGCAGGCCGTTTACTTTTGCTCTGGCACTGTCAACCGTGAAGACTTTAATCACTATGGTTTAGCCACCGAGATCTATACTCACTTCACATCTCCAATTCGTCGATACTCGGATGTCATGGTTCACAGATTGTTAGCTGCTTCTATTGACAAGGAAACAGTATATGGAGACGAGCTGACCAATAAAACCAAGATGCGTGAGCAGTGCGACACCCTTAATCATCGCCACAGAATGGCACAGCAGGCCGGACGCTCATCAGTCGAGCTCTTTACAAACTTGTTCTTCAAGGGCAAGACAGTTATTGAGGACGGCTACGTCACACAGATACTTCAGAATGGCTTCTCTGTTCTTATACCACAGTACGGTATCGAAGGAATCGTCTACACAACCGACAAGGATGCAAAAAATACATCTACGCCAATCCTCAAATACAACTCTGATACAAACCGTCTGGAATCTGCAACGTCTCCGGACTCTGCTGTGATTTATCTATTCCAGAAAGTTAAGGTCTTGTTGGAGGTAGATGACCAGCCAGTATCGGCAAATGTCAGCTCTATGCGCAGAAAGCTTCATCTTCGTTTGCTTACCCCAAACATTGAAGGCTTAAGTGTACCACAAGATGAGCTGAAGGCCATCAAAAGCAAAATAGGAGATTCTTTAAAGGACACTGGTGATGATACTCGACACAAAGAAGAAGAAAAGTTGGCGGAAAAGATCACTGCTGATCCCAGTATTGTAGACAAAATTTAGGCTCTTTTTTCATTTTTAAAAGACTCATGAGCTTCCCACTATTTAATTTCTACTTTTTCAAAAAGAATTCTTTTAATATGATAATTGACCCTTGTAAATGGATCATACAAATAAAATTACTAAAGAAACATTTATTATCATTGACCAATATTGTAATGAAATGGGTTGGATCGTGGGTGGCCTATATTAAAACCAGATTTATTGAAAAAGCACAGCATCGACACACATGCAAACAATAGTCTTTTTACCGACTCTTCTCGAACCATTCTGGGTGCTGAGCCATCTGGGACTTCGCAAAGTCAAGTGTCCATTCACCAACATCCAAATAGCGCTGAAGATACGATCTGTAGTCGCTGTCCTTTACAACATCATTTGTCTTTAACCTAGAATCAATATAAAAATTAGACCTAGCATCTTGAATAGTGTTTGGTATTGGGGCTTTACAAATGCCAAGGTTAGGGTGCATACACAATTATGCGCATATTTTTGAATATATACACACACACACAAACATATAAACAATAACTTACGACCAACCCGTTGAGCGCTTTAAGCCAGCCAAGGCGGTGGAAACTAGAACCAAGTCAACGCCAATGTGGACAGCCTTGCCAATAAATGCCATGTTCGAATTAGAGATAATACAAAAATATTTGGGTTTAGAAGTAACAGACAAAGGGTTAAGGGAGTGCATGAACCTGACACTGCACCCTTTTGCTTTGATTAATACCAACACTACAAGGGCCAAGCTTTATGGTAATACTTTTTGAAGGCTATCATGAGATCGTGTTTAAAGCAGATCACCGCTGATCATTTGATCACCATTAAAAAACTATTAGTTGCAAAAAAACAATTTTTAGTTTGGAGCTTTTTTAACTCACTCTTTTTTCATTGATATAAAAAACAGCTTTAGAAGTTGTTACTAAGTGAAATGGCTTCATCACTAGCACAACAGCTATCGCGGATTCAAGTGGCCGACAGAGCTGGTCGTAGCGAAAAATCACAACTTTTTCGCGACTCGTTTCTTTTTGATCCCAGGCAGGCCGCCAACCTTGATCTTCAGACTATCTTTGATATAGGCCAGGATGGGTTGTCCGAATTGTGTAAAATGAACTCGAGGTTTTCCTTTTATTCCAAAACTCTGTTCTCAGAGGCAGTCAAGTCAATGGACCGTATCCTGCAAACCAAAAAAGAAAATGATATCCTCGATGCCAGCATCCAATCCTTTTTGCGTGAACTCGCTCCGTATTTCCAAACCAAATCTGCAGGAAAAGCCTTGGAGTGGCTCATCCGTCGATTCCGTATAAATGAATTCAATGTGAGAGACACTGTTGCTGCTTTTATTCCTTACCACGAGACAAAAGCATTTCTTAGTCTTCTTACAGTTCTCCACTTTAGCCCGGCAGATATGAAAACCTTCAAATTCCTTGCTACTCAGCGCAAATCTCGCCAGCTCCTTGATAGACACACTTTGGTCCAACAATGCATCCATGATAGATCAGTGCTCGCCTTCATTTCTGATGCCGTTATTGCGACTGTTAAATGCAATCAGTCGTACCCTACATTGCTATCATTCTATGCCACTCTGTTTTCTCAATATATTGGAGACTTGCCAAATGTCAATGACCATGCTATACAGTTCATTGCTCCATATATTGTAAAAGGAATGGAGTCTGGAAATGCCGATGCACAGCTTGCATCCTACTTAATCCTGGAATCCCTTTCTTGCCGTGTTGCTTTCAGCAAAGACATGCTTGAAGAGCTTATACCCGCAATGAATAAGACCTCTCTTAACACTCGCGCTACTGTACTCTCCATTGCTCAGCTGGTCCAAAGCCAAAAGACCTTGGCGGTCGAATTTCCACCAAAGGCTGCATCCAGCCTTTCTCTTCTTGACAAATTTGAGGAAACATTTGCTTCCATCGAACAAGAATTCGATTTGAGTGTTTTGAAGTTTGCCCTTGTTAGCTCACTAGCAAAAAGCTCTTTCAGTGATATTGAAAGTTCAAAATTGCTACATTGCATTGTTACTACCTTGAGTATAAGCGAAGAAGCATCTTTTCAGGCATTAGGAGCCTTGCTCCTTGGCTATCTTGAAAGAGATTTTGAAAATCTCAAGTCTAAAAATGGATCAGATGGAGACGAAGTTTTGCAATCCGGTTGCGAAGTCCTCTATTTATTCCAATCCCGTTTCCCAGCAACCTTCAAGAAGTGCATTGGTGACCTCATGAATCAGATAGCAGGCAATACGGGTAATATGAGCAAGAGCTTTGTCAACTTTGCATCCACAAAGCTTTATGATCTTGCATCAAAGGATTCATCCGGTGATGTTGGGTTTGCTGTACCTTTGAAAAATACCAGGGAGACGCTTCTCACAAGTCTAACCCACGCTGAGAGCGGAATACGTCTGGCCGCTGTTAAGCATGTGATGTCTATACTCAAAGGGAAGGATACATTGCAATTTAAGATCACCAATGAGGAAATTGCAAGCCTATTGATAGGAAGGTTGAGCGATGATGATGATAATGTTGTTAGAGAAACCCTGTCCTACAATTGGGCTGAATATGCTGATCCTGCTGCACTTCTTGACAAACTCTCTGCTGTTTTGGCCATACCTCAGCCTCGCTTGATGCCATTCAGCGATGGACTATTCAAGCTGTTGGTATCTCCAGCTATTTTGGAAGACAAAGATCGCCAAGTTCGTGTTGTATCCGTCATATTCCCCTACCTCTTGGCCATCAAAGAAAATATTCGCTTCACTAAATCTCTGCTTAATGTTTTGAAGACCTCTTCCTTAAATTCGTCGGGCGCTCTTAGGAAAATAGAAATCCTAGTAAGTGAAGTGGAAGGCAAAGACGACTCTAAGTTGTGGGAAAAATACAACAAGAAGATTGTGGCCCTTATTTCCAAAAATGCTTTTGATGGAGAAAGCTCTATTGGTGAGAACATGTTAATAGAAAAGTCTGCTCTAAGCACCCCAGAGGCTGCACTGCTTATGTTGTTGGCAGCTAGTAAAAAGATTGTCGATGGCCAATCTGAAAAAGACTCGAAATTCTATTCAATGGTCAATGCCCTTGTTCAGGAATCCATCTCCCTACTTAATTCCGAAGCGGACTCTGAGCCCGATAACAACACAAAGGCCCTTTCTGTTGGAAAATCCTCAAACATTAAGCCACTAATGACTCTTGTCTATAAAGCCGGTGCTTCAACCCTTGCCCAAAAAGCAGCTGGCATATACGTCCTTCTCACTCTATCATCTCAGCTTCAACCAAAGAAGGAGATGCTTGCAGATGGTTGGCTTCCTCGCCAAATTTCAGAGTCAAAGCCCTCGAAGTACCACCGCGACTTTGTGACTAAAATGTACACGCACATTGTATCTGATCCAAAGCCAATGACAGTGGTTGACTCTGCCATTATAGCTAACATCTTTGAACATCAGCTTAATGGAGAATGGGTCCAGTTCCTTAGCTCTCAGTGGCTGGATACCAGCGATAGCTCCCTTGTTAGATCTCGCAGTCTAATCATATTCCAAGCTTTCTTGGCATCCCGAACTAGCGACGAAAATGTCAACAAATCCTCTTTGATCGACTACCAAGTCGTGCTTCCAGCATTGATGATTGCACTGGCTGACAGTAACAACACCATTCGTGTAGCGGCATGCGAATGTCTCAAGGTGCTTGAAACTATCTACGAGAAAATGCCCAAGAAGTCAAAGAGCCGAAAGAGCCTCAGTGGTGTTGATGTTCAGGTTTACAAACATGACGCATTTTACGGACACCAGCGCTCTACCGAACTTCAGTTTATTCCAACTTATGTTTCGCTTAGCCTAGTATCTGCGTTGGTCTCAAAGATTAGCGAAATTTCTAACGATCCTCTTTTCTTGAAAAAGTTCTTGGGTAGAATTTTGAGTGAGGGATCAAAGCACCACAAGCCACTTGGAAAGTATTATGCTGAAGCCCAGAACCTTGTTCCTACCTTCTTGCTCTCGCATGTTGTAGCAATGCACTCAGCAATTCCCCAATTCCAGTCAGCATTACTAGGCCTTATCAGCCAAGTTGAGACTCAAGCTAAGTTTGCTATGCTTGTTCCACTTCTCTCAAAGCACATCGACGCTATTCGTAAGAACGACATCCCACCAGCACCAAAGAGCGACAAGGAAGTCATCCTCATCGAATACCTCACTGCAATTTTCAACAACTGTGCTGACTCCCAACTAGACAATTCTGAAGCATGGTCTTTGGCATCCAGCCTGATCAAAGGTCCAAGCATAAAAGATTCCCTTGGCAACGAAAACTGGAGCGAAAAGTACACATGCGACCTTTACTTGCAAAAGGAAGTTTTGGGCCTCTTGTCCCTCAAGTTCCTTTCATCTCTTAGGCCAGATCAGCAACGTGAGTTGGTCCACATACTTATCACATTGGCCTCAAAGCACGGACACAACCTTGGGGCTGATGTAGTCAACCTCATTAAAACTACCTTCGAGCGCTTGCCATTGGATCCTGGACTTCCTGCACAAGACATAGCACAATTTGCTAAAGAACTTCAAGAGCTCACAGGCCAAGCCATCCACCAAAACAAAAAGCAGAGACCATCATCTTTGGAAAGCAAAAAATCGAATGTTTCTGGTTTGATATACAATATATCTTCGTACCTCGAGTTTATTCAGGGTAAACAAGAGGTGTCGCAGAGCCCACTTTTGACTCTTCCATTGTTTTCCTTGCTGAATGGCCTCGTTTCTATAGGCGCTGATGTGTCAGGCGAAGCTTCTCAAGAGAAGGTTGTAATTCAACAGCCATTGGCCCCGACTGAATATACCAAACAGTTGATCATTGAGATCCTTCTCCGCATATTCCGTGAGACAACTCCAAGAGGCATCGTCATTGATGAAGCCATCCTTCGTGTTGACTCACTTGTACAGGTTATTCGCACCTCCACAAGCCCTCAGACACACAACCAGTCGCTTCTTTTGCTCTCTGCCATTGCTGAACAACACCCTCAACTCGTCCTTCATCATATAATGGCTATATTTACATTCATGGGAGCCAATGTCTTGCGACAGGATGACAACTACAGCTTCCACGTCATTCAACAGACCATTGAAAAGATCATTCCCCCTCTAGTAAAATCTGCTAGCCCTAACGTGGGCGATGATCAGGATGCTGTCCCAACAGAAATTATTAAAAAGATTTTCCCAGTCTTTAATGTTTTCGTGGACTCTCTGACCCACATTCCTCGCCACAGAAGACTCATTCTGTTTGCATCTGTCGTCAAAACTGTTGGCGCAAAGGACTACTTGTACATTATGTTGGCCTTGTTGATCGAGAAGGAGGTTGCCCGTCTCTCTAAACTGAGCAGCCTGCAAAGCTCACAGCCTGCTGAGAAGTCGAGTGCAACAAAGGACCGTGATAGCGTCCTAGAATTTGCTTTGGCCTTATCCCTGCAGTTTGATCCGTCTAGTCAACTTAGAGCATTAGTCATGATTCAAAAGGATCTGCTTCTGCTCCCTGCTGAGAAGCCACCCCGCGATCAACTTAGCGAATATACGATCAAGAGTGGAATAGTGGATCTGACCAGAGCCAGCACCAAGTCCCTTCGCAACTACAAGATATCTGTCTTGCAGTTTGTCAAGGAACTGCTCACCAATTCGCAGTTTGTAAACAAGCTTCACGAGGATGCTAATACTGAACATTCAGGCACGGACAGCATGCTGGATGTTACCAATGAGAGGCTATTTACTCGTCTCATTGAAACTGATCTTCAGGTCATATCATACATTGGAATTCAGTACGCACAAGTATCTTCAGCAAAGAGCCTAACCTCTTCAGTCGAGAGTGTGTGGAAATTGACCCTGCAAGAAGCCTATGCTGTTCTCGATGCTGCAAGCCACCAACTAGAATTGTCTCACTTTGTCTTGATGGTAAAGGAACTTATTACACATGATAACAAGAGTATTCGTCGCAGAGTGCTTGACCTCACCAACAAGAGAGTGGAAGATACAAGAAACTTGAGAGACTCTGAAAAGGTTGCTGCCCAAGTTCTTACTCTACTTCACCCATTGCAGGGCGTTCTAAATGCGGAATCTAGCACCGAAACAGCCACCAACAAGCAGGCTGCCCTACTATGCATCACCACGATTACAAAATACTTTGCTGTGTCTCACCCAGCTGCCTTTAATAATGTCTTTGCCGCTGTTATTGGAAATGGTGGTTTAAGTAACCCAAATCCCCATGTTGTCGCTTCGGCGATGGCTTGCTTGACTCACCTTTGTCTTGTTCTTGGCCCAAGAGCCGTCTCCACACTGCCCAAATACATGCCCATCGTACTTAAACACCTATCTAGCGGCGTCACAAACTACCCAACAGCATCCAACAGCGACTTAACCTTGCTTGTTGGTGCCCTGAGTGTAGTAGATGCTATTGTAAAAAAGATGTCCCAGTTTGTGCACCCTTCACTCCCCACCCTCCTCTCCTCGCTAATGCACCCCGCCATTGCCGTGAAAGAAGAGTCCGCTCAACCAGACAATTCAGAAAATAGCTCAGATGAAAAGCTGCGTGAGCACGTCAGGATCAAAGCTTCCTCTGTGTTATCCGCTATTGCTCAGTCTGTTTCGCCAAGACACCTTCTTCCGGCCCAATTTGGCTATTTCCAGAAAGAAGCTTTGGTCAATGGTACCAAATCTATAGTGCCCCTACTAGAGTTTGTTGGGCTTACAGCTTCATCAATGTCTCGTCAAACCATGGAGAAGTTCTATAAGCCCATGTTCAAATTCTTCCTCATCGTCTTCGATACACGTCGCCTTCATGGGAATTCTTTGAGTGCTGAGGACATTGAAGAGATTGAATCAGCTACTCTCGATGCCTTCATTAAATTTGTCATCAAACTCAATGAAAAGACATTCAAGCCACTATTCCTCGGGTTTGTCGACTGGGCAACCACATCACAACAAATCCAAGAAGCCAACAACACTGATTCTGAAAATAATAATGGTGATGATGATGGGACTGATATCAACAAACCAAGCCAGGCCCGCTTAATACCATTCTACCGAGCTGTTAATAAGCTTTTCGAAAGCCTCAGATCGCTCGCAACGCCATACTACTCTTCCATTATGGACCTTACTGTGAGTCAGCTTGAGCGCTATGCCATCAGAGGAGACAGCATAGAAGTCGAAGAAGAGAACAGACGTAAAGATGTTCCGGCTATTGACCACCTTTGGATTGAGGTTGTTAAATCCATCCATATTTGTGCACTTCATGACACAACAAACCTATGGAATAGTGATGTTTTGGCAAAGATAAGCAAACCACTTGCTGACCAAGTCCCTAACACAAGAATCGCCGGAATCACTGACACTACTGACTCAACTGATGTCTATATTTCTCGTATAAAGGACATACTTGCTCCTACCTTTGGACAGCTTGCGGTTGCAGCTGGCAATGATGCCTCTTGGAAGATGTTCAACTCACGAGTACTACTCAAGTCACGAAGCGAAGACCCAGCTACCCGTCTTGGCTCGCTTTACATCCTTCAAGAGTTCTACAACAAACTTGGTGAAGAGTTCCTTATCCTTCTCCCAGAAACCATACCATTCCTTGCTGAACTCATGGAAGACGATGACCACAGAGTCGAAAGGCTCACTCAGGAGACTATCCATCTCATCGAATCTTATTTGGGCGAGTCTTTGCAATCATACTTCAAATAATGCCATTAAAACTTGGTTTATTAAATTTTTATTTGCAGTTTATAAGCTTTTGAAACCAGAAAGATGTTTAATTATTATTAACCCCATAAGAAATTATTAAATGATATTATATTATGTTTATTAGCTACATTTTACCATTTGGTATCTCTAATGTTAAACTGAGATGTACTTCTAAATAACTTGTTGTTTTATCTATGTCTAAACAGCGCAGTGAGTTATATAAAGCCTCGGGTCTCAAAGGCCCGAATGTGATTAAAGAACGCCAAAACATCCGCAGAATACAAGCACTTGAGTTGCAACAAAAAGTATGCTTTTAAAATACTCGTGACCATACCATTGAGATATATATTCAATTTCATCTGCAAGGTATCATAAAATGGCTCTGTTTTTCTGTATTGTAGAGAAAATGGGATTTGACTGCATTGGCTCGACGTCTGACTACTACTGAAAACGACAACAGTGACGAAAATGACTTGTCAGCAGGTTCAGAGGACGACCATAAATATAAAAAAGATAGCTCTAACTCTACTGATCAGGCAATGGAAATTGAAGGCTCAAGTAAAAACTCTGGTGGCAAAAGGAAAAGAAAGTATGTGTTGATGATACCTGAACAAATCGAAGAAATGCCTAACCAGCTACATGATATGTGGCTGGCAATTGCTTGCCCTGAAGGACAACGCTGTATTGTCACATCCTCAAATGGTAAGAACTATAAACTGCATTAAAGTGATGAATGGTATATTTTGCATTAAACATCCAATTATATGCCTATTAAATACCAAATACTTTAATTTAGGCTCAACTGTGTGCTGCGATCCTTTTGGAAATCTGCTTTTTAGATTCTCAACACTATTGCCAGCCGGATATCCGACAACAAGCCGTCCAAGAGATCACTGCATTCTTGATTGTGTCTATATAACTTCAAGCAAGACATTTTATGTCATTGACATGATGAGTTGGGGTGGTCATCCAATATACGATTGCACGGCAGAATTTCGCATCGAGTTTTGGAAAACATCTAGACTTTCTGAGCTTGCCTCAGAGGTTGATAGAGTAAAAAATGTAGCCCCCAAATTAGCTACTGAATATAGATTTTTACCTGCCCCTACAGTCAGATGTCAGAATCATATGCTGGCCACCCTAATAAATTCTAATCCATCTGAATTATTTGAGGTTGGCAACAACAATACCAACAATTCGGAATCAAGAAACATTCCTCGGCTTGATGGACTCCTTCTATTACATTGCGAGGCACGATATATCCCCGGAATATCGCCACTGTCATGTTGGATACCACAATCTGCTCTTGGCCAGCTAATACACAAAGCTTAAACACCCCTTTTCATTGCAATTAATCCAGTTCATTTTGAGGTAGAATTACACAACTGAATAAACAAAATGTTATATAATAATAGCTATGGCGAATTCTTTCAATTAATTGAATATAAGGGATTCAAATATATCTATATTGAACTCCCAAAACTGAAAAGCACGTTATAAATAAGTGTATGTTTTGCTGCTGCTTTCATCATCACTCCTTAACCTCCTCTTCCTTTTCTTCAATAACAGTCTCTACAATCTCCTCAACAATAAGTATTTCCTGATCATCAAGAGAGGCAAACCTATAGCCAGACTTATCAGCCAGCTCCTTCTCCTTTTCGAGAAGAGCATCCACCTTCTTGCGCCAGGCATTCCATTCGTCCAAGACACGGCGGCGTTGAGCAAACATCTCTGATGTGATGGCAAGGGCTGAACGACGATCTTCCTCATCAAAGATCTTGGAGTACTTCTTGAGGTTCTTGCGAATGACACGCTTCTGCTCGTCGCTGAGAAGGGATTTGGGACGAGGACGCCAGCAGATGGCACGGAACTTGTCATCACGGGAGCGGTAAAGGCATTCACCCTTGAAGTCCCAGAGGATATAGCCATTTTCAATGGTGTGGCGCCAGCTAGAAGCGCTGGTAAGAACGTAGCGACCAGTAGGGTCCCATTCAAGATCAGTGACACCATAGTGCTCATTAGCAGCAACCTGGTAGATTCTTTCAGCATCGGCAATGCCCTTCTGGGCTTGACCCTCCGTAGGATCCCACTCAGTGTCGTAGAACTCGAGATCCCATGCCTGGGTAGTACGAAGAGTACCCAGGATGATATGACGACCACGGGGAGACCAAGACAGCTCGGTTGTGTTCTTTTCGGCAAGAGTCTTGACGAGAGTGTATTGTGTCTTGATAACACCACCGGCCTGGCTCTTTTCGAACTTGTAGAAGCTGACATTGGTTCTTACGGTAGTCAAAGCCATACCGCTGTTGTTGAGCTGAGGAGGTGTTGGATTATCGGTGTGAAGGACAGCAAATCTTGGACCCTTGTCAGTAGGTTCCCAAGCAAAGCTTACGGCAGAATCCTTCATTTCAACGACATCAACAGGGATATCCTTTTCAGAAACACGGAAGATCTCGAGATTACTGAAGAGCTGCTTCTTGTTCTTTGAGTGGCGCTGTACGGTAACGCACAGGTATTTGCCGCTAGGGTGCCATGCAAATCTGCAATTGTCAACACTGAACAAATTCTTGGTGCGAATGATTTCCTTGCTAGGAACAGACAAGATGGTGACGCGGGCGGGAAGGTTTCCACTTTCGGGTGTCCAATAGGCGATCATCTCGGGAACTTCCTTTCCAGAACGCTCGTCGACAGCAATGGCAGAGGACCAGGAGAAATCCTTGATACCAGGGACCTTTATCGACTTCTTGTCCAACAAGGTCATGGTAGCAGACTCATAAATAGACAAGCTTTGGCCAGGAGTAATCGAAGCAAAGTACTTGCTACTAGGAGACCACTTGAAGATCTGACCAGGGAACTTGGTGAGAGGTTCCTTGGTACCCTCACGATAAGTTGGGAAAGAGCGCAATAAGGCACCAGTGAAGGTGTCCCAGATACAAAGCTGGTGACCATTGTCATACTCGGTAAACTGGTTTTCGCTTCTGCCCTCAGGGCCAAGGGAAGCAATGACCTGCTTGTAGTTGATGGGTTCAGGAGACCAGGTAACCAGGAACTTTTCGTTGGGACTGAAGGAAGAATGGAATACACCAGGATGAACAAAGCGACGCTGCTTCTCCCAAGATTTGCCACCCCACAAACCAATACCAGGACGGTGAGTAGTAAGAAGGAAGGAACCCTTTGGTGACCAGGAAGAGTAAGTCTCGGTCCAGTTGTTACGGTCGACATCAATAGAGGGCTCTTCGGTCTTTTCGTTCCACAAAACCTTGAGGTTGGCCCCAGTGATGACAAAGAACTGGTCACGAGCACGAGGATCCGAGAGCCAGGACTTGAGATGCTCTTTCTCCTTGAATTCCTCAACAACGGGCTCTTCATAGGTTTCGTTGGTGCCAAGATACTTTTCAATATCCATAAATGCGTTTACAGCCAAGACGTGAGACTTGTCAAGAGGGTGGTTGTTCATCTTTTGGATGGCTTCACGGGCTCCTTCAGGAGTTTCGAATTCAACAAATGCGAATCCCTTAGATTTGGGCTTTGCCAAAGATGTGTCCATTGGCATCTCAATACCATCGGGCTTGATTTTGCCCATGGGCGAAAACTTTTTGTCCAAAAGCTTGATCAAGCGGGGCTTTTTTACTTCATCGACAACAGGAAGATTATCAATGACAACAAAATTGTCAAAGGTGTCGCCTACACCATCAACCTGGAATTGCTTCTCAAGGTCTGAAAAGTCAATGTCGTCGACAGTGGCGGGAAGATTGCGGGGATCAAGGGCAACCATTACCAGTAATTAAAAAGATAAATCTATATCAAATGTGTATAATTGAAAACTAAAGCAGTATAGATTTCTCTTTTGCTAACACTACTTGGTATATAAAAATTATTCTCAATTTTCTGTGTGACCAGATTTTCAACGGGTGTTTGTGATCAAAAAATTACATTGAAAGTCGAAATCAAATTTAAAGGTAAATAAAGTAGGGATATCAAATGATGAGACGCTTTAAAGTTGATTTTACAGAGTTTATTGAGAAACAGACAGTTTATGCAAATCTTTAGTTTCATGCTAAGGTCCTGAACTCTATTCACAAAGCTTATTTAACTACTTTATCCCAATTATACCCAATATCTAATAAAGAGTAGCGCTTAGGGTCTTGTATTCTTGCGCTTACTACATTGGTTTAGAGGTATTATATTTGTGTTTTATTAGTAAATAATGGCTCCATCGAATGACCGCCAAATATACCATGGGATACGGAATGCTACAGGGCTCAACATGAGAAACAATAAGGGATGGCTATTGTCATTGAACAGCCATCAACCTTCAAAGCTGGATATACTTTGGTTGTGAATCGGGATGTGGGTATGTCTGATCTTTGATACTTTCTAGGTTTACAAGAGTAGTGCATGAGTTGAAGTTCTTTGGTATACACAAACCGAGCTCATTATTAATCTGCTGCCTTAAATCCTCGACCTATCCAGAGAGATATTAAGTCAATGTTTAGATACATGAATAGTACAATTCACTAACTTTTAAATAAGGTATATATAACATAATACTTGCCTCATCCAAATTGCACTCCTTTAGTTTTTGCAGCAACTCGATAGTTTTTTGTCTTTCTTGTTGCTCATCTTCGTCCTCTTTAGGTTCTCCGGCATTGTTGTTATTCACTTCTTCGACTGTTGATTTCAATTCATCAATAATCTTTTCAAGCTTTTCTTTGTCAAGAGATGCAAAATAGTGCTTTGGAAGCTCTATGGCGCCTATAATGAATACATACACAGTTCACATAAATCAATGATTCCGTGTAGTAGCAATAATAATAACTACATCACAAATATATAATATCTCAAAAAACATTAAATTAATCTGAAATTACTTATTGGCAAAGCACTGAAGATCTCGCTTATTATATCGTGATAGCGAATATAACGCGAAAGAGCAATATCTCGTTTTTGAATAACATCTAAATCTTCGCCTGAAGTTAAATACTCTTCCTCTGCTGCTGCTGCTGTAGTTGTAATTTGACCACCTGCTTTTCCCTATATTATGAATCAGATAGTACAAGATTAATATACAGTGTGTATAAAGTATCCCCAATTCCATAAAAATTTCTTAAATAAAAGGAAGAGAATTGTTCTACTTACCCTCTTTCGTCTATTCAATGCTTGCTGCTGCTGTTGTTGTTGTTGTTGTTGTTGTTGCTGTTGTTGTTGCTGTGCTTGATTAGGTCCCATAGGCTGACCAACACCAGGAGGTCCACTCATGCCAGCTTGTGGATAAACTTGTGGTCTAACTGCAATATTTTGTGGTTGAAGTGGCCTAGCAAACTGTGCATTTGGTAGTGGACGCGAGCCCATAGCCATTGGAAATTGGGGTCTTGGTTCCTGACCTTGAATTGAAGCCATTTGTTGCATACTCATCGGCCTTTGTTTCTGCTGTTGCTGTTGTTGCATTGCCATTTGTTGTTGTAACTTTGCAGCCTGAAGAGCATTTTGTGGCCTTTGTGGCGATTGAACCATTTGTTGTGGAGATAGCATATTCCCTTGACTCTGAGCAAGCTGTTGTTGCTGCTGCTGCTGTTGTTGTTGTTGAAGCAACTGTGCTTGAAGGTTAAATTGGTAGTTGGAAGACATTGGACTTGCTGATTGCGGTGTTCCGTTTGGAGAAAACACTCTATTAGGGCTGAATTGCTGAGGATATGGACATGGACTGAAGCCTTGCATTCCAGGTCGCTGTGGAATTTGAGTTGGGGTCATTGGTAAGGAAGCGCCAGAGACACCGGGCTGAATAGGTGCAGTAGAAGTTGGACCAGAAAAGGCTGCTGGGTTGTTCGACAGTAGACGGGCAGCGTTTATATTTTGACCAGAAAGTTGCTGCATATTGTTTTGAATAGGGAAAGCTTGCTGAGGCGTGTTTACCATGTTTGGCGAAACTCCCCCCTGGAACGTGTTTGGAAAGTTTAGTGGCATGCCTCCTGCGCCGTTCGGTGGATTCATATATAATACTACACACTTTTATGCTTCTAAAGTTATGATAAGTTTTGGACAGCAAAAAGCGAATTCAAGGTTGTATATGTGACTTTGTGGCCCCTCCATTCCATCTTTGTGCGTGGTTCCTGTCTGATCAAGACACACGCATGAGTGCTAAATTAATATATGCCTAAATCAGCGCATAATCACCTATGAACCTTGTGTTTTTTGTTCAAAGCAGCAAAATCGAGCAGTCAGCACTGAAAAAAGAGAGGCCCATTCTAATAAATAGAGAGAGGTAGGCTTTATATTAGAAGAGGTAAAATTCACATACTCTTGCCTTCAAACACAATTTAAAATGTGTGTATACGATAAACCAGCCCTTTGAAGAAAGATGATGCTTGTATACAGTGGCATATAATAGTACCACACAGCACCCACTTTTGTCAAATATGGCAGAGTTGCCTCCAAAAGGGTACTATACTATGATATAAGCCTGGATACTAGCCAATCATCCCTGAGTCTCCAGCTAAAATGTATGGGTTGTGGGCTGATTGGAAAAGTGTGTGAGAGGGCATTTATATGAGTGATTATTTTTGAAGGGCTATATAGTCATCCATTTGGCTGTGATTGCCTCTATAATCATTAGCACCAAAAAGTAATCTTCAAAGATGGTTACCCATATGTTCCCTTTTGATGGAGAACTTGCCGTATAACATGATGATCTGGCAATGGCCCATTGTCTACGTATTAGGAAAGCAAATATTTTCATCAGCGCCAAACAGAATAAAACATGTGGAAACCTAAATTTATTTAAAAGAAGGGGGATGTAGAGGAAAATGAAAATTCTTTGTATGATACAAAATGCTTCAGTTGAAAGCACTAACAATTGCTTAAGACGGGTGTATGTATGTGTGGGAAAGGTGGGGAGGTTAGAATTATAGGTAAATATCTATGCAATGCGAGAAAACGATGGGTAGCAAATATACAATTGTGTGTGATCAATCTTTGCGATTACGATTCACAGCATATCTCGATACCCATGCTAATAAGATTATATATGTATGTATATATGTATATGTGTGGAGTGTGTACGCGGCACCAAGAAGGGAGGTGGGTGGTCTATACCATCCATCTTGACCAAAGATGCCGTTTTGCCGTTTAACCCTGGCGCTGCTGCTTGGTTGAAGAGCGCGAGGCACGAGTTGATTTGCGAATTTTAGCCCTTGGCTGGGAGGCGGCCATATCATCCGAGGAGCTCGACTTGGCTATTCTTTTTCTAGATCTGTATCCAGGGGTTGTCGTAGAAGTATTTTTGTTTTGCAGGCCAGCCTGGCCACCACTGGCTGCGGACTTGGCCTTATCTGATTGGTGGCTATTGCTATGCTTGGAAGCACACATGAATGGAAGCCTCTTTTTTGGAAGCTCCACATATATCTTTTGTTTTTTGAGATTGTCCTGGCAGCTCTTGTTGCAATACCATTTTGAGCCATCTGATACTACTGAGGTGGGTATTGTTCCGGAATAACAGTCCTGGTGGTAGGCCCTATGGCAGCCATCACACTGGACAAGTGTGTTGTCAACAAATGAATCTCCTGATTGACATTCTTGACAATCTATGAACGAAGGAAATAGTAATGTGTTAGAGCTCAGTTTGGAACGTGAATATTCGCAAAAAATATGTGGTAAAAATTCTTACAAGATTGCAAAACTGGCCTGATGCGGCTAGCTAGAGGCTCGTCAATAAAGTCACGAAGGTTTAGTCTTGGCATTTTAGAAGCAAAGCCGTACCCTTTGTAATCGCATCCATGTTTACTATAAAACAAACAATGGCTCTTTTGTCAGCAATCGGTTGTTTTGTGTCACACAAATATTCACAAAGCACAACAAAATCATATATCAGTAATAAAAGATATTTTAACTTACTTGCAAAGGGTACGCTTGCCCCATGGGCCAGGGCGCCAGTTGATGCCCTCGGTAGTTCCACAATAGCGACACCAGTCGACACCAGAGCCCGTGAGCTGCTCGAATATGGTGGGCTTAAGGCTTTCCCTGGAATCGTTAGTTTGTTCAACAATATCGTCGCACTTTGTGCTGGCATCGCTCTCAGAGAGTGGGTCTGTAAGTGGTGGGCTATACACACATAAAAAAGGATCGATCAGTTAGAAATCTTCAAAAGTGAATCTGATACAATTGCACCACCACCGCTTCACATATACACATCCAGGTTGTTGAAAATCGGTCAATTTAATAGTATAGAGAGTGTGAGTGTGTGTGTACTTACGTTGATCTCTTTTCGTCATTTATTCCATTTATAGTCAGATCGACGGGGGAAATCGTCATATCAGGAGTGCTCTTGTAGCTAATGGAGCCACAAACACCCTCCGTGACCAGCGATGGCGCAGGGGAAGGTAGCCTGGTGCTGAACTCAGAGCCAGCAACAGAGTCCGATTCATCGGAACTCCAGAAAGCCATGGATTCTGGGGTGGGTGCAAAATTCTTGGTGGCCTCATCGAAAATGGTTAGTTCTGACGATGGGCTCGTGATGTCCAAATAGTCTGGCTCGAGGAAGGTGTCTGTTGGAGAGCAGTACCCGGTGGTGGCCTGGCTTTTCGTGTACTTTGGGGCTACTGGGAAGGGATATAGATTAGGAGATTCGTTGTGTGCAGGTGAAAAGAAGACGTCGTTAAGGACCTTTGGAGGTGGAGGGCTGATAAAACCAAGTAGAGAATCTAAATTAACACGATTCAAGGGAGTTGGTGCATGAATAAAAGAGCCGTCGGTAGGCTGGCCATCAATATAGCCGGCTGCTGCAGCTGCAGATCTATCCAGCCCATTGGTAGCAGTGTTTAGTGATCTCCCACCACTTGGCGTCCTGGGGGCGGAATAGGACCTAGTCGGCAAAGCAGGGTTTGATAGTATCTGTGAGCCGCAGGCAGAGGATGTGGCTACAGCGGCAACAGCAGCAACAGCGCGGAAGTATGCGGAGGTATCATCATTAAAGTGAGCCATGGGTGATTCAATTGTGTGAGAGTTCATAACCTAAAGAATATAACATATGGCAAGAGCCAAAAAGGGAGGGAAAGAAGAACAAAATAAGTATAAATCGAAAGAATGGATATAACCAAAAGGACACATTATGTGAAGTAAAGGGACAGTTATAAATAGTAGTGAGCACTGTAACGTTTGGGCCATCATCATCACCATCATGGACAAACAAGGTATGGAAATCGCAGTTGAACAACCACACTCTGCATAAGCCTGTAAAGCTACAGCGAAACACAGAAAAAGCATAATGGGGGCTTTGGCTTCCAAAAATAAAATACCCTTATGTTATAAGGGAATTTTTCTGTCTGGGTGCCATTTCTACCATCCATTCCCACACACACGCGTGCACCACCCTAGCCAACACCCTAGCAATAGTAGCACCACTGGCGGTGCTGCTACTACTATTACCTCCGCCGGTACAGACCGATGATGGCGAGGCATGCCCATACCAAAGCCCACACATACACCAAGGCCATGTTGTCTGTATGGGTGGTGCAAGTTCGTGTAAATGCGTGTGTCCCTATTGGCACTGTCCTAGATCAGATGTGTGCTACAAAACATTCTTCATGGCAAGCAATGGCCTGCCCAGTAGTTGTGGGAGAGCGCGATGAAGAAAATGGGGAGAGGAGGGGGGAATATATGGCGACCAGCAAAACAAATACAACAATAAATAGTATAGAAGATGATGGGAACCTTACAGGATATTAGTTAAAGCTAACTTGGCTTATATTGACAAATGTATGGTGTCTTTGAAGTAAAATGAAAGATAGGCTCGAGCTGAGGCCGTGCGAAGATAAATGGATGCGTAGAAAGTCACAAAGTAACGAAATAGAATGGAATAAAAAGAAAGAGGGAAGCAGAACTTAAAGGAGAGACTTTGAGCATGTAAATAAAGGTTGCAAGCCGGTCGGAGAGCAGGGTTGCTCAGAGGGGTTAACTGCACATTGCCCTTATTCAAAGCATAATGTGCGAGGCTGACACGCCTAGAGAAACAGGGAACATATCTAGAATGCGAGCATAGACTATAAAAAGTGCTTCTGTACTCCCACACATGCATACAACCTGGCTTGTGTAGGAGCATTCACTCTGGCAAATCTGCCTATTGTCTCGCCAAGCTTTACATTCTGGGCATTCAAATGTGTGTAAGCTGCTGATTGGCTCTGCTTGGTAATTTACGACCTCCTCCACACACCCATACAAGCAGGCACTCGCAGGTGTGTGCTTCTTTGGTAGTGAGAAACAAGAGCTCTAAGTGGCGCAGTGTGCGAACTTGAACAGTCTCTCTCTTTCTCACTTTCAGCCCTGGACACTGAATAGTGAATGCGAGTGAGCGTGTGGTTCAACAGCCCATCATGTCATAGCCACTCTCTGTCATCCACTTGCATCCAGTCTGGTTCGTCCACTAATCGCTGTCATCGCATCGTCTCTGTTATCTGGTCCTTGGCGGACCGAAACATCTGGATCCAGGTTGTCTTGAACTTCAAGCAACCTCAGCACATGTACGCCAGCAATGGGCATGTCGGCACCAGGCAGTTCGGGTCGAATAATCTTGTGAGTAGATGTACACCAGGCGTCTGACCCCTCATAGCCGGCCACCATGGTGCCAACAGAGAGCTGAGATCGAAATGCATTTAACACTACTATTCACCGCTTTTCCTTTGCGTCAATTGGACACGATGGCAAGGGTAGTAGTAGGATATTCCACAGTCCGTCGCCCTTCAATCGCTGCTGCTCACCGCCAGACACTTCGCTATACACTTGCCTAATGTGCCAGCCTCCAATCTGGGCATTGTTTTCAATAAAAACATTCTATATTTGTCTAAGCCCAAGTTCCTTCCAGCTGCCTGGCACCCTGTGCTAGCCTTTGGGGGCATTAACTATATTCGGGCTTGAAAGTGGATTATATGTCTGTGTAACAATCAGCAAAGAAATCCTAACTTGTTCTGGTCCCAGATTCTCAGCCATCTAGAAAGCCTTTGTGGTCACTACTACTTTCACAAACTGCTCTCCACACACCTCCTCGCTGATAAGGATGAAGTTACTACCATACTGGACAGTTCTAGATTCATATCAGTACTATAGCTACTACCAAGATTGTGCTGCTGCTGCTACTACTACCGCTATCGCTACTATTACTACTCTTGGTGCTTTCATAGCTGTTCCTGCATATCAAGGCGGTATTTCCAGGAGGTGGATATGGAAAAGATTCCTCTGCTGCTGTCACAACATACATGCGGTCCATAAAATGTAAAATGGTCAATAAAATTGGTGGACAAGCCTTTGTATTCATGCAAGATGTCTCTGGGCTTGCAGTCCACCATTGTTACTCCACCAACCAAGACCTTCGCCTCCTTCTGCTTTCAGCATTTAGTTTCAAGATAGCTGGCTGGATAAATCGGCATACAGAAACAATTAATGATAAAAAGCCTCACCCTCACTTTCACTGCCCACGATTGTACATGTACAAAAGTGTCCCAACAGCAGCTGATATAACAATCGGCTCTAGGGTGGCTGATCTATCAATGGGACAGGCTGCCATGACGCCAGTTTGTTATTTATTGAATTGGAGATGTCCCCGTAGTAACTTCGGTGTGCAAACAGAAAAACCTGTATTTTTCATGTGATGCAGAGGTCCATGAGCTGTTCAGGCCCAATAAACACTGGTTTGTATGACAGGTTTATAAATTTGCAATTTAATATTCCCTTTTGGCAGTGGCAGTTCTCAGAAATCTATCTGGTTGTGAATGGAATTCATGTTGCCTTGAGCGATATGACACCATTCTTGATGCTGATTCTATACAACATTTTACTCTGTTCCTCGACTTAACATCTTGACTAGGCACCGTCCACTAAACACTGTCTAACTAGAGCATATCAGCTATACTTGAAAGGTGAATATTTGCCAATAAGTTGTGTGGTCAACCCTATAATCGTTGGCAGCCAAAAGGAATCCTTCAAATATTACGATCCATATTCCCAATGTTTTTGTTGCCAATCACCATTATTATTTGTTTTTATTCTTTTAAAAGGAAGTGTGTCGTTGAGGGTTTTCATAGTCTTTGTATGTGTTTTTTTCAAGCCACAAAGCTTTGATTTTAACAGCAGCAGCAATAGCTACAGCTACAGTAGTGCTATGAAAAATTGAAATATAAAAACAAAACAAGAGATATTTACGTTATTTTGCCCTAAATAAGCGGGCTTTGGGAAATTCGAGTGGTGCATGTAAAACGGCCTTTGCCAATGCACCTTTTCCGTCATCAACTGGCGCCCCCATCTTGAGAAGTTCATCCTTGGTGGCCTGTTCGATTTTGCAGCCAACGCTCTTCAAGTACTCGGTTGCCCTATGAAAACAAATCAAATAGCACCATACCATTATGTTTAGCAAAATCCATGTATCATTGTGTGTTCCAAATAACTTGATTAGCAACAGATCCTAGATAACAATATTATAAGAGTGAGAGAGATTATGTGTGAGTATACATACTTTTTGGCGGGGATTGATGTTTCTTGGGCAAGGACAGTAGGAGCTAGAATCCAATCACTTAGTGCAAGCATCAGGACAATTATATAACAAGTAATCTTGTCCTTCAAGAAGGGAGTCATACGATATCTATAAAAATATCATCAAATCAATATTCATTATTCAGTGATCTCGTTGCAATTTGTTTGTGCGCCAAGTCTATTATGTATGTGCTTTTATAGCATCTAGAACCTACACTGGGTTTCCGTCAGAATCTACAATACCAGCCACACTGGTTGTAAACTTGGAATAAAGTGTATCCAGTATGGCATCTGGTGGAGAGTTGAACGATTTAAGAACCATGGATTTCCGGTTAAGACTCTTTTCAGACAATGATCTGAACTTCAAAAGGTAGGACAGGTACACGATCTGGCGAATCTTGATGCGGTTCTTATTGGTTTTGCTCAATTCTACAGCCAAACGCTTGTTGACAAAGGATGAACTATACAACACAGCATCAACAGATATGAAAACTTGTTAGTAACCCATACTAGCCTACTTATATACGCACTTTATATGTATGGCAGTCTATGAAAAGGCTATAAGATGCGTACTTTATTGGCAAGTTGCGGACACGCTCCTTTACATCCTTGGCATTTATTATACCATGAATAGGCAGCATTGATGAGTCTTCAGGACTCAGAATATCGGTCATGTCGTATATGTCTTTAGGAACGGTTGCTTGCATATTGTGTGCTGGTATGGGGCGAACAGAGTCAGCCTCATCCATAAGCTCGGCTTTGGTAGGCATATCCAATGTTCTTGTTTCAATACTTGCGCCGATAACATCAGCTGCGTCGCCGATCTTGCCCATATCAATTCTGTTGCGTTCTTCAGCACGGATCTTGGCTTTCCTCTTTTTACTACCAAAGGCTTCACCCAAAACATTACGAGCTTCACGTATTTGATCCTATTTAGTGTTGTTTTTTAATTTTTCATAGAAACCATGAGCGACATGTTTCAGTGTTTGACTCTAACAAACATTTATTTATTTCTGATTTCTATACTTACTCTATTAAGGCTATTTTCAGCAATATTCTGGCTGTCTTTCAATGCCTTTATCACCGAATTAAAATGAAGATGCGGGACAAGCTTAAGCTCGACCTTATTTTCATTCTTGTTGTATAAGCCAATCATGTATCTATTATAAATAGCGCCAACAGTATTAGAAATAAAGCGCATCGATACATAAATGATTACCTTTTAAGATGTTACGGTGCGGTCCATTTATACTACTACTTACTGGAATCTTCCTGTTGGTGGAGCGTCGGAACCAAAGTTTGTACCTACAAACTCAGCTCGATCGGTTTCTGTGACCACTATCCTTTGACTGGGGTTACCATCTCTATCGTTTTTGTTATATGCATGGAATATAGATGCTTGTGGTGGCATAGTTCCTGGGAAAGTTCCTACATATACACAATAGCTTCGTATTGTAAGTGAATAGAAATTTGAATTGAATCAATTTGGTTTTCATAAACAATTTAAGAATGAATACATTATAGCTACCTAAGACTGGCCCAGCTTTCAAGCTTTCTTTTGATATATTGATGTTGATGCGACTAGTATTGGACTTGTTCTTTTTGCTACTTTTTTTGGTTGGAGTATTTGCCGTCGACACGGTTTGTGCTGCTGCTGCTCCTTCTGTAACTTCTGTAGCAGATTTTACAGAGTTCCGTTTGCGCTTTCCTGATCCCATGGTTTAATAGCAATAATAAGAGTAATAAGGTAGCTAACAGTGTTAGTTACAGAACTAGGAAATGGCATCGAAGCTGCAAGCATAGACTTTTTGTAAATATCATTAGTTTAAAAAATAAAAACTTTGATTCATCATTGATTTGATTTTATTGATCTCAAAACTTGATCATATGTATCTACATTTGGTAGAATCTCCTTTGAAGATGTGTGCACCAGAAGAATACCCTGGATAGCAGCAAATAATCTGTCAGATTCCAGCCAAAGTGTATTTGGGTTATGGGCCGATTTGAAGAGAATGTATGAGGGCACCAGTCTGTTTCCTTTGGATGGAGAACTTGCCATTTGTGTGGAACTAATGTTTATACTGGTTATTATAAAGCACCTCGAAGGCCCAAAAATGTAATCCACTTTAAAAAACAGTACCGGCATTTGTATGAGCATTTCAATTTGTGTCTTTGGATACGCAAATTGTACAAAAATGGTATATACATTCATTGGAATTTTGATACAAAAATTGAGTCAGAGAATGCGAGAGTGGAATTGATTACTGCCAAAAACCCAAAATGAAATACATAAAGACAATAGCCACCATCAATACCACGAATTGGCAAATTTTAGCACTGTGTTGAGTTAAAATGGGTCCTTGTGGATCATGTCTTGGAATATATTGGATTTCCCTCTGGGTGAAAGCTCTCGTACAAAGCACATATCCCTCCTTGTCTAATTATAGAAAAGGACTTGTAGCTTTAGCGGATTTCTCAGTCCAAAAAAAAGCTTGCTGTCCCGAATGGCCTGGAAACAGGCCGGAATATCAAACATGACTGTGAAATGTAAGAGTCGACTATGCTTGGGTTGTTCTGGGCATAGAGGCTCCAGCATGTTTTTACTTGATTGCGATTACCATCTTTGAGAAGGATTGTATTATTAATGGCAAAACATCAGGGGCTTGAAAAAAACAAATCAATTAATTGATTTTTATTTATATTGGAGGCTTGGGAGGAGTTGTCAAAACAGGCAGAGTAACAATGGTTTCAAAACCTCAAAGTCGTTAATGGCATTGGGGCTTGATGGGTATGCAGGTCAAGCCAAGTTTTCCAAGCCTACAATCCGCAACCAATTTCTAGACCACAACACGCAAACTTGTTGAGGGAGCAAAGCAGCCAGACAGGTTTGCAGCAATGGGCGTACAGGCATGGTGATATCAGGAGACAGCAAGCATGGGTGTTTTTTAATTTGTCCAATGACTAACTTGCCGTTTTAAGACTGCGAGATGTATGTTTAGGAGTAGCAGCAGGCAGAGTGGCAATAATACTAGTTCTTAATGTGGCGCTGTACTCGTAATAGTAGCGGCTACTGCGATTATTATAGCACAGTCATACAGAAACAGAGATTTATGAGAGAGTTTTGGTCACTTTGTTCTCTGCACACTACCGCTGCAAGGAAGAAAGCGGTTGAAATATACCATACGCACTATGCTGACATTCTCCAGACATCAACCTTATTCACGCCAAGGGCATTGTAGAAGCGGGCGTGGTTGAAGGCAGAGTCAGATGGGCCAAAGGGCATTGGTGCAAAGGAGGTTGCGTTGTTTAGGGTTTCCTATTTTAGATGGCAGAGAGAAGAGAACGCGTTCCATTGAGACTGCCTTATTTCCACTTTGGAGCACCACTAAATGCTGGCAATTTTTTGTTTGATTGGTATCCAACCAGCCCAACGCAGCTTCTCTGCCAATTTCTGAGGCAGGGGAGGGGCAGGAGATGGGCATTGTTGTTGATGCTTACTACTGCTGCTACTAATTTGGCTGATATGACCATTTAAAAAGTCTCCTTGTGTTGTGCTTGATAATCGCCTTGCTTTGATATTTGCGTCACACTGTGAGTGAGTGTATGCGGATATGAGGCTGCTGGCAGACAAGCCTGTACATAACCTCATTAAAAGCCATGGATGTGCTCCCTTCGCTCATGCTCTCGTTATTGTCGCGTTCAAATTTCCTCATCTTTTCTTGTACTCACAAATCTTTCCTAATTTTCATCTCTACTCTCTCTTTTATTTCATAGCATTGCCTCCTGTTCTGGCTCCCAGGATTTATAGCTTCGACACCCTTATACATATCGACTGCCTGGCCACATACACACACAAAATACACCTGACAGCCTTTTCTGCAGCCATACACGTGTGAATCGCTATCGCCATGCTACCACAGCTAACTGCGATCTTTAGTGCAGTTACAGACAAACTCATGGGGCTTTTACTATCGCCAATATTCATGATTGCGTTTGTATCCACATGCATTGCCCTTAGACTGGTTATCAAATTTGTTGCTTCAAATGCTGGATCAGGGTGTGGTGACGAGCAGCGTTTGCCACAATATGTCTCTCCAAGGAAGTGTCGCAGTGGCATTCATAGTATGGGTCTATTAGAAACCGAGCCTCTGATGATGGAAACATGCTCGGACTTTTTCCGAACTCCAATGGTCAACGCGCGTGGGGGAGGACGTCGCATTGTGACTGAACCCATGCTGGCAGCACGCACCAAGCCACTAGCACATAACATCGAGCACTGGAATGTGTCACCTACCAAGGCCATTAAGAGCACGCACTACAAGCAACACCAGTCACATAGAGAAACAAAGAGCCGCAAGTATCGCCGCCGTTCAGATTCATATGCAGCAAAATTGCAATCTTCAACTGCTATGACCACTCTGAACAGCAGCAGCAACAACGGCAGCCCCAAAAAGACCACTGATATTAGATCAAGCATTCATGTTGGTGGGTATGGATCGCTGAGTCCGAAATCCCGAAGGACAGACAGCTGCTCCAGCACTCTCACGCGTTGTTCAGTTAATCACCACCTACTTGACCAGCTGAAGAGCACAAATAAAAAGTCTGTAAGATTCCATCCTCATGTCTCTACAATTTGGCCATCGGCAGAACTTGAGAGCGATAATATTTCTTCGTTCATAGCTCATAATGTCGATGTTGCGGAGTCATCGCAATCCAATTGCAGCGGTGGTGGTAGGCCAAAACTTGGCGTTGCGCTGGGACTGGATAGCAACAACATCGATCAAAACAACAAGCTTACCCCACAACGAAACTGTTCGATAGCAACAGTTTGTCCAGAAATAGTGTACAATGAAAACGGTTGCCCCAACTCATACAAAGCTGCTTCATTCTTCCACTTTCCCGAGCCTGTCGACTTGTCTCCCAGCCAAGAATCCTTTAATTCTTTTTCGGAAAACGGCTATTCGGAAAAAATCCCCGCCACCGAAATCCGAGCTTAAAAATGTTTTTGTTGTACCCCCTGCCCCATACACCCACCCAGCCTTTAATCATTTATCCACCACCTTCACCTCCTCCAATACCATCAAAAGTAGTAGTTTTAGACAACATATCTCTTCTTTCCCTCACACATACAAATCCATTCATATTACTTGTATCATCACTCACTGTCCATTCATTCCCCCTAAAACACTTTACACGTTTTAACTCAAAAAATAAACGCCCCATTATGGTGTTTTATTACAAAATTTATCTCCCTCTGTCAAAAGTACTTGTTCCCTTTACATTATTTCTCCCCTTTTTTGTCTTGTTAGCATCTTTCATTTTTTTCACATTGTCAAAACTTTCCTTCCCTTCCATTTATTTATCGTCATGTATTGATTTTAGAAATAAACACTTTTTCTATGCCTTTTCCCCACATTATTCTCTGTGTCCATACCAAGAGAACTTGATCTTGTAACACGTGTCACCAATCTAGAGATCAGATTTTTGAGTTGAAAAAATTGTGTTTTATATCATAGGTTGGAGAAGCATAGAAAGACATTCTAAAGCAAGAGCAAGGTTGGTGTTTGTAAGGCCACAGTGTGTTTCATTAAGGGTTAATCTGTAAACATTGCGTTTATTTTGGCTGTATTTTTGTCAAACATTACTAGAGAGTGTAAATCAGTGACACTTTTTGTTGTACGTGTATATTATTTAAACCAAGATATACTATTATAACACATAGCAATAATTGTGACGTTGGAGGTTGAGCCAATATCAAGCCGTAGTAGTAGTAGTAGTAGTAGTAGTAGTAGTAGTAGTAGTAGTAGTAGTAGTATTATTATATTAATAGAATTCCTTTTTGATAACATCGCTTAATATAATTAGATGGTCAAAATTTGCTATACAAACAAAGAATATTATATTGTACAAATTACAAACTCTTGGATATTGTAAAAAGAGACAGACAAACAGACAGACAGACAGACAGAGAGAGAAATACAGATGGATGGATCTGTTGTTAATTGATCTTGGAAACAGTTCCGTCCATATGCAAATAAAATTTCTGACCTCGCCAAGATACCTGGTTACCAACAATTGCATAAATCCAAAGCGGCAAAGCCAGAATCTCTCTACCCAGCCATCCAAGAACAAACTGACCAAATTTCTCAGTATTTCTGCCTCGACTTAACCGAACAAACACAACATAATCATTCAAAAACCAGCCCAGAATGTGAACCATAAAGAATTTGTAAGGATCAAACCCAAACAGGGAATTCAACGAGTATGCAGCCACGATTCCCAGTAAAATCGACTCTGTCAATGGTTCTATGAGAGTAGCCGCCGTAACATTATATTTCCTGGTTCTAACCCATCTGGCTCTTCTCACACAATAGTCATAGAGACTTTTGGTATCAGATGGCTGGTATGCCAAATCACCAGTCATTATATGGCGCCACCCATCTTTCCACAACTTTTGTCCGATTATGTTATCTTCTGCCATGTATTTTCCAAAATTCTTGATCCCGCCGTGTTTTTCTAGACTACTTTTTCTGTATATGTTGGATTTACCCATTAGGCATGATGCGATTGCTACGGTGTTTATGGCAATATACATTCGGGCATGGGTTGTGTTTAGGAATGTCGTATCCAAAAGGCCACCGAATGTTTGTGGGTTTTCGCAGAATACTACGTGGTGGGCTACACCGACCTTGGGATCATCCAAGAATGCGTCAACTGACAGTCTTAGAGTATGTGGTTTTGAATATATGTTGGAATCACAGACCCACAACATGTCGTATTTGGCTTGTTTCATTGGGTTGACTAGGTTGTTAACTTTCGGGTTAACTCCAACATCGTTTCTGGCTACACCATGAATATTGGATCAGAGATGC
Source organism: Mycoemilia scoparia (assembly GCA_027575805.1). Lineage (NCBI taxonomy): Eukaryota > Fungi > Kickxellomycota > Kickxellomycetes > Kickxellales > Kickxellaceae > Mycoemilia > Mycoemilia scoparia. The sequence continues at coordinate 84,573 of JANBPU010000004.1, read as the reverse complement.
TTAGAATAAAAGCAAAAAAAAGAGGACGCGTAAAGCTGCTAACCTAATGAATTATTAGGCTTACCTATTAAAACCTTTGCGTCAACTTTCGGATACTTTTCTATCAATTCATTGGCAATCTCAATGCTGGGGTCATCGGGGTCCTCAACAGCAAACAGAATCTCGTATTTTGGATAGTCTTGGGTAAAGCTGGCTTCGAGCGTTCGCTTCATATCTCGATCTAGCCCCTTCATGGGCCTTATTATAGATATTCCTGGATACTCTGATTCATTTCTTTTACTTTTTGGTGGATCGTGTGCAAAGTTCTTCCATCTATGTATACACATGTTTTTCAAAGCAAGAGGATATTGTAAATATAAAGACCAAATCAGGTTTATAGATTGTATAAGATAGGCTGTGCGTGTGTGTGTGTATGTGTAGATGAGGAAAGAGGTGATTAAAAGCCCTTTTTAATAACCGAGGAAAACCATTATTCCTATGAATCTGTATGTTTATATTTTTTGTTACAAGTGGCTTGACTTACATTATTATGTGTGATAGAATAATCAGGATCACAAGGAACACCCAAGTTAGTATAAAAAAGACTTTTAATCCGATTAGCAACTGTTGTGGTTTCAGATAGTCGGCTAATATAAAGCTGTCTATTTTGGTTGTCATTCGTCTCTATGTGGGTGAGTGAGCGAGTAAGTGTTAACAGGCTGTTGTGATCGCAAAAAGAAGATTAAAAAATAAGAGAAGCAACAAGGCTTTTATAAACCTACCTTTTGGTCTAGGACTTGAGAAACTAAAGTAAAAAATCAATACGAAAGAAAGAGAGGGGCTATTTTTTTGACTGTGGTCTCAGTTGGTTTGATTATGAAAAGCAGCTTCGTATTCTGACTAATTGTTTTTGGAAAGACACTCTCTATACTTGTGTGTCTTGGGTTCTCACTGCTGTTGTGTCTTCCATGATGTGGGCCACACATGGCGATTTGCATGAGGCCGATAATGGCTGGATCTTTTAATAATATTAAATTCCCACAAAGCCGAGACTCACTTTCTCACCATAAACATGCATTCTCTCCTTTTACCTTGTCTCTTTCATGGTTACCAGACAATTGTCCTTCCACTGCTTTAGTTCATAAAGATACATGGCTATATCAGCGCTTATTTTTCAAAGAGTTAATATATATGTTTATTATTGGATATCAAGACAAGGTTAAACATTAATTTTTATACTACACTGCAAACTTGCAAAGAAGTTTAGGGCCTAGAGGAACTACCTTCCTCCTCCGCCAATACCATCACTTGTAATGGAGGTACGATGTGCTGCAGCCCTTCCAACTCCAGACGAATAAAACTCATTAAAGTCGAATGACACTGCCAGGAAGTGCATCTCAGTATCGGGATGTTCGACAAGAATCCGGATCAAGTCACATATCTGCTCTCGGAATTTGGTAATAGCTTTGTTGATATTTTCTTCCTGTATGTTATTACCAAATCCACTCATAGGGCTGGCATCTCCGAGTTTTGTTTTGTACTTGCTATTCATCTTTTCGAGGAACTCACTAAAGTTGCTTTTTGGTCCACTACCACTACCACCACCACCACTATTATTGCCTGTATTTGCAGACTGCGAATCGGCATTGTTTTTGCTCTTGTTGCGACTTTGGATAATAGCATCGTCTAGAAGCTCGTTGGCATGGGCACAGAATTGGAGAATGGTATCAAAAACTCGCGTCAAGATGTTACCGTAGTTCAATCTCTTTCCTAACAGAGTACGATATATCCCGACAATGTATTCGTTATGGGCGCTTATCCAGCCATCTACACCCGTCGTATCTTTGTTGATCTTTGCAATTGGATCATTGATCACCTTTTTCAGTTTCTCCCAAGCACCTTCTATGACTTTGAGGTAAATATACCTTTCAAGCTGTTGGATAAATTGTATCATCTCGTTGGATGCCGCTTTTGCGTTGACAAATATGACATCAATCCTGTTTTCGCTATCATTATTTTTTTTACCAGTTTTGCTACTGCTTGATTCACGATTCTTGTTCTTGTCCCAAACAGATAAGCGTGCAGAGACCATTTGTCTATGCCATAGCATCTGAAGTGAATTTCCAACACGCTTTAGCCTCAGAAGGAAAAACGAGAGTTTGTAATAATAGTTTAGTGTGTTTTCTGACAACAAGTATGAAAGCGGTGCATCTAGCTGGTAACGAAGGTTGAATACATCCCATCCATTCCTTGCGTGTTTGGTGTCTGATATTCTAACATCAATTCTGCGCAAGAATTCCGAATCATCAAATTGTGCATTGGATGAGCGAATGGCAGTCTCTACGGTGGCCATCAGGTTGTGACGATAATGTATTCTTCCTGGCTGATCCATTTGGGTACCCATATTCTCAATCAGAGCCAGAACAAAGTCGCCTTGCTCTAGCAACAGATACCGCTTCATGGCCGAAATGTGTTCCATCAGTCGATACTTGTTCATTAATACTTCCATCAACCGCTTGCTCACTCTGCTATATACAGAGTTGACAAATGCATCCAATGCAGTCGGGTTTCGCAAACCGTGGATTACCTGGGATGGGGCTTCTTGCTCAATAACCCAGTCAGCATCATTGCAAGCCATTCTCAAAAAGTTTAGTGACTTTCCAATTAGGAAAATCTTTTTAGTTATTTCTGGGTCCATATAGATAGGGATCATATCATAATCCAAAGAGTAGCGGTTCCTCCACATGTCCTGGGGAGGTACCTCATGGTTTTCTCTGATAAAGCATTCTTCATGTGGGTCTACGAGCTCACCGATAGTGATCCATCGCACAAGTATGTCATTGAATGGCTCCGATGCTGCAGCAAGTAACTTATTGGAAACTTCTTGAATGAATGGGTCTCCATTGACCGTAAATGTATGAATCTTGGATAGTGTTTGGCCACCTTTGCATTCTATAATTTATACAAGCAATCATATATGTTAAAACTTCAGATCTAAAGTCGGCTTAAGTAAGTGTCTCAGGAATGATTGCATACTAAGGAATAACATACCTTTGCATTTTTCAACCATCCAATCAATCAAACGAAGTTTGTGTAGTGGTTCTGTTATCCAAGTGTTAATACGTCGAAGCGTTAGGCCAGATGAAGATTCGCCGGGTAATGTGTCAAGGTCAACCTTTGCTTGTTGAGCTTCGAGGATTGCAACCAGTTTATAGTATTGTCTTAGCTCTTCTTGCAGCGAGGAGCACAAGCTCTGAGTAACAAGCCCGCCAGACTGGCCTTCTTCTTCGACATAGTCACGAATATAGCGATACAACCTTCCAACCTCTGTCAACCTGCGGGTCAGATCACCCAGGTTGCTAGAAATAACCACGTTGTTTTGGATTATATACACTTGGCGGCGATTATCCCAGATTATGTGCTTTCCATCAATTCCTTGCATCACAAATATTATGTCTCTTATCAGCTCTTCTTCGGTCACATTATCCATGGTTTCTAAAATCGAATTCATATAATTTTATGGCTAACAGTCAGCGTATACATCAATGTAGAGTATTGATGTGAATTTTTACATACTTAGCTGCCTGTATATGAATTTATCGGATTTGTTAAGTTGTGCTTGTACATATATGTCTCCAGATAATGATTGCCTCTGTGATATTGGAGGGGGGCGCTGATAAGAAGATGTGCGAGAAAAGGAGGTCTGAGTATCTTGAAATTGACGTGATGGTGGCAATTCTCTATGGGCAGATGCTCTCAAGATATCCTCAAGCCCTCTGGAGTTTTTGAATTCAGGTGGATACTAGTAGAAAATAAACAGACAGATAAGTTGGTTTAAAATTACAAAGAATAGATAATAGTCTTTTGTTGATAATGATATAACCAGTATTATTACCTCAATCCTTCCAAATGCTGGCTCGGTTACCTGGTGACTGCATTGGAACATATAGTACAGAATAGGCCACCGATCTCTATCTGGGTTCTATATAAAATTTATGTTTGGATATACGTTAGATAGGCTTAGTAATATACTTAGGGTATCACAACTAAAAGTCGATGTTGATACGTACAATGTCTTTGAGCTTTTCGTATAGGTACTTGAATTTGAGTGCTTGTTGAGAGTTAGGGTGGTGTAGTATTACTAAAAACCAATTATCATTTTGGTGAGTTGTCAAGTACAGGATTAGTCATTTCATGTGTTTTTTGAACTTACAATCCTTTTGTATTTGCTCCGATATGCTTTTCTCGTTAGAACCAATTGGTGGTGCTATGTTGCTAATTAACAGAGGGGAGTTCATGCTTTAATATCTGCGAAAGAAATACGTGCATAGATACGCCGGTATCTATTGTTTGGCTTACCTTGATATTATGCCTCTGCACATTGCCATTATAGATTGGCGGTGTTGAGGTAAAACATTACTTTGCTGGTCATTATTTCCGAGAAACGAGGTCACGAATGCTTCAAGGGCATTGCTTAAATCCGCCATTGCGCTTTGTCGCAAAGTATTTATGCGGGTCTGAATGGGTATTGAAAAAAATAATACAAAGCAGTCTAGCCTACTAACTAGAAATAAATAAACAAATGTCCTAGTAAGATGTTATTGGTTGGATAGCCAGGATGCATTCAGGCTTTAATGGAGCAGTCAACTGACTTTTACTTCTGGGCATTAAAAGGCTTTAAAAGCCGACCCCATGATTGCTTGCAAAGAGTGGAGCCTGAATTAAATTGGTAGATCAGACGGAAGGAAATGCTTTAGCGCCATTGTCCCATAGTATTTATTTGGAGAGTAAAATTTACTCATAAAATCCAAGGTTTCACTCTCACAACCAGGTTGACATCGTCATCACCATTTGCCTCTTCGGTAGTTTTATATATCATTAAATATGATAAAGAACACTAATAATTGATTGAAAATACACCGACATTGATAAGACTAGCAATAATAAGTCTCTAGTTCAGTAACGTCATTGAAGGCACAGCAAAGCTACTGAAAATGGGTAGTAATGATTACCACAGTATACAGGAGGACGAGTTGGAGGCCTTGCGGGCGATATTTCAGGTATGGTGTTAATATACTTTCTGATGGTGTTAAAGTATAAGACCGTCTAACAGGCCTATTTAATCACAATGTTTATAGGACGACTTTCATGACTGTAAGCCAGACACTGTTTGGAAGGTAACAAACATTTCATAGTTCAGCTTAGTCACTTAAGGGATAGTAATATGAATAGAGTTGACTAAAATTAACCACACTGGGACCAAAACATAGGTTACGCCACAGTCCCCTGAATTTGAGATAGTAATACGCTCTCTTGACCCTGATTACCAGAATAAAGTATTTGTTAGGCTTCATGTCAGGTAGGCGAGATTATATTTTTAGGCAAAATACGATGTCTATGTACAACACATTGCTAATTCCAAGCCATATTTATAGATTCACAAAAACTTATCCAAAAACACCGCCTATACTGAGCATAAAAAGCTCACAGGGGCTCAGCGACGAGCAACTTCAGAGAGCAAGAAGCGAAATTATAAAAGAAGCCAGCGCACGGCTTGGCTACGAAATGATATATGAACTATCGATATTTCTACAGGAATTTTTGTCCAAAAACAACATTGCACATAGAATCACAGGAAAATCATTCCACGAAGAGATGGTCCAGCGAAATAGAGACACACAGACAGATATGGAGTTGCAAAGCCTTCAGATTGAACAGCAGAGGGCAGAGGAAGAGCTTATACGAAAACAATACCTCGAAGAGAAGATCCAGGCGGAGCTTACTCGGAAAGAAGAGAGCGCTGCATTGATGACAGAGCGATCCAAAAAGCGTTACCAGGGCAGCCTGTCCACCAATACCCAGCAGCAACAAAAGGTTGTTAAGCAGTGGTCACAATATTTAACAACACTCACATTTGACATCCCAATCAGCATAAGTAAAAACATAATAAAGGCTAGCAACACATTTACTACTGTTGTTTTGGAACCAACAGCGGTACATGATCCATACTGCATAATATACAACGCCTATCCTTCAGACCTTTCTCTTGAATACTCACGCCTTGCACTGAACTTTAATGTCCAGGAATACATAATAGAGGGAAAGCATTACCAATCTGGGGCTGGCCAGAAGGCATTGAAGGCCGTCATAAACATGATCCAAGAGCTGACCGAAGTGAGACACGACTATATAGTGCCCATTCATACATGCACGCTGAAAACCATTGTAGACCCTGAAGGGGGGAATTTGCAGGAGTCGCTTCGTATATATATTTTGACGGATCCTTGCCAAGGAGATAATGCCAACCAGACCCTCAAGTCAACGCTGGAGGTTTGCGGAACCATGGGAATTTCCAAAGTCAGGCTATACTTGAAACAAATACTGCTGGCGCTTGTTCACCTACATACTGCTGGTTTTATCCACATGTCTTTGCATCCCGAAAACGTGTTACTGAAGTGGTCCGGTCCGTCTGGGCATAAGGCAAAACTTTTCAACGTATTGTATAGAGAGAAGCTTGCCGCGTTACATCGGGTAACACCGCTGTCATCTTTCTTTGGGATGCCAAATAATCGGATTCATAGAGTTGCGCCCGAAGTAATTGGTCAGCCTGATATGATAGGAAGGTAGGCATCCAACTCATTTTTGACAATGATAAAGATAGTAAAGTTTGTGTTCAAAATTCACGTGTCAATGGGTATTTTCTTTTCAACATTAGGAAAAACGATATTTGGTGTGTTGGGCTTTTGGGTTTGCAGATGATTTTTGGCCTGGAGTCTGTCTATGGCTCAGAAATGGGCTCCGAGCCCGAGCTTTTGAACACGTACAAGGATGAGCTACCCGGGTCACTGTTTCGAGTGCTGTCTTCGATGTTATCAGTCCAATATCAAGTCCGGCCGACCGCTATAGACATACTCAAGGACCCCTTCTTTTCGGAGGGCGTTCCAAAGCGTGAGCCTTCAGTGTTGCAATTAGTTTTGGATAGCGCATCAAAGGCATTGAAGCATGACGTGAATAAGAGATATTCTCGCGTTAATAGCCAGAGCGGGACTGCAGCTACCACGCCAGTGGACCCTTCGAATCAACCAATGCCACATTTCAGTATATCAAATTTTCGCCTCCAACCAGATAAAGAGCCATTGGAGCCAGATGCTTCCAGCCACGGGGTTTCTGCTGGTGTTGTAAACCCAAAGGGCAACGCACCGTTACCTCCAATACCATCTAATGACAAGTCTACCAATTACCCTGACACATCGCTTTCGGCAGAAGTGAGTGGTGGCATGCTTGTTGGGACCGATTTAAGAAGGGACAAAGTTCCTCCTGTGCCATCATTCGTCGGGATTCATAGGGCATCGACCTTTTCACGTTATAAGCTTGAATATGAGGAGGTTGATTTCCTGGGAAAGGGAGGCTTTGGTTCGGTTGTCAAAGTGCGCAATAGGCTTGATGGTCGTTATTATGCAATCAAGAGAATAAAGATTAGCGCTGATCCAAGAGATAAAGAGAGAGAAAAGATTCTTAGAGAGGTCAGAACAATTTCTGGATTGCAGCATCAATACATTGTGCGATACTATTCGACATGGGAAGAAGAAGCCCCAGTTAAGATTAAAGGCAAAAAGGGCAACCATGGAGAGCTGGGTTACAGCTCATCTGATCCCGAGCCTTCGTTTGGAATTGATCTTGATAGCGATAGTTCTTTTGACGATTCTGCGTCAGACAACAACGGGTTGGTAATGAATAGTACTACAAAGAGTTGCAGAGAAGAACCCGAGAGATCACAAGGCAAAAAAGATAATAAAGAGACACCCACGACCAAATACGAAAAGGAAGAACAAAATGAAATTGATGATGACTTTTCGGAATTCTATGATATGAATACAGACCTGTTCACTGCTGATGGATTCACATCTAATTTCCCTCATACATCCTTGCGCTTTGGAACAATGGGCGAACAGGAGCTTTCAGACATTGGATGGAAACAATCTCAGTCAAGAAATGGCAATTCAAAGAGAAATAGACGCAAAGGCAAAAGCATGGAATGTCGCTCTATACAGTATACTAAAAAGTATCCAAAGCAGCTCTCACCAGAAAATTCAGGTGGATCTTCAGAGTCCAGTGATGGTTCATCTGACGATAGTGATGAAGTTGACATCCAGTTTGCCTCTAATTGTGACGGTGTTGAGTCCGAAATTGAGATAGAATTTGGATCAAATGGATCTTCAGAGGATGACGAAAGCAAAGGGGTTAGCAGCCAAGATGAATACACAAATTCGGCAATGATTAGAACGAAAGACAACGGCAATTATTCAAAGGAAAAGTACAACATATTGCATATCCAAATGGAGTATTGCGAGAACAAGACTCTCAGCGATTTGATAGCTGAAGGTATTGACGATTCTGATGAGATTTGGAGGCTCTTTCGACAGATTCTTGAAGGATTGGTGCATATTCATAATTCGAAAATGATCCATAGGGATCTGAAGCCAGTAAACATTTTCCTCAGTGCTTCTGGTGATGTCAAAATTGGTGATTTCGGTTTGGCCACATCAAACTATGCGCCGATTGAAGCAAGGACTTCCAGTACAAATCTCTTGTCAAACAGTATGTCGAGTGTCAACATTACAAACATATCAAAAGTTCAGGACATGACCTTCACTGCAGATATCGGAACATCGATATATGTGGCACCCGAAGTTCAGAATCGTAGTTCGAAAGAAAGTGTTCGTTATGACCAAAAGGTTGACATGTATTCATTGGGAATAATTCTTTTTGAAATGTGTTACCCCTTGAAAACGGCAATGGAGAGAGCCAAGGTCATTACAGCACTACGAAGACCTGAAATAATTTTTCCTGAAGACTTTCCATTTGTAGACAGAAAGGGGGCTGAAAAGATAATCCGCAAGCTTCTCGATCACAACATTCTCAACAGGCCCTCAAGTAGCGAACTCCTTGAAGATAGGGAGTTGCCACAAAAGGTTGAGAAGGAATATGTCAAGGACATCATTAAAACGGTGGTTGATCCCTCACAGCCATTCTACGAAATCTTGCTTGGCTCAATGTTCTCTGTAACGACCGATGCCCACATTGATGCATCATATGATTACAGAACGGGAAAAACCAGGGATGAAGAGCTCAATCCGGTATATTTGGACAGGATACGCGAATTCATGACACATGTGTTCCGAAAGCATGCAGGCGTAGAGATTTCAACTCCTTTACTTACTCCATACCTCAAGGATATTTGCTATGATGGCCAAGTCCGTACAGCAAAGTACATAGACCCCAAAGGAATTGTTGTTGACCTGCCTGTCGACCCTGTGATTCCTTTTGCCCGCTATGTAGTTCGTACGGATCTTAAAGAGATAAAAAGGTACTGCTTTGATCGCTTCTATCGAAAAAATGTTGCTGGTGGTCAGCCACTATACGGAAATGTCGCAAATTTTGACGTTGTTACCAATGTCGAGGCACATGCGGTCGGCATATCTGAGGTACTCTCTGTCACGACCGATATACTAAAGCATCTTCCCTCCCTCCAAAACGTTGGCCTTCATATCATTTTCAATCACAGCATAGTCCTTGAAGCCATACTGTTTAGGAATTCTCATTACCGGCTAGAGCAAGGCTATGCGGCCAGTGGAGTTGGCGAAAGTCCGTTTTCTCTTACCAAGCCCAAGATTCAACAAAAGGATAGGGAAATATACGGGCTCCTGAGAAGGTTCTATGGTACGAAGCTTCAATATAAGCGTGAAGAAATTGTATCAGAGCTTTTCACGCACCTATTTGTAAACAGTGCTGAGATAAAGGCCCAGATCAAGTCGATGCTTGCTGGCTTTGATCACTTGGGTGACTATATAGATGCTGTGGACATGCTGATGGGTAAGGACGGTCTTGGCGGGTCAGCAAAAATGTATCCATTTGAGATTCGCAAGAAGGCACAGATGCACGTTCAACTGCTCAAACAGGCATTTAGAGAGCTAAATGAGGTTCTTGAGATGCTGAATATATTCGGAGTAAACCAGCGCATACTGCTCTGCCCACTGTTTACCCACCATATGTCATACTACCAAAACGAATACTGTTTCCAGGTTGTTACTGGAGCAAAAAGCCCTGATGTGTTGGCTGTTGGGGGCCGATATGATTCATTGATAAAGCACTTTAGCTACCTTGTCAATGATTCTACTCATAGCAACATAAATTCTATACTGGGATTGACGCCAAATGAGCTGACCCGTAATCAAGTACAGCAACATTCCATGAATGATGGTTATGAAAAGGCTAGAGGAAGCATGGCAGTCGCAAGTGGCAGTGCTGCACTTGGCACCGGTAGTGGCGTGGCTGGAATTGGTGTGAGTTTTAACCTAGATACCATCATTAGATCAATGGCAAAGTATCAGGAAGACCTGCTCCAGAAAGCCACCATTCCAAGTTTTGGTCTTTGGACAAGGAAGAGATGCGACGTTGTTGTGGCCTCCTTTGGAAATAGACAGCTTTTGGCAGAGAGGGTAGAGCTCGCTCGTGAGCTGTGGGCAAGCAATATCAGGGCTGACTTCCTTTATAATGATGATCCAGAAATGACCATGGAGCGACTTGTGAGAATATGCCAATCACAAGGCATGAACTGGATTGTAACGCTTAAGCTCCGATCGACATCTAAAACATCAGGAAAGCATGTTGGCATTTCTGAAATGGCAGGCCGGCATTCACCTATGTCTTCCCGGCCAACTTCAGCATCCTCTGGCAGATCAACCACTCCAGGCGACCGCTTTATATGTAAGGTCAGGAATATTCTCCAGAGATCCGAAAAGGAAGTTTCGCTTAAGGAACTTTGTCCGTGGCTTTTGTCAGCAATTCACGAGCAATACCAAATAGATTGTGTAGTGCACGACTTTAAAAGCTCAAAGTCAAGTTCATTGAGCAATCTGTTTGAACCACACCCCATGCCAAAAGAAAATTCCTTGAAATCATTTGGTTCTGCACCAGATCAGACCAACCCTGCAAATACATCATCTCAGCCTACATTTTCAGCCAATGATGAAAGGAGGTATGAGGTTATATTCTTGGATGCAAACAAGAATGGGAAAAATCTCAATCGTCAGAAGGCCAAGCAGCGCACTCTGATTACTGATCGGGCTACCGGAAATGTCAAGAAAACTCTGAATGATCTGAAGCAGAATGCGCCAGTGCTGATAATCCCCATCAGCTATAAAGCCTTGAAAAGACTGGCTGCTGAGGAATCGATTATCAATGATGATGGATTTAAAAAAGGTTTGTACATTTATATATCCTATGTTTATTTCTCATTTGTATTTGTATAACATTTAGGTTAATAACTAATATTTTTGTGTTTTATTTATAGTCTTCGAAAGCAGCCCTGCACATCAACGCAATTATATTGCCGAATTACGAAGTCAGCTTGAAAAATACATTCGACAGGGCACACGTTATGTATGGTTATATTCCTCAAATGACGATGAGTCTGTCATGTATAAGATAAAATAGTAGCATCATCAAAATATTTAACTGAGAATCTTGTTTTTTAAGTAATTATCATTATATTTTCTATTGCATCTCAAACATATATTTATACATCGTTTTATTTTTAAATGTAATCAGTAAAAGCAATATACTAAAGAAGCTATTAGACTTAATGGAGCCGAGTAATTTGTAATTTTGAAGTTCACCCCATAACCCCTTCAATCATCACATCCAACTTAAAATCGGTTCAATTTTTTCGTCATATGCTCAAGATATCAAATATATGGCATATGATAATATAATGGAGTCTGAAGATGGAGCGACCCATGATGAAGGGTTCGGGAATATTCTTGAGTCACTTATTAAACACGACAAAGAAAAAACACAACAGAGTAATTATAAAGTTTCAAATATCTGGTATATTCAAAATTTTTGCATAGTATAAAGCGAAAAGCGATTTTTAATGTATATTTTGAATGTTGTTTGTAGTATATAGATTAAAAAAGGAACTAAGTAAAACAAAAGTAGAATATGAAAGTAGCATCTCCAAGATTTCAGGCTTAAAGAGGCAGCATAAGCGAGAAAGGTTCAATCTAGAGAGCAGGATTAATGAACTCGAGATGGAAGTTAAGCGACTAAAGACCATATTTCAAGAAAGGCACCAAACCAATATGAAGGAGCAATCAAATAATATTGAACAAGTAAACATTGTAAATTCAAAATCAAAGAACACAGAACATAATAAGAAAAATCACATTCTTTCGTCTCCTGTACTTTTACACATCAACTCGCTAGAAGAGGTATTTGATGATAACCCTGGCGAGAATGAACAACGGCCACATATCCAAACGACATTCGAAACAACTAATCCTACAATTGTGCTTCCACCATCATCCCCACCCCCACTGCAACCACCTCAACCATCGCGTAACAGAGATGCCCATATTATCCTATCACAAGAAACTCAAATGAGCTCTGACATTGAAGGCTCAATGGATATTAGAATTGGTGGCTCGCTGAACAGACACCAACGATCAACTCACAATGAGGGTAATAGCTCTCAAAGAATCCCATCGCCACCACCAAATCCGAATAGTAGATATTCAATACCAATAAATGGGTTGCATGATTTCAAAAAGCCCATAAATTCCGTGAAATCTAATAATGGTAGCAGTGGTGGCAAAGGTTCAGAAACACCAAAGTCAATGGGCAAAAGCAGATCAAAAACACCAGGCAGTTGCAAAAGAAAGAAGGTTTCTAACAAGGCCATGGACAATTACGACAATGCTAAAACTATAGATATGCTCCCAGAAACACCACCAGGGTTTTGGGATTTGGATTTTCCAGACCATCATTAGCACCAAGGTGAAAGCGAATGGAATTTAGATTCTTCAAAAAAGGGAGCGTATTTTTCAAGTGCTAATGATGAGTGATGAACACCCATGAGATCAATTTTGTCACTTTGATCTATCTTTGAAAGCGAGTTTGATGTTACGAATGGCATCCCATGAGGAATAAATGTGGTAGAGAGGCAATGATCGAAAAACCGGTGGTGTTATTTTAGTATTCTTTTCAATCTGTGCAATTGCATGTATTTAATAGAGCATTATATTTTGTTGAGTCCTATTTGTGTTTAGAATAGCTTATAAACTCATATGGTCGAATTTTACTACTGATTAGCCACAGAATTGTTGTGAGTGGGTCCCAGCAGAATATATCACAGTACTGAATAATAAATTTTAATGATGGCAAAGTTCTGATGTATGTAAGATATATACATTGTTTTTTCAGGGATGGTGTGAAACTGACTTTTCTCTTGAATGTATATATTATTGTTAATATTATTATTTGATTCTTACTAACTATTGCTTATTATTATTGTTTCGCCTGTTTGTAAATTTATGTACCTTTATTATAATTTTTGATGATAATTTTTTGGGAGACCTTTTATGTCTAATAACTTGTGAAATAAAGCCATATACAAATCATGAATAAAATACAAGCACACTATTATAACTACGAAATCACTCTCACTTGATATAAATATACTAATTGCCATAGGTAAATTGTGTACATTAATCACAAATATTAAAGTCTACATGAAATTATTTCTCATGAATGTTGTAACTTGGTCAAATACAACAAGCAAGACACCGCCGCCAGGGCCAAGACGCAAAACCTTAGGAAGGAATCCCTTGTAGAGAGCAGTGAATCTATAGATAATAGGTTTGGTTGTCAGTAAATTATTGAGGACATATATGAACTTGAATGTACTAGTGGCTAGTTTGTGCTTACCCTTCTTCCTTCAAAATGGTAGCAACTCCAGGTAAGTAGTACTTGTACTTCATGGGGCCATGCTCTGGGAGATGGTTTTGAATGCGTGTCTTTACCACGTCAGCGGGAGTATTAAGAGCAGTACCAATTGCTCCACCCAATGCACCAGCAATAAAGTTAACTCCAAGCTCGCCCTTTTTCGTCTATTAGCAATAAAAAGTTGTTGTAGTTAGCAAGCCACTTCATGAATGGGTCGTGAATTATGGTATCATATCTGACTCCCACATACCTCTGCCTTGGGCATAGCGTTACGGATCGCAAAGATCGATCCAAAGTAACCACCGTTCCACATAGCATGGCGCCAAAGTGTGGCTTCCAAGCCATTGAAGAAGGCCAAGAATCCTTCTTGAGCATAGATCTTTTTCACACAGTCGATGGTTCCTCTGTACTTTCCGGCCTTGGTAAAGAAGAAATAACATGGGAGGTAAGTATGGATGAGACTTATGGTAATCAGAATGTCATCTGATGTTATATCGAACTAGAAAAACTCCCGCTTACATTCTCCCTGGCTTGAAGACGAATCTTCACGAGCTCAGGCTCAGCTACAATAAATGCCTCAGTAAGACCAGCGGTCACACCAGTAAGAATGGCAGTCGATTGGTCCATCTTGTCCTTATTGAGCCACTTGAGGTACATTGGGCCATACTGTTCATTGGCAGCAAACTTGATGGCTCTTTTTGGTGCCTCTACAAGGATTGGGGGAAGAATTCCACGGTACAAAGCAGCAAATCTATAGTAGTCATAGTAGAATGGTTAAGGCGGGAGTGTTCCTATGTGCTCTCATGGTTCCTAAACTGGCCACACTAGTGTATATATGTGTGTGTGTATTATAAAAGCCAGTGCTGAGAAATATTCAATGCGATTTAGGGAATCACGATTGCTTACCCTTCTTCTTTGACAATTTTGCTAAATACATCGGATATGGAGGTATACTGCCCTGCGCCACCTTTGCCCACCTGGAGTTGGAGGCGAGTCTTTGCGACTATTACATTATTAATATGAATTTAATGCAGTTGGTACCTTTTTCATAAAGCCTAAACCATAAGTGAGACTTATACAGTCCATTGTGCTGGCTATTTTCTATGATGGAAGATCGAACTTCAAGACACATCACACTGTGGCTTGCTTTGGCAGTAGCATATAACCGTAGGTGTGAAGGGGGAATATTTGCAACAACTTACCATCAAGTGGGTACATTGTCAGAATTTCAGAGATCCCAGCAATTGCTCCAGCAGTGAACTGGAAAGCAAAGGGAAGAGCTAGATATAATAGAATGTGGGAGTTTCGGGTTTTAGTTATATTGAACTAGCAGTAGTGTTTCATCGCCCAGTCGCACACACACACCCAGTGGTGGTGGTGGTGGTGGTGACATAAGTTTAGTGCAAGTATGGTCTTACGCTTGTCCTTTTGTGAGCTCATTTCAAACAAAATTGAATAGGCTGTATATTGTAGAGGAGGAACCAAAAGAAAACAAAATCTAGAGAAAAAAGAGAAAAGGGCAGGCTCAGGGGTAAGGAACGTTAGAGTAAGCGTGGCACGAGCTTAGAGACCACTAAGGCCAATTTATATCAGACAAACAACCCCCCACAGACCTCTTCACGGAACCTTCCGACCAATAGGCACATCGAGCATGAAACCACTACCTCACCCATGAGCTAGTATCCTGATTTGGTTGAAAGCAAAGTTCAGGTAAGGAGATCAGTAGGACCAGCACGAGCGAGTGACCTCGCCTTGCAGCACAGAAGTGTATAGTGTTTACAAAACACACTTGATTTAACAAATAGGGGACATTGTGTTATTCAGTCATATTGATGCTCTCATCGATATGGCCACAAGTAGTCAGATGAGATCAGGGCGCTTGTTCTGATAATCGCACTGATGAGGGGTTTTGTTAATCTCCTACCACCGACAGTAATCTCAATTAGTCTGACCAACAATCTAATTAGCGACTCGTGGTTCCAAAAGTCCTACTTTCTCACAGCTTGTGTGATCATGATGCACAAATTACTGTACATATTTTATCAGGTATTCATGGCAAGATACAGAAATTTCCTCCTTAAATAGATAGAAAGACCAGCATGTAGCATGGATTAACATATATACCAGTCTTTATCTTTCTTTTGGAACGAAGTACTTTAATCTATACCTTGTGTTTAAAAGAATAATGTCCGGATCTGGTGTCCAAAATGGGAGCGGCAACAGAAACAACAATACCAACAACTCCAGAGATTCAAGCTCAAATCGTCAAGGCTTACTTAGTAGTGTAGCTCAAAATTCTGTGCTCTTTGCTCCACTTCGTAGCAGAACAATAAATAATGTCATTGATTCCGTGTTGCATCCTCAAAATGTACGAGCATTGGCAAGTAATCATGGTCCACGGTTGTCCGAAAGTAGTGAAATAAGTTCAACTACAACGCTTCCAACATCGCCATCCCAAAACAGTGGAAGCCAAAGAAGACCAAGAGCCCTTGAGGAAAGGCTCTCAACATCAACCCTATCTAGTAATTCGTATAGCGGAAGGAGTGCTGGGAGTGGTAGTAGTAGTAGTAGTAGTAGCGGTAGCAGTAGTGGTGGAGGTGGAGGTGGAGGTGGAGGAAGCAACAGTCGCTCTTCAACCCCCCAAGATTCATCAAATGCTGTCGGCATTTCAAAATGGAGGATGTATTTAGTTATGGTGGCCCTATTTCTTGGATGTTTTTTGGAATCTCTCGACCAGAGTGTTGTGTCAACTGCACTTCCCAGAATTAGTTCCGACTTCAACTCCCTTTCGCAATCTAACTGGGTGCCTACATCATATCTTCTTACTCTAGCCGCATTCCAACCAGTATACGGAAAGCTTTCAGACATATTTGGCCGACGCATCGTATTCTTGGCAGCACTGGCTATATTCATCATTGGATCCATTTTATGCGGAGCAGCTCAAAACATGACATGGCTTATAATTGCTCGCGGATTGGCAGGAGTCGGGGGTGCAGGTATACCATCCATCACGATGGTCATCATTTCCGATATGGTTCCATTAAAAAACCGAGCAAAATATTTCAGCATTATCAGTGTGATTCTGACGGTTAGCAGTGTCGCTGGACCGATGATTGGTGGCGCATTCACCGACAATGTTAGCTGGAGATGGTGTTTTTATTTCAACATCCCGACTGGAATCGTCTCGTTCTTGATCGTACTTTTCTTGCTCAAATTACCCAAGCAGAACAAAGGAAAATGGATTGACAATTTGAAGCGTATTGATTTTTGGGGCGTTCTTATTTTCCTGACCATGATGTTATTATTGCTATTGGCACTAAACTGGGGTGGTCGAGAATTTCCGTGGGACTCGGCTATTGTGATTGCCTTTTTGACAATAGCTGGATACCTGCTAATTGTATTTATCCTGTTTGAAAACAGAATCCCATCAGAACCAATAATTCCAATGACTCTATTCAAGAAGCGAAATGTGTCTATCATGCTTTTGATTTTCTGCTTCTCGGGAATGGCGTTCTTTTCTTTTCTGTTTTTCATGCCAATGTACTTTACTTTGGTAGAAAATGCATCCGCTACGCGAGCAGGCGTTTATCTCATTCCACTACTAGTGCCGTTGGCGATTAGTTCTATTGCTATTGGGCTTATTGTGTCAAAATGGGGATTGAAGAGGGTTTACGTATGCGCTTCTATTGCATTAACCACCATAGGCTGTGGACTTGCAGCCTTATATGATCGCAACACTTCCTTAGCTATGCAGCTTGGTTGTCTAGTCCTGCCTGGAATAGGCGTCGGTTTGATTCTTCCACTATCCACATTGGGAGTCCAGCTCAGCGTTAAGCCCCGTTTCATGGCAGTAGCGACTACCTTTGCCATGTTTATGTTTACTCTTGGAGGGATCCTTGGGCTTACAATCAATGGCGCGATACTTGACCAAGTGTTCCAATCCAATATCCAGCCAGTCATTGACCAAAACCCCGACTATGCCGACACTGCCAGGAACGCACGAAACGATGCTACACTTGTTTGGTCTTCAGATCTTCCTACAGATGTCCGCAATCAAATTATCGATGCATTTGTTGACTCAATTCGGATATTATACCTTGTCTTGGTTCCTATATGTGGAGTCGGGTTTATTCTCTCGCTGTTCCTTAAAAAGTTCCACAAGTTCAGCCACGATACTCCGGTTGCTACGCCTACTGTCACACCAAGATCATACAATAATGATACTATTCGGGATGGTGGCGGTGGTGATAGTGATAGTGATGATGATTACCCAGAAGTAACAGCTCGAGCATCCCCGGGTCCTACTCGAGTTTAGACCGCAACCATAACTTTTCCTTTTTTTGTGTGTGCGTAATTTACGATCTTTTAATTTTCAAGCTTAAGCAGTATTTTTTTATTGTTTATAAGTATTTGCAAATTTTAATTTGTTATAATATATATATATATTAATTATTATTGTTCATAAAACCTGAACCAAAAAATATATCTATGCGATGAGAATATTTCATAACCACAAGCCGCAATTTTCTCGGTCTGGAATCTTTCTTTTATTATAAAAAGCATATCACATTCTATTACTATTATAACAATAAAGGATAATTGTATGAATGTGTTTGTATGGAGATTGGGAATATTTATGAGAAATGCGAAGCCTTTGGAAAAGATATGAAACACAGTAAATATACAAATATTTGATTACTGCATTTTGCTATTTTTGTTATCGGGGGATTGCTTTCCCCATCTCCTGGCATCGTTGTTTGGTCAAATTGAATTTAATGGTTTGTAGAGGATGTCTGTTCTCTTAGATGCACATTATTAAGTAATCTATTAAAGCGTCTTTTTTCAAATGATGACTGTTTATAAAAGAGCATGGTTTAATTATTATTAAATCAGGAGTTTCGACCTCCAAAATTCTACAAAACAGTCAGGTTAGACCTACGGAATTAAAATCTGGATGCGACAATTGGTTCTAGAAGCCACCTATTGTCTATGTCTAGGTTTTCTTTGTTCTTTAAAAAGGCACTACGATACTTTTTACCGATGTTGGCATAATGTGTTGCCATGAGATCTTGGCAGTCGAAAATACTGCCATTATGTGTTCCGAGCGAGAGAATCACGGGGAGGGGATTGGTATAGATAGTAGCAGATTGGTTACATGGATGATGACTTTTTCAAAGGGATTGTTAGCTGTTTAAACGAATCACCATATTGAGAATAAAAAGTAATGGATAGACATCATGGCTTGAGAATGGCACGACATTGTGGCCCGTATATTGCAGCATTCACAATCCCGAGATGGCTATGCGTCGATTTAGAAGTAGCACATTTACCAATCCTCACACAAATAGCCTACTAGTTTTCTTCAGACTCCACTGTAAGAGTTGAGAGCATCCGAGTGGTGTAGATTGGATATTGCCAAGATCTCAGAGTTATCCAGAAGGAACTATGCAAAGGAAAGGAAAAAGAAGCTGCTACCGTTCCAGGGTGCCGTAATGTAGGATATATTTAGCCTACTTATGGCGGCATACCTATTTTTATCCAAGAGTGTTAAATCAATAGACAGGTGATATCAATTGGATTTGTACTAGAAAACAGCATGTTATCCTCACATTTTCTTGGATCATTATATTAATAATGTTAGTTTTTATTGGTATTCTTCTTTTCTAAGTCAGAAAAAAGATGTATTTATGACAAAAAAGCAGACTAAAATCGAATGTAATGTGATAAACAATTGACAAAGTTTGATCAGAAAAAGTGGAGTGATTATTTTACACGGAGTGGATGTATCTATCATCATAGACTAGACAAGTAAGGGATTTATAAAGGACAGTAATTTCTAAAGAAATACGCTGCGAGCCAGCAATGTTTCAATAGCCCCTTCCTTGCTGCTTTATCAATCCAGCTGTTCTTTTTTTAGTGACAAAGAAGCCAGTGGTTGATTTTATATACTGCACTTCTTGAAACACACACGCGGGTTAATATTTAGGTGGGTAAGGGACTATATGCAATTTCTGTACCTGATGAAGGGCAATTTTTGTCGGCATATACAGGCACTTTTTGTGTTCAATGTAATTAATCCATTGTTGGCAGAAGCGCTATATCATGCTTTAGTAGCCGTTCCAGTTCTTTTGGTATCCACAGCTTGCAGATGCAAACCGGTCAAAATTAATCAAGGGTATTCATTCCATAAACTGTAGCAGCTCCAGAGGGATAAGTGCAGGGGTTGTACCGAATCACATTATTTATTTGTAGGGGGTCGAAATATTTGGAAAACATTGAGAATGCGTATATCCAATGCAAAATGAATACCTCTGAGAGAAAAGTCCTATTTGCGATCAGCTGTCACAGATGCTGCTTACTTTCAGTATAGAAAAATCCCTGTTTGGCTTTGGTGGAACTGGAAGCTACAAAAATCTCTATTCTCTGCGGCCGAGAGTTGGCCCTTCCAGTATATTATGCGCTGACAGCACTCCTTCTTTCAAAGAATCGCTGCCTCCCACAAGTAGATTGAATTTTTATTGAATAAAGATCCACGTCTTGTGTACAGTGTTATAGTTTGGATCTTTTGCAAGGGAATATTCCGATAAGCTGGAGATGATGCACAGGCGGGGGTGTTTGTGAGTTTGCTTCAGGAGTTTATGCAGCCAGTTTGCCACGAATTCGTAAATAATATGTTGATATTTTTTAGTGCTGAAATAAGCGCTACCGCACTTTTTCTTAATGCCTACTATCTACTACTACGGTTACTACAACAGCTCCAAAGTAGTAATGTGATTTGGGACGTAAGGATATATCTCTCAGCCACTAAAGCGTATAGGCTGTGGGTAGCCACCCGCGGTGTTCAAAATCCGACCTCCTTCTTGAGCTTTAGCATCATATGCCAGGCTAAAAGATACCCGATGCTATGATTAATGCCAAAAGGCTGTGTGCCAGGCATTAACTACCCTGGGAGTGGTAACAAGCTTCCTTTTAGACTTCTAGTCCTGAGCCTTCTCACATACGAGATCGATATGCATGGTGCACCAAGAATTCGTAGTGGTGCTTTACTTTTATTTCTTTTGCGGAATCCAAATTGTTTGCTCGATGTCACCTCTCTGGGTCGGGAAGAGCTTGCTCGCGACAGCCAGTCTTGTGTTTAGCTATTTATCTATATAAAGACCCAGTGTCATCCCATCCTTCTCACTCAAATAAGTTCTAGTCACAACTAGGCATTGCTTACTCCCTTACTCAATCGACCGCGTTTTTAGTTCTTTCAAAAGCATTCCTTACTGACATTTACTCTTGAGTGTAGTGCATACCATACGTCTTGACTCTTTAACACTCAGTCCTCTCTCTCTCATACCTTTTCGAAAATGATCTTTAATTCACCCTATCCTACTCCAGAGATTCCGGGAGACAACCTCACCAAGTTTGTCTTCAAGCAGGCAAAGAAGAGTGTCTTTGGCACTCGTCCGGACACCCCAGTGTTCATAGACGCTGCAAGCGGAGAGAGCATCTCCTTTACTGAGACCGAGGACATGACCTACAAGCTTGCTGCTGGCATGCAAAAGATCCTGGGCATCAAGCCTGGCATGACCGTTGGTGTGTACTCTACAAACGACGTAAGTGCTTGTTACTACTCTCAATATGGCTTCCACCGCAAGAACACAGCCGTTGTTATGTCATTTAACGCTTTCTGATAAAATAACTGCCTTTTATAGGTATACGCCCTCCCCATGTTTTATTCTACTGCCTTAATTGGTAAGTGTTTTATATAGTGCAGAACAAGAACTATACATGAGCTCTATTTTGCGCCACATCTCCATTGTTCAAAACTAAGATCTGATGGTACATCGCATCCATTTTAGGCGGTATTCTGGTCCCAACATTCCCCCAGGCACCAGTTGAAGTTCTGGCCCACCGTCTGCGCATGTCCCCTCCACACTGCATGTTTACAACATATTCTCTCCTCCCAATCGTCCGCGAAGCCATCAAGCTTGCTGACTGCCCCATACCAGAAAACCGCATAGTGCTGATTCGTGGTGGGGGCGGTCCAAAGGAAGACATTGGGAAAATGTACAAAATCACCGACTTGATGATTAATGAGGAATGCGAGCCATACGAGCTAAACACCGTTGAGGAATCAAAAAACGCAGTTTTGGTCATCCCGCATACCTCTGGATCCACTGGCAAGCCCAAGGGAATGGTTATTCCCCACCACAGCTTCATCTCCCTGTGCACTTGCGAGTTGAAGCGCGACAAGTACTTGTCCTCGATCAAGGATCCCAAGGATTTGGAACCTCGCTCCGTCCTCTTCACTCTCTTCCAGACTCAGGCATACGGCCTCTACTTCTCTGCGGTTGAGAATGTGTGTCGTGGTCTGACAACAGTAGAAGGGAAGATGTTTGATATCCAAAATGTTCTCAGGCTGGTCGAAGAATACAGAGCGGTTGAAATTCGTGGTATCCCAAAGATTTACTACGATTGGATCGACAACTGGGAGGACCTCAAGCACTACGACATTAGTTCCTTGAAGGGCATGTATTCAACTGGCATCATTTTTGCCCCCCAGATGAAGAGACGCCTTGAAGAATTGACCGGTGTCTTGGTGTCCAGCGAATACGGAACCAGTGAGACCATGGGCGTTGCTCGCAACGTATCATTCGACAAAAAGGACTACTGTGTTGGTACACTTTACACTGGTATCCAGCTCAAGGTCATTGACAAAAATGGCAAGATTCTTGGCCCTAATAATATCGGTGAGGTATGCGTAAAGACGCTGACCGAAATGCATGACTACTTGATGCCGCCCCAAGACAATGATGGAAAGGTAACAAACAAACCCATCAGAGATGAAGATGGGTTCTTCTACACAGGCGATATGGGCGAGATCACTGAGGACGGCCTCCTTTGCATTTACGAAAGAGTCAAAGACACCATTCAGGGTGAAAATGGCTTTGTCTTTCCATCTGTTATCGAAAACAAGATGCAGGCTCATCCTTCGATTGACGATGTGGTTATCCTTGGCGTTGATGTTCCCTCCAAAGACGGTAAAGGTGTCAAGCAAGCTGCCCGTGCTTTTATTGTCCCGCCCACTGCCATCACCAACTCTAGCGATGAAGAAAAGGAGACATACCTTAAGGATCTTATCGAATGGGCGAACAAAGATAGTCCCAAATCCGAGAGGTTAGATGGCGGTGCTCAGCTCATCGATCCATTACCAATCCCCAGAGGTGACAAGGGAAGACACCTAATTGTCAGAATGCGTTATTTGGCAGACTACAAGCCTGAAGAGCCAATTGTTGCTTCAATGATCAGCCCTCTGCCAGGCCTTGAGCTCTAGTTATGGAAAGCTGTAATCCTAGTCTTTTTCTTTTTTACTGTTTTCTTTCTACGTTTTTATTATTATGATTTTTGTCATTATTAAAATATACAGAAGCAACCAGCTTGTTTATAGAAATATTAGAATAACTTTGGAAAGTGAATAGACAAATTCTTTTATAAAAACACTACTACCATAGAGCGATAAAGGAAAACTATTCCTCTTCTTCTTTAGGCTCTTTGGGACTAACTCCTGTTTCTGATGTTGTGCCCATCTCAGTTGGAATGCCATGATTTTCTTCTGAACTGACCACATCACCAGGATCTTTTTCGTTATCAGGCCTTGGAGATTCCTTGGTGGTAGGCTGGATGAGCATCGACTCCAATTCAGATGCAAGCTTACCAAGGTTTTCGGTTTTTTTATTCAAGCAACTGTCAATGCTTGTAATTTTCGAAATAAAAAAGCGGACATCAATGGCAAGGCGCTTTCCTCCGCTGGTTTGCGCTGTCTTGAGCCTCGACTGTATCGATAGAATCGACTTTGTTAGCTTCCCCTCATACATGTCGAATATAGATGTAACAACCGACGTAAAGTCTTCTGGCGAAAGATAGCGCCCAAGGACCTTGCTGAGCTTTCGTATCTCTCTGGTCAAAAGTACTATTGTTGGGGATGGATTAGTTTCTTGAGCAACTGTGTTAGTGACCAGTTCGGTGCCTTCCCACTTTGTACCTTCTAAAGCCGCACAGTGCGCATCAGCACGCTCTGTCATGATTTGCACAAGCTTCTGGAAAAGCTCATTTTGGTGTTCCAAATAGTCCTGGGAGGTTTGGTCAAACTGATCCAACAGAACAAATTGTGTCTTTAATAATGAAAGCTGCATCTTCTGCTTGATGTGGGGTATGATAAGCACTACTAACTTTAGTGCTTGTGATGCCAGTGCTATATGCTTGGCTGAAATGTTCTTGAGGCCAGCAGACTGCATTGCTCCAGCTCCCAAAACAACCTGACATGTCCTGGAGTTGAATACCTAGAATTTTAACCAAATAGATTTAGTGTCAATATTCACGATTATATTTTGTTAGTTGAATGACAATAGAGGGCCTCCACTAAAGCTTACTTTTAGAACATCAATGAGGCGCTGGACAACATCCATCGTAATTGTTTTTATAAATAGCGAACATTCAATGTATTCTACTATCATCTTTATTAGCATTAGGCTGCACCCAACCATCGGAAATGATTTATCGCCGACATATAACAGTGACCCTTGCTGATGTGGCTGATCAGCCTTTTCTGTAACCAGTTCAGCTACTTGCTTTTCATCGTTCTTGCTTGCCAGCATTGGTAGAGATTCCTTGTCAATCTCCTTTCCAGTAATCTCATTGACCATAGATTGGAAATCCACTGGGACTTCGGCCTGCGACCACTGCTCATTTTCAATTAGCAAGCACAGTTGGCGTGTCTTTTGTGAATGGAAGTTGTTTAAAAATGCCTTTCCTTGCGATGTTAGCAGACTTTTAAGCCCATAGCTCATTTTAGCATTCGAGGTTTTTAGTTGCTGGATAAAGTCCCAGACTAGGCTGAAAACTTGTATAAATGCTGGAAGGCCTAGGTTAGTGTTTTGATCGGCCCGATAGCTCAGAATCTTGGTACAATGGCTTTGTGATATATTTGCAAACGCATCAATGGCATTACTGAGCTCGTGGAATACAAGCTGATGTTGGTCGGATAAAGATATGCTAGAAAGTTTAGGTCTATGTTCGCAGTCTTTGTTTTGCCTTTCCTCCTCTTCGGCAATCTTACATATAGTATCGTTAGCCAATTCTTTGACTAGGTCAAAGTGTGCAAATACCAGTCCAATTCTTTGGAATTGGCTTTTCAATAAATCTATATAATCATCGAACTCCAAGGCTTTTACAGCCATATGCAAGGATTTTTGGAAAGTAACATCTCCAAAGGATGATTTTGCACTTGAATGTGGAAATTCATTGGGAAACACCTGTTCTAGAAGCCTGTCTCCCTCGCTCCTCATTCTTGCTCTGTAGGCCTGGATTGCATCCGGTCCTTTGCCTGCCGTCACCAGTCCTCTGAACAACGGTACAAATAGGGCTCTTAGGTCTTCCCGGTGCATTTCGAGCTTTTGCCAAGAGGATTCTTCTCGGGACATCCCAGTTGGAACATTGCCAGTCTCGCTCCCTGCAAGGAAAGATTCCATATCGTACATGATACATTGGACAAGCGACTGTTGGGCAGTATTTGCTATGCTGGACATCGCGTTAGTTAGTTTCTGATTAATATATCCAAATGCCCAGGACTCTGATACATTCGAAACTACCTTGTCCTTGCTACTCTTGACTGCACTTTTATTTGATGACGAATCGGTATTTGTCATGTTCTGCATTTCTATTATCATCTCAAGAGCTCCAACAACGTCGCCTAGTGACCCCATATCCTCAATGGCAGTGATCATTGTATTTGCCCGCGTCAGCAACTCCACTTCTGATTGAATTGCATGTAGTCTGCTCCTATTTCGTTTGATATGAATCAGGGCCAGTCCTGGTTGGCACTGCTTTTCATCCAACTCGCTCATTTGCCTCCTGAGAACCTTTATTTGTTGAAGAGCTAGCTCAGTTTCTGTGTGCAGCTCCTTCAAGGTAGAAAGGGCGGCGAATAATGATGGCGATCGGTGCGATATTTCTCGCGCAAAATAGCTCTCTGTTATGTCCAAATAGCTGGACAATGTTTGATGGATCGATCCATTTGCATCGACTGATGTGTTTGGAGAAAATATATCTGATCCTCGCTTTTCATTTCCAACAAGTCGAATTACAAGCTCAAATGTCGTGGGATCTTTGATGTCAAAATCTTTTTCAAAGAATATGGTTGGTATAGAATCAATATCGGGGGCCTGCTTTTGATTTGGTTTCAGATTGGAAACTACCAGGTTTCCACCCAGCTCACTTATTGTGTCAAATCCCGACTCGCTCATTATCCCATCAAAGCTCTTTAGTCTTTCGACCATGGTACCTGATGACATCGAGTATGTTCTGCTAGCGTCTTGTAAGACACTCTCCGCATCCTCCATGGCGGTTCTGTACTTTGTTAGCTCGCTTGTTGTGACACGATAGCTAGTTTGCCTATTGACCTCATATGTCTCGTGTGCCTTTTCAACTTTCTCTAGATACCCTTCAAAGTTCTTCAACCCAATACGTGGATAATGCG
This sequence comes from Mycoemilia scoparia, assembly GCA_027575805.1. Taxonomy (NCBI): domain Eukaryota; kingdom Fungi; phylum Kickxellomycota; class Kickxellomycetes; order Kickxellales; family Kickxellaceae; genus Mycoemilia; species Mycoemilia scoparia. The sequence goes on along the minus strand of JANBPU010000004.1, from coordinate 58,286 downwards.
TACTTGGCACAGATGGTAATTCGCTTTTGTGAATCTTTGTGGGGTGCTTGTTTGGATCATTTGTTAAAGAAGCAATTGAGTTGAGGCCCATTGCTCTATTCGACTGCACGCTTTCGGAGTTATCGTTAGAAGTGGCCATTATTTCGTACCAACAATATATTTACTATTATGATTATTACCAGAAGTCAGGCACAATTCCGATATAAAGAGTTTTATTTACTAAAGCCTCCCTTTAGTGGCTGGTCTGCGCAAGGTTATTTCTCTTACCAGATTAATTAAATGAAAGTATATTTGCGCTAGGAACATTAGAATCGCATGCAATTATCAATAGCTGTTTATAAACTAGCAATTAAAAACTACTTTACGTTTTTAATCGTGCATCAGGCCTGATTATGGGTGGCAGTTAATTTTGAGGTGCCTCCTGCTCAAGTAACATGAATTCTCCCATTCCCATGCTGCTCTACATACATTCCATGCCGTACTTTCAAAAAAGATGATATCGGACCCAAATGGTCTTCGTGTTCTTTTTGGTGCTCCAGACATTACGCAGCCATTCATGCTTACCAAATGAAATCCAGCCATTGTACCTGTTCTGGTCTCCGACCTCAAAGGGAGGGAACAAAAAACACCAATGCTGTTTGGGCTACTAGATTCATTGGACCTATTGCAGCGATCATCTTCATGACCAAAGATCCTGTTTGCATTGATTTGGTTGAAGAATAATCTCCTGCTATTCATGTTTGGGGAGTACCAAAAAAACAAGCTTTTTCAAAAGAACCGGGGTTAGCTCAAACCCGAGGTTCTTTCTACATTTTCTGCTGTTTGTTGTTTTCTTTTGCTTGCAATTCGAATTCTGTTTTTTGCTTTATTACAATGTATTCAACAACAACAACAACCGGCAAGAGCGCTACCTTTGGAAATGCGTACACTCCCGGTTTAGCAACGCCAAACAAGGTCTACGAGGAGGTTTATTCTGAGAAAAGAATAGCTATCCAGCGGTGGTTGGCTAATATGGTAGATAGGGAAACCTTGTCCCTGACTAGGTTGCAGGTACGCGTTTATCTGTGGATATAAGCTCTTGTTCAGTATGGTCACTGACAACACTATTAACCTATATGTATACATCCATTCATATCTCGCTCTCTGTTATATAGAAAACATACAGATCCGAGTACCTTGACCTGTATTTCAAGTTTACAGCGATAATCGGCAATCATATGTTTTTCTTTTCGGTGCTTCCATTACTACATTGGTTTGGACTTGGCGTAACAGCACGTGGAACCACTTACATTATTATGTGGACTGTATACTTGACGGGAATAGCGAAAGACTACTTTTCTGCTCCAAGACCAAGATCCCCACCTGTCCAAAGACTGAGTTTTAATAGCGACCATTCTATTGAGTACGGATTCCCTTCAACCCACACGGCGTATGTTATAGCTACAGTGCTATACGTTTCCAGCTGCATATTGGAGGCTACCAATAGCACATTTGCTTTTGGATTGCTTGCCTTTATCTGGTTCATTGGAGCAAGTATCATTATTGGCCGTGTATATTGCGGAATGCATACAATTCTGGATGTAGGTGGCGGAGTTGTAATGGGTGGGGCAATTGCTTGGCTGTTTATTAACTATTACCCGACAGTAGACAAGATGATGTCTGTTAATGGAATTGAGGTCCCGCTTATTATCTTGCTTATCCAATTCTGCGTCATATACTTCCACCCCTCCTGTGTTGACGAATGTCCATGTTATGTTGACAACACTTCTGCAATATCCGTGTTCATCGGTGGTTGCATTGGAAATTGGCAGATGTTCAAGACTCTCGGCTTTGACTATGAAGAAAAGCTTGCTACAACACCTTATGGATATCACGATCTTGGCTTTTTACTTACAGCCACAAAGGTTATTACAGGAGTTGCGATACTGGTTGTCTGGAAGTTGGCATCCAAGCCTTTAATGATTAAGATCATCGACAAGTTAAGGTCCCAGCATTTCTCAAGCCATTCGTACGAAAAGGCTCTTTCCGAAACATACACCAAAAAGTATACCGACGCACTTATAGATTCCGGCTACATAAGTGAAAACAGTCCCAATGCAAGCCCAACAGCAAGCAAAGATCCAGCAGCCATTGATCCATCCGAAATCAACAAGATGCTTACCAAAGAGAAAAAGTACTGCGGATCTCCATGTATGTCAATGTCCAGTGAATCCGTGAAGGCAGGCAGATATGGCACATACTTCCTGATATTCTCTTCGGAAAATCTGTCTAGAATCCCAACATATTTCGGCATAGGGTATCTTGCAATTGGCATCATTCCAATCATTTATGAAAAGCTTGGACTGATATCGCCATAATAAAGTACAGATCTGTTTGATCACATCTAGACTTGTATCAAGTTTACCACGCACTAATATCCCTCTACCTACCTTTTCTACCCATTTATAATTTAAACTTTCAGGCCATTACACTATGCCTTTTTGTAATGTAAAAGTACAATTAATTCTCCGAATCCAATCAAGCACAGATAAAAATAAATAATATTCGATTTGATTCCATATGGGTAGTAGTTATTTTTGAAGGGGTTAGTCACTCATTTGGCTGGGATTGCCACTAAAAGGCACCCTTCAAAAATTATTACCAATGTGTGTATGTATTTTTAAATAGCTTGAAAATAGTTATAATAATAGCAGTAGTGGTGATACTACCAAATTAAAATCGCTGACAAGATCCAAATCGGTCTAATCGATCTTGATAGACTTGTAGATCTTGCGGACAAACCAATAACTAGCAGTGAAACCAATGGTACCGGTCAAGACAAAGAATAGGAACGAAATGACAAAGCTCCAACCAAAGTAGAGCACAGCACTGGTAAAGTTGACAAGATGAAGACGTGTAAAGTAGAAAAAGATGCTATAGAGTAGTACGTAGAAAGCAGATGCGCCGCTGGTAAAGAAGGAATGCCACCACCAGTTGTAATCCTCGACCGAGAGATGGAAATATGTCATCAGAATCGATACTTCGGCGCAAGTGATAACCAAGATGATGAATACCAAGAACAAGAAACCAAAGACATAGTACAGCTTGTGGAACCATATACTAGTCATGATAAAGTACAACTCAATAAATATGGAACCGAATGCCAGGATTCCCCCCATCAATGCAGAAGGAAGAGGATGAAGGTACCATGGTTTGTTTGGAATCTGCCTGGGGATCTGGTTTGTGCGAGTGGGGTGCTCAATAGGCTTTTTGCGATAACCAAAGTAGGCCCCAAGGAGTGTGAGTGGGATAGAAATAATGAACCAAAGGGCAATGACACCAAAGAATGCACCAACAGGGACTGCGGATGAAGAGCCATTGGCGATTAGGAACATGTTGAGGAATATCAGCACAGATATGACAACTCCTGGCACGAAGAGGCAAGTTATGATCACATTGTACTTCATATTCTTGCCCTTCAGCGTGTGATAAGTATGAGAGGACTTGTAGCCTCCAGCAAAACCAAATAGCATCTGTAGAACAAGCATGGCAGTGGCCAAGGATCCACGATTTGATGGAGAAAGGAAACCGAGCAATGCAAAAATCATTGTAGAAAGCGCCATAAAGAACAGCTGGTAGCCACTGCCGACCAATACAGACAACAGCTGCTTACGAGAAGGCTCCCGGAATACATCACCATGGACTAGCTTCCATCCCAGATCTTCTTGCAAATCTTCTACATCCTCACTGTTGTAGCGAGAAATGTCTTTGCGAAGAGTGCGCATAAGGATAAGAGCAACCATACCAGTCAAGAATATGACAATAACAATCGAGTTAATTAGACTGAACCAGTGGATCTTTGGGTCAAGGACGTGGAGATAGTTGTCCCACCGGGTAGCCCACGATTTGTCTGATGGCGACCACTTGACGGAATATGTGTAAACGACATTGTTATCTCCCTGCTCGCTAATGATCATAGGCTCGTTGGACCCACAATCGACCTTAGAGTCTGCGCCAAGCACCGTTTTCCTGCTACTGGGGGTGACCAAAACGCCAACAACACGATAACGCCTCTCATCGACTGTATGATACTGGATTTCAAAGTCATAGTGATTGTGAATGGCTTTCTGCTCTCCATGGCTAATAACTGATCCCAGACCAAACCCCATAGAATAAAAGTCCTCATCTGTCCGACTATCTCTCCTCAGCTGAGCTGCAGGAAGTCCATCAAACAGCCAGTTATAGTTGTATCCCTCCGAGATGCGGTCGGCCACAAATGAAGCATCTTCTTTCGGTATAGTGTTGCTGCATAACAAACGGCATGTATCATCCCGCTTCATGGCTATGTCAAACCGAGATGAAAATATCCTGTTGCCAAAAAGTATACTGCCAAGAGACTCGTGAACACTCTGTGGACCTCCTTCAGGTACACAGAAATGGAACCTCGAATCATAGAAATCATAGGACATGACTGACTCCAGCTTCTGCTGAGCATTCATTGAAGGTGTTAGCGAATTGACATTGAGTGCGATTGTGTCTCCGGTTTTGTAATTATGTGGAGCAAGGCCAGGCAAATAAAATGCCTCTGATGGAGCTGCAAAGCTCAGGGCTCCAATCAGGCCAAGTAATTTGCCAACCGATTGAAGCTTCATTAGCTATTGTGTATATGTATGTATATATTTAGAAAGAGTATAAAAAGGTTGTTATAAGGATGTTATTAGTATTATTATTATTATTATTATTTGTGATGGTTTTTCTAAAAATCTACAAAGAATGTATGGTTATTATGGCATTAAAGTCCACATTTTTTACTGGGTGGTAATCAAAAAGTTGTTGGGTTTGGATAATTATGGTTCCCGGAAATTTGTAACAAGTTCGGACCAGTGAAACTTGAAAATCTCGCTCAGTATGATAATTAAGAGCATGACACAGTACTTCCTTGCAGTTCAATATGCTAGAGTACTACTAACATGTCTCTAACTTGAAAAATCTGAGGTTCTATATGCTTTCTGGTGTGCAGTTTACTTATAATACATATTATTACACAATGTTAAATAAGCTATTGGAATTGGTACAACTTGTTTGAATTTTATTGTCCGTTGTAGAAACCCATTTTGATACATTTCCTAGAAGCTATCAAACACAATTTCGAATTCATCTGTTCAAATATAATTACTATTGAATCAATAATGTGTTCACACCAAGCCCGCTGCTATTAATAAAAAATGTAATGTAGATAGTAGCATTGACAATCAAGTTATTGTATTAGAATAATCTTAAAGTATTCTGTGCCAAAAAAGGTGAATTTATATCAATTCCTCTAAAAGCTATTCGGCGTGTTTAATGACGGAGTTGTACCTGTTGTTGTTGTTGTTGTTGTTGTTGAGGAGCACCGGCATTCTGGATCATCCTATTTTGGGTAGCGACCATGGCGGCTTGTTGTTGTTTGGCCTTCTCGAGATTGGCAGCATCTTCCTGCTGGTGTTTCTGGATTACCTTTGCTTGGTCGGCCATCATGATAGCCTGGTCGGCAACAGCCAAGTGCTGCAGGTCAAGTGGGCTCTTGGGTGGTTGTATAAGCATTTGAGGAGAAGGTGAGGCAATGGCGGCACAGCCGACCAAAGCAAATACTACAAAGATGGAAGAGGTTTTCATTGCTCTAAATTTTATGCAGAGAATAGGGAAGGAAGGAAGGAAGGAAGGATAAATTAAAGGGCAAGTATAATATGGAAAAGCGGTTGTCGGATAGCAAGGAAAGGTATAGTCAAATTGTATTATCGAAAAGCACTCCGTGGAGACCGGATATGTCGTTTATTATATATTCATAATCATGTTATTTATAATCATTTTGTCTCTCAATTACCACCTTGCCTCCTCTCCTCTGCTCCCATGGGCTTTCAGCACATACACCCACACTCACATCCTTTTAAAGTTGAGATGGGGAGGGAAAGATGTGTTTTTACCATTGATGAGCTACCAATATCCACTACTGGCTTGGCAGTTCCATGTAGATGCACACTATCAAGTGACGTCTGAGGCGAATAAATTAACAGTAGAAACAATAAGCGCACTTGTTTTTCAAAACAAATATCCTTGAGGTGATTGATGGATTTAACTTTTTAAACGCCACTGTTTCCTAAAAAAGAAAATTGAATATTATTTTGGTGCCTATTTTGCAAATGTGGGTAACCAAATGTTGGTATCGAAAAAGGCTGGCCAGTGAAATCGACGCTCTCGATGCTTAAGCAAAACACATACACGCATCCCGCAGTACCTATGTATGAACATTTTCATCTTGAAAGTGGACCAATGCCTGGTCATCTCATATATGGTACACATTTATAGCGATACTAACCATATAAAAATAGCAAGTGGAATTGTACTATATATAAAGACTACAACTAGATGGTTAATAACAAATAGTTTTGATAATAAAAGTCGCGCATTTATAACCACTCATGAATCCATTTAACTGAGCAGCCCTTTCTTGGAATTAACAGTAATCTATTTGGTTTAAATTGTATTTCTATTATCTCTTCAATTTATTCTCCAGTCTGCAAGTACTCGGACACATACCACTGGAGTCGCTCAGCCTTGATGACATGTTTACAATTCTAAGGCAATAAAGCGTCAACAACTCAAAGTTTCAAGTGAAGAAACCAAGCTACTTGAGAAATATAGGGGAGTCGAGAGTGTTTATTTACAAAAATGTGAAACTGTATTTTGCAAATATTCAGATTTCAACCAGCCTAAAAGCTTTTAAAATCCAAAGGCATTGATATCCCCGAATAATACCAATATGGAGAGAAATAGAAGCAGTAGCATCTGAGAATTTTATGAACCATACTGTCCATTTATACCTTCCAAGATGACACTTATTTTAGAATGCGCGTTTGTCGTTTGGTTTGAATTCCAGATACTTTTACAAAAAATAGATATATTTCTTTCTTTCATCTCATTTTATATAGCCTGCCTATATGGTTAGATTTCACAAGGCTTTGGGCAAAATGGGTCGGTCCCCAGGAGTAGTTGTACAAGGATCAGCTGGTGATTGGGCCGAAATATGAGGACCTATTTTTGCCTGACCACTGTGGTGGAATCTTTCCATATCTTGGTCAGTATATGATTTGAATGGTATTATATCAATGCCATTTTTAATTCTCTAAATTTCATTTGACTCGGTCAATTAGAAAAGGAAGTAACACGGCGCTTTATTAAAAAGTCAGCCCAAAATAATGATAGGACTTCAAAAACAAATAAACAACAATCTGGTATTGTTCAACAAAAAGTATGAATCAAATAGACGTAGAAAACAATTTTTGTGCTTTGTTTGACGAAATCAAACTATTTCAAGTCACAGGCTGGTATCTAAGGAAGGTTCGGGTGTTTTTATGAATACACACATATTAAAAAGGATGTGATGTAGGTTATTGATACCGAATAGTCGGTCATAAATAAACATCCTCCATTTTCAATGAACTCCAACTTACCATATAGGCTCAATCTCTGTTTGAAGCAAAATTTTATCAATTGGCTGTCTGGTTGCAAAATAGACTTTTGAAACTGATCCTACTGTCCTTGATATGGTATATGCCCTATTGGGGCTTTCTGTGGTATTTGTAATCCAAGAAAGTATATTTTAGAATAACAACAACCACAAGCCAGCGTTTCAATCCTTTACTTTAAAACAACAAAGCAACACTGATAAGAAATATTGGTTTGATGTATTTCTGACAATCTGGCTTCATGGGTTTGTTTACGGAAAAGCTATCGCTCTTCTTTGATTGACCGTGGAATTCCTTTCTCGCAAGATCACCTTTCTACTTTAAAAAAGGTGATAATAGCATTGCACACTTTGTGGCTGCGTGCGCGTATATATGCGTGTGGGGGCATGTTCGCACTAATACTGCTGAGAGTGTGGATCCACCAATATCCTTTTAGCAATGACAAGTGACCTTTACTTAAGATTTTCTGCTTTAGCTTTTGTTGCATTTGTCTTTTTATTCTGTTTTCTATTGCATTCGGGTATACACGTATAATAAGCTTTGCCGGAATAGTATATAAAACACACGCATAGCCAACTTCCTTTTGAAATAGGCTAGCTTAATGTACATTTCAACTCGTCATGTCCAGTCAAGACAACAAACCACTATTAGACCCAAACACGAAAGAGACAGAGGGCGTTCATAACAGCAAAGACTCGTCCGCCAGGTCTGTAGAATCCAACGACGATGTTTTTGACTTGGGTGCTGATTTCGATGATGAACCAAGCGTAAATTCCAAATTGCTTGGCAAAAGCGACAGTCAGAAACAAGAAATTCAACCATCCAATGAGGATACCGAAAATATAGATACATCAACTCTGGTCGAAGCCAAGGTCCCGCCTCGTAAAAGCACAAGAGCAGAGGCCACAACTGAGATAGCAAAGACAGCTCCCCAGGTCGAGTTTTCAACCATGGAGAGTGGCGGAGGTAATAGTGGAGATCTGGGTGAGGATACGCATCCACAGACAGAGCTGCAGGATAAAGAGCAACAGTCGGGGTTAACAGACATACATAGGTTGATGATAGCTGCCCAAAGAAACGATGTGGATGGCGTGCGATACTGGATCGAGACGGCTGGGATGGACCCTTATGTCTATGATGAGACGGCAACGGCTCTCCATTGGGCTGCATTCAATGGGTCTATGGATGTAATAGTTTATCTAATAACCGAAGCCCATGTCAACCCAAACCAGCTTGATATCCGTGCCCACGCATCTCCGATATTCTGGGCTTGTAATCAAGGCCACCTGGAAACAATGGACTACCTTCTTGCTCATGGTGCAGACCCAACTGTCAGGGATTCCAGTGGATATAGTCTTTTACACGCTGCCGTTCAAATAAAGTCACCGACTATACTTTTGTATCTGGTAGTTACCCAACTACATGCGTTTGGAAATACGGTCGATGTTCCTGATAATTCGGGACTGACACCTCTAATATGGGCAGTTTCCATGAATTGCGCTCCAATAGTATCAACACTTCTCCGTCTTGGCGCTAACCCAAACCATCTTACTAAGCAGAACCAGACTGCCTTACACTTCAGCGTGACCAATGCTACCAGAGACATCATTGAAGGTCTCGTGAAATATGGTGGCGATATGAATCTCAAGCCCGCCATGATGGCTGCTCCGGGCGAATCAAATGACTCGGCAGCCGAAGGAATTCTTAATGAGACGCCCTTAGAAATTGCGAGACGACACAACCGTGGTGCTCTTGTTGAAGGGATAATAGAGAGGGTCGATGCACACAACAAAGTCCTTGCAGATGCCAAGATTTTTGGACATACAATTCGATCAAAGATTGGCGTATTCTTGGCTCCATTCGCTGGAGTTGGATTGGCAATTTACTTTTTGTCTATTTATCCATGGTTTTTCGGACTCCCGTTCTTTGCTGCCTTTCTTGTTGGTATGCACTACTCGATCAAGTGGCTGCTCAGATGGCCCCAAACTCCACAAAGGATTCAAAAAAGCCCCTATTATACAGCTATATTCCAAGCAACTGCATTCTACGTGCTTTTGACCTGGAACGTCCGTGTGGTTCCTGTTACGTTAGCTGGGTCTTTTAATGAGGAGCCAAAGCCCACATACTGGCTTGCAAACTTGATATTTGGGGGATCATTTGCTGCGGCGATGTGGTTCTTCTACAAGTCAATGTATACAGATCCGGGATACCTACCATACAACGAAGTGCCTTCTAATGGTATTCCAGGGTTGCGGAGGCTCATTGAAAAAGGCAAATTTGATCTCAACCACTTTTGTCGTACCTGTCTCGATGTTCGTCCATTACGCTCTAAACACTGCAGACAATGTGATCGCTGTGTTTCACGGTTTGATCACCATTGCCCATGGGTATTCAATTGCGTGGGACTTCATAACCACCGTTCGTTCATCTTGTATCTCATATTCATGACCTTCGGAATAGGCATGTATCTATTCTTGACTGTTGCATATATGGATATAGTCTATGTGTATTATGATCCAATTCCAGGCCAACCGTGTTATCTTGGAGACACTGTCTGTGGAATGTTCCAAAGTGATGGATGGACGTTCTATCTAGCCATCTGGACAGCGATCAACCTTTCTTGGTCCTTAGCGCTTCTTGGCATCCAGCTATTCCAGATCGCATCTGGTGTTACTACAAACGAGAAGCTTTCACCACGCAATTCAAAGAGAAATGGAAGTGGGAGTTCTGGAGCTAGCACTGCCAAACGTATTCTTGATACCATCCCAGGCATGGGTGGATCAGGGGGTGATGATCAGTCTCCAGAAGAGGTCGAAAGCGGCAACATCGCCCAGAATGGAAACAGCAGCACACTCAGCAAGGTTGGCCGAAAACTTAGTCCCTTCGCTGTTGCTCTACCATGTCTGCGACCATTCCTTGGCCATAAAGGGGGTCATAGACACGGTCGCAACTGCCAACATCACAACCATGGCCATGGCACAGATAGTCAGATGGAAGCAGGAAATATGAAACAGCCAGAAAGGTATATCCCGTCCTTCAACTTTGGTGTGTCAAAGAATTGCGAGAGTTTCTGGTCGCTAGATAGAAAGGGGCCACTTTCTGGTATTGACTGGACAACAGCAGTTGATGCTGATAAGTGGGTGCCGCCACCAGATCCAATATCTCCTCAAACTCCTGGCTATAGTCCTGGCAGACATGGACACGAAGAATACGAAATGCATTAACCATTATCCGCATCAATTCACAATCACTGGATGATCATTCAAGCCTGATTTCATTTTTCTCGTCTCATTGACAAACTTGGCGGGGAGTTTTATTTACCCCCAATTTTTTGTACCCACCGTTTATGCATTGTGAAAAATAGTGTTTAGAATTATTCATGTATTCATGCCATTGATGTCATACTTGTTTTAACGACTCCTGTAACTACCATTCAAATAAAACTATTTATTTATATATCAAATCAATTGATAGCTTATTGATGCCTTTGGGTACAATTCCAAAAAAAATATTGTCGATTTCCTGATTATTGAAAATACGAGATTTTGCTCCATAACTACTACATTTCTGCAAGCACAAAGATCATGTTGTCGCACAAGGAATTAAATAGCTTAATATCTACCAATTTATTCGAATTTACAAACATGAAAAAGGTAACTTAATGGGACTACCCAACCAACATTGATAGACTCAAGACTATACACATATTAGCTAATATAAAGCATACAATTTTAGAGAATTGAAAGGATCATACCAAACTATTTTCTTGGGATTCGGCTAAACTCGCAATCTGTAACCAACTGTGTAGAGGGCTTTTACAACAATGTTAGTCAGAATCACCCAGAATGGAGTCGTTACTTAATTAAGCCAGCACAGGTATTTATATTTCAAAAATCACTAAATCCTAAACCTCTTTGATGAATGGTTATCAAAAGCGCTTCCAAGATTTATAACTTTTTGGTATTTATAATAACCCCCCCCTCCCAATTGTATAGTTCCATGTAACCCTTTTGGTAATGCATCTTGCTCCAGAAACAGTACCAAAGGCAGCAGAGATCCTCAGAAATAGCCAAGATTTGATAGAAAGGTGGAACAAATTATCGTCTGAATCTTTTGCTCTAAAGCTTCATGGCATAAACACATTTGGTAAAGGAAGAGTAGTTTATGTTAAATTTGAAAACAATCAGGCAAAAAAATGCCTGGTAGATTTAGCATATGAGTTCAGAAAAAGGCTTTCTGAATCAGGTATTAATATTACTGACAACTCAAAGTATAATCCACATGCAACACTGATGAAGTTGAGAGGTTCAGACATAAAGAGGCTACAAAGACAAGCATTGAAGGATGGTAATATTCAAGGTGAGGTGCAGCAGGACCAAGCGCGGGACACAAATAATAAAATAAGCGAAAGAGCCGGTGCCCAGGCAAGAGAACAGACGCCAACCAAGCAAGATAAGAATTTTAGGATGTCTCAGGATATTTGTATTCCACACTCAGTATATGGCTCATTTGAAGGTAAATACCACAAGAAAGAATACTAAATCATTCCATCTAAGTATTAAATAAACTACAAATGATAAATGTCCAACTTCTATTATCATTAGACCAACCATTTGGTTTCCACAACCCAGAGAGCATCCAGCTCTTGGCAATGATGCTACCAAAGGACAGTACTGGATATTACCATTCAGACAGCATCTTGGAATTCGCCAACAAACAGCAAGATATTTAAAAAGCCGCTCCCACCAATTTAGCTAAATATTGCCCAAATACAAAGGGTTCGCATAGCATGCTTCTCTAACTATATATATATATATATATATACACAAATAGGGGGTCTAGATCATGAACTGGAGAATCTATAATTATAACACAGTCTAAGAACTTTGTTAAACCATTATAAAAAATTATTCAAGATACATATTCAAAAAAATATAAAATAAACAACCAACATCCTTTACTGAATTAAATCACAGTTCTCTAATAAATGCCCATTATGGTGATCTAGTCCGACTGGTAAATTTTTAGCAATTATGAGCCATGTCCAAGGGCACGACCATTCTTCCCATTCAACCTGTATATCAACTCTTGGTTCAAATCGCGGGCGTGATTTGATCTTGAGATTGATTAGCTTCGAAATTGTATCTGCATCAAACCCTGTTCCCAGATTTATTGAACTTCGGTCATGTCCTGCCTGCCTAATTATTTTGAGTACCTCTTCTGGAGGTGCTGAGGATGAACTTTTTACCTTGGTAGCAAGTTGTGCATGGAAATAGGCAATCATAACATCAAGACTATCGACTATATGAGACAGTGATGGTTTGTCACGTAGTGGTACAAATAGTTTGGACGACTGTAGCAAATTGTAAATTAGGTCTGTGTTTTTCTCGGGATTACTGTAAACTGTGGCATCCAGTATCGTGAGCAATATAAAAAGAGTATTTTCGTATACCTGACATTCTTCATCAATGGCTGTATCAGTATAGTCTTGGTACTGTGTGTTTGGAAGGCCCAAATTTGGCATTTTGGGATGTGCCTTGTTCTTTTCTTGGGCTGTACTAAGTTTGACATAGCGTTTGCTTATCATATCAATGACTCTACAAGGAAAATTTCAAGGTGAGCATACATATATATATATATATATATATATTGAGTACCTGATCAAATATCAATAATAAATAAATGGTATTCTTACTTTAACAGCTTTTGTGATGTATAAGAGTCAAGATCTTGTGCGATGGGAAGGCTGTTGGCCAGAATTCCAATCGTAAGGACATGAATGTAAGAATCCTAAACAAAGCAGAAATAAGTAACTTTGAAATAGCTAATTATTAAAACAGAAACATTTTTATATATTCAATTACCAATAAGCCAGCCTACCTTTATCGATACAATATTTTGTTGAAATGCCTGAATTATTTCGGTTATTACACATAATAACAGTGGTTGTTTCTTTTGTGCTCTTGTTGTAATCCATGGTTGTGGACCAATAGTCTAAACCAAATCCATCCAATTTAATAATCGGGCCTTTGAATGACAATATGACAACTTTAAATATATACATATCTGGAATGGTGCTTACAAACTCCTGTATCTCCTTTATAAAAGTCTCATCGCGAAACAGGTAAAGTATAGTAGCTAGCCAGCAATAAAGGAGCGGGAAACTGGTGCCAGACTGATTTGCTATTTGTGAAATAGTATTTAGCTCGAGCGAGACAGGGCTGAATGTCTGTTTTCCTGACACACGGCGAGATGCAGCAGGAGATGCGGCAGGGCTGCTAGCCTGTATAGCTCCCTGTCCATTCGTGGGAGTGGATTTTGTTGTGATTAGCGATGTACTGATGGCCTTAAGGAGAGGTATGATCTACAGGTGATCAAGGTGTATTTTGGGTTAAATGAGAAAATGGAATAATATAATACACATTTGTATATTTATATAAATCTTACCAGCGAATCTGGATCAGTACGAGCGGCCAAGTAATCTGTGTATGCTGGATTAAAAGCAATTAGAGTATATAAAAGCAAGGAATACTCCTCACTTTCAAGGTTGCTAAATAGCATTAAAGTGTTAATAGTCATTAGTGAATACTATAACCAAGTAGAAATTATATGATAGTTATATAGCACATTGACTTACTCTAAAAACTTTGTAAATATCTTTTGAAAGGATATTTGATAGCTTGTCATAGAATCATGTGGTTTATTAGCCAGACTCCCCAATGCTGTCTTGAATGGGTTATTTGATGGGTCGTTTTTTGGACCAGGTTGGCATATTAATAATAGCAATAAAGATATTGCTCGCTGCTCAAGATATTTGGATCCAACGTCGCTTTTTCTTGCTTGAGAGAAAAAGTAATTATATGCACTATATACAAGACCTATAATAATAATAATAATAATAATAAAGACATTGTAAGTTAAGCGCTTGACTCTGGATTATGAAAATTATCAATTGTATTTGAAATACTTACCACCTCCAGATGGAAGTTCTGGTGCATCGGTTGAGAGTACCATAAGCCTTTCAATAACTTCGAATGCCGGTGGATGATCGGCGTGTAATGAGGTTGAAGGCCCAATATTTTCGATTAATTCGTATAAAAAGAAGTTTGGATTCATGGGCTGGAATACCCTTTCTTGGTCGACCTGAGAAACACTGATAGATATCACAGTATAAATACAGTCACAGATGAATGCATAACTATTGTATGATGCACTGGGATCTATCTTCGCTATTCCCAAAAGAAGATAATGCAAAAACTGCTGATATCGCGGCCTCTTGTCTATTATGTTAAATGAGCCTCGAATTTAGCAGCACAGCAACTATAGATACTAACAACACAATATAATATTTGACTTGACAACTTACCTTCAATAATCCTCTTCAGTGCGTGCGTTTGGATTGCGTTATCTTCGCTTGTCGAGGCCTTTGATGATATGTTGGTTATAATGGCATCTGGGATTGGGTTATCTGACATAATTTTTGAAATCTGCTGAAAATTATGAGTCAAGACCAGACCCTTCAATAGAATATGAATTATTCGAAGCAAATTTCTCAGTTGTCTGTTCACGCTGCCCATAAAATCGACAGTTTTTAGACACTGCATTTCAAGCGAAAAGTGGAATAGCGCTGATTGAAGGTTCTTTGTCGTATGGTTATTGTTAGCCAGGTTAAGCCCCAACCCAATGATAAATGATTCCAAGTCACGAATGCCTTCCTTTGATGTTGGATGGTCGTTGAACGTTAACTCTGCTACTCTATTTCTCCAGATATTAAGACTATCGAGCGGCATTGATCTCGGTGAGCACAGATCCATCATGAACTGGGCTTCCCGCTTATCCCAGTCAGAAGGGGCCTCAAGAAACCCATCCGATACCGAGGCACTCCTCGAAGCCCGCATTTTCGGTAACTGAAGGTCCAAGTTCTTTCTGGGGTCTATTGTCAAACTAGACAGTCTACTTGTGACCGGTGGTCTGACTGCTGTCTTTCTGTCTAACATCGTATTACTAGACAAAATGCCCGGTTGATTATTGGGAATTCCCTTGTGGTATATTTGTGAATTGATGCTAAACAATTGACCGCCATTGCTGTCTGATGCAGAAAATGTCGTTGCTGAGTGACTTGGACGCCTGGGTTGCACACTCTGGTCGTTGGTTGACATTCACAAGGAGAGTCAAATGGAGAATGAGTGCTTGAAATATTAGATAAGGTATAAGACGTAAATTACTAGTGGAGTAGGGAAGGCCAAGTAGCACAAAGGTGAGTTATTGATGACAATATGGCTTTTGTTGTTTAAACACATTGCATGAGTGTCATGTTTTGGTTCCAAGAATCCTCTGCTTAGGTGGAGAAGCAGTTACACACATGGCTCTGATTTCCATGCTTGTGTTCAAAAATTATGACAGCTTTATTGTTGTTAGTGGTTTTGGAGTATTCGCTTCAGCTATGCCTCTAACCTTATATCCAACTGCTACTTCTTTATTTTTGGAAACAAAGCATTGCTGCTGGGAGACAGCAATGTTAAATGGAAGATCCCTTTCAGTAAGGTGGTGTGTTGCAAAACATTGATCGATTTTTAAGCTATTCCCCATAATTCAATAATCACATGGTCCAAAAATCTATTGGAAGTTATGCCCCCCCCAGGGGCTCGACTGGGGGAGCTATGTGCAATGTACCCTATTAGTTACTAGTTGAAAAAGAAAAAGGGGCAAATAAAAAGGTCTAGTTTTTTTAAAATAATGACAAAAATGTCTACTCATTTAACAGTGTTTATATGGGTAATAATCTTTGAAGGGTACATTTTGGTATGCAATGATTATAGGGGCAAACCACAGTCAAATGGATGTCCTGTTTTACTAGTAAATTTTCACACTTCAAAAATAACCGCCCAATATAAAGGCTAGTCACTTTTGTCATTTCCCCAAAGAAAAATAAAATTTATTATCCTAGGTCATTCTTTACACTTCATTTTGGATGAAACTACTTATACTCTAAAAAATTATTATGAATAGATAAAAGATATGGTAGGAGAGTTATAAGCAAAACATTGGCATCCTTGGCAATGTTTTGAGATTGCTTCCCGTTCTTAATCTATGGAGCTCCTAAGCTCTGTCCTTGGGTCTAGGACCTAGGAGAGGTAGTACATTAACCTCACTCCTAGAATATCCCGATTCCCTATATGGAACAGCCACTAATAACGGCATTATTAGTGATGGCGCCCCTATATGCTGCGATATGAAAAAATTTAGCATATATCATCATATTGACATATAGCATTCACTTGCTTATTTTTCATATATACCCATGGGCATCTGCCTAGGGAAATAAACCTTCGTCTTCATTCTACATAACCCTTTTCCTTTGAGTAAAAAGAGGTGCCTTTACAGCAAGAGATAGAAAAAACGAAACCCCTGTTAAATATAGATACGGACGAGTGAATATCAAAGATCCATTGATATATACGCGTAAACATTTATACACAATGCTGATTGCAGATCAGTTTTTCAAGTTGAATCCCGTTGATATTTTTGGTCAGGAAGGGAATTATCAGCAAAAACTCAAAGGAAGCGCCGAAAGGGATGAAAGAAACGATTCTGGCGTGGAGTCAATAAGTTGCAGAGAACGTAGAATTCAGAGACTTATCCAATTGAAAAAGGAAGAGAGCTATGCTACATTTTCAAATATGGAGAAACGCGATGATCTGGATAATCTCTTCCTGAAATATCCTCGCAAGACCATGTGTGTTCTTAATGCTGGCTATGCAAGCATAGGTGGAGTTGATGGAGAGCAATTGGAGGCTGTTTTCAAGCCATTCAAGAACTTTGAGCGTGTAGTCACGCTTCACGGAAAGGTATGGGCTGTTCTTTATGAACCATAGAATTAATATATATATATATATATATATATGTGTGTGTTGCTTTTTAACTGACTAGATGCCTTAATTGTAGCCCTATAGCTTTGTGGTATTCCGCGGAGGCGAGGATGCAGTGGTTGCTCGAAATGCTCTACATGAGAAGCCCTGCACTTTGTTCAATGGAAAGACGCTGTTCCTCGAATACATAAACCACATTGATTTTGCCGAGATAGCAAACAAACACCTATATCAGCGCACAGGCAATGCCAAGGTAACTCTAGACGAGTCTGTGGGGTTCTACTACATTCCCAACTTTATAACACTGGAGGAACATAAAGCAATGATAGAGAGCATCTTGGCTGATGATGAGCGGAAGCGGGCCTCAGTACAATCTGCTGATAAAAGGTGGTTCAAAATCCAAGAGCGCTTTGTGGTAAGTGAATTGATTAATTCTCTGGAATCTGTGTTGTAATAGAATGCAGCCCAGAGTAAATACGAATTCGAAATGGCCACTTCTTTGTAGAAACACTATGGAAACAGTTTCGACTACCACCTTAAGCATATTGGATCCAAGAGCCTGGTTGCTTCTGAGAAATTCCCATCGTGGATTTTGCCCTTTATAGAGCGAGCTGCTGAAAAGGTTCCTTCATTTAATGGGAAAGTGAACCAGCTCACTATCCAAAAGTATCCAGTCGGGTCAGGGATATCTTTTCATACCGACTCCCATACATCGTTTGAAGACACTGTTCTCGTCATATCCCTGCTTACACCAGTGGCCATGGACTTCCGCCACCCAGCAACCCGAGCCATCATTACAAAAGACTTGGAGCCTTGCAGCCTGGTCGTCATGCAAGGAGAGGCCAGGTATGGCTGGGAGCATGCTATTCGTATTCGTCGCTCGGACTTGATTGCTGGCGAAGCTCGTGAACGTCAAGAGCGTTGGTCTATGACCATGCGCACATTGAATGAGTCCATGACCTGTCACTGCAATTACCCCGGTCTATGTGACAACAATTCCCAGGTGGTTAGGAGGTTGAGGGAGGAGCGCAAGGCTGCCAAATCTGAGCCAAACTAATCAAGACCAAGTGGTATTTCTACACATACACACACACTCCCCTTCAAAAGGATGTGTTGACATTGTATTTTTTATAGCTAATCTGCTTTTCGAGCACTCTCTTAAAAAGCAAGGTATTATTCTCAAACTCACCCTCAATAAACATTGAAAATAATGGCAAAGAATGGCCACTTATTGTCGTATTCATATTTGAAGCTTCATAATGCCTTGTTTTGGTTTTGTACCTCCCCAAAATAATCAATCTGAAATCCTTGTTGTGCGGAGTAGCAACATGATCTATTTCCTAGCGAGTGAGTCAGGGCATACACACGCTCACAGAAGCTTGCTTCAGGATAAGGCCTGTACAATTATCAGGCCAATTGTGCGATGGTACAGATCACCAGTCAGCCACAAAACCAGCTTTCAGTGAAGTGAAGAGCTCGCTGTACTAGCCTTGCTATACTGGCAAAGGATGAAGCAGCCAATCACTGGAAACTATGTGGTTGGCTCCATTTGTTTAGTGCTGATATGAGTTCGGCATGTTAACTTGCTTCATGTTGTTATTCCAAGTCAACAAAAAGGACTGTCATTAGTATTTTGCGGATTTTTACTCACTAATCCTCAGTCCAGCCTCACTTTTCCTTCTCTATAAGTATAGAAATTTAAACCCCCTTTTAAACTTGTCAACCTTTTTCTGAGATTTCCCTGACATCCTAAATTGCATTGTCCTCAAATTGCTACTACTAGTAGTAGTAATAACAACAAACCACCAACTACTACTACTACTACCCCAGCATACCCTAAACCACCAACTAGAAACATTCTTGTTATACTTTGGCTTGCATTCCAAGTCTTTCTTCTCCTCTAGCTTTCCCCTGGCCCTCTCTCCATTTTAGCGTCCCCTCAGACTTGCGCTTATAGAAGATGTCGCAGGGAAACAACATCAAGGTGTTGGCACGCTTCCGTCCACAAAATGCCCGTGAGATTAAGGAAGGTGGTGAAGAAATTGTCGAGATTACAGACAACACCACTGTCAACCTAAAGGTAAGCCCCACGATACCTGGCATCGGCCCTTATCACTCTTTGCGTGTTTCATTTTATCAGTTCATCAAAGAGCTTTGCTATTGCATTGCTCCATCGCACATACACACCCACTTTCAGCTTCATATATGCCATATGATTCTTTGAAGCTTGTTTTAATTCCCCTCATCAACAACACTCATACCCTTATTGCCAATATATACTAAGCATATTGTTTACATGACCAATAACCCATTCTCTCTTTCCGCTGATAGTTTGAAGATATCAAGGGTGCTTTCACATTCGATTACAGTTTTGGAAAAGAGACGTCACAGCGAGAATTCTTTGAATTTGCAATCAAACCAACCCTAGACGATGTATTTAATGGCTACAACGGCACTGTTTTCGCATATGGTCAGACCGGGTCTGGTAAAACTTTCACTATGATGGGTGGCGATATCGAAGACGAAAACCTGAAGGGTGTGATTCCTCGGATTGTGGAGGGTATATTTACCCACATCATGGACTCTCCTCCTACCTTTGAATATATGGTCGAAGTGTCTTATATGGAAATTTATATGGAAAGGATCCGCGATCTTTTAGAGCAAAGTAAGTACCCTTCCCTCTTCATCTAAAGCAATATCGCCATTGTTTGATGATATTCATCATCACTGGAAAACACATTGGAACCAGATAACCCCAGAGTCCAAAAACTAATTCTTGTAAACTGCTCGCCCATTAGAACCTGGCCAGTCTACTAACCTGCAGGTTCATGAAAACAAGAACCAGGGCGTATATGTTAAGGGTCTTTCTAGCATATTCGTTGCCAGTGTTGGTGAAGTATATGAGCTCATGAAGCAGGGTGCCAAGAACCGCATGGTTGCTTATACAAGTAAGTACATAACACAGACCGATAATTATAATGATAGAGCGTAGGGGTATATTAAAAGCCCATCTGACACCATATCACCAGCGCACACATTACTGCCCTTGTGACTAAAATTCCCTCTATTTACTACCATGATTCATTTGATCTTTTATATAGACATGAACGCTGAAAGTTCGCGAAGTCACTCGATTTTCCAGATAACCATCCATCAGAAAAACACCACCGATGGCAAAACCAAGACTGGTCGCCTTTCTCTAGTCGATTTGGCTGGTTCGGAAAAGGTCGGTAAGACCGGTGCATCTGGACAGACGTTAGAAGAAGCCAAGATGATCAACAAGTCTCTTTCTGCTCTTGGTATGGTCATCAACGCTCTAACTGACGGAAAGTCTACACACATTCCATACCGTGACAGTAAACTCACCCGTATTCTCCAGGAATCTCTTGGCGGTAACTCTCGCACCACCTTGGTCATCAATTGCTCGCCCTCGTCCTTCAATGCCGAGGAAACCATGAGTACTCTCCGATTCGGTACTCGTGCCAAATCGATCAAGAACAAGGCCAAAGTTAATCAGGATCTCAGTCCAGCTGAGCTCAAGAATCTTCTCAAGAAGTCAAACAACAGAGTCATCAAATTCCAAGTGTATATTAATGCACTTGAAGGTGAAGTCAAGACCTGGCGTTCAGGAGAAACTGTTGACCCTGAAAACTATGTCACTTGGGAAAAGATTTGTGGGTCTGAAGAAAAGCCACCTGCTGCTCCAGCTGGCGCTGCTCAAAGGTCGTCTACTGGTGGCCGCCAATCTGCCCTGTCTCGTGCATCAGTATCTAACGGGTCCCCTTATCCCCCTGATGCTTCATCTACTGGCACCCCTTCATCCAGCAGAGTGGCTTCGCCAACTCCCCCATCTGGAGTCACCGAATCCATAATGGCTGAGCTCACCTCCACACGTCCCGTCACTCCTGCAACTGCTATGGGCGATGATGAACGTGAGGGCTTCCTTCGCCGCGAAAACGAACTTGCTGATCAGTTGTCAGAGAGAGAACGTGAACTTGCTGAGCAGACCAAGAATGTAGAATATCTCAAAGAGGAGTTAGATGTCTTGAAGAAAGGAAACAGCGAGTTCACACAGACCAATGCCAAGCTAACCTCAGAGTCTAACCAGCTTAGGATCGACTATGAAAAGCTGCAGTTTGATCACCAGGAAGCAAAAATAACTATTGAGAGTATTAATGAGACCAATAATGAGATTAAAAAGGAGCTTGAGCGGGTAAGGTCCGAGCTTGAGTCGCTCAAACTCAGCTCTCGCGACGATGGTGTTACATCCTCGAAGGAGAAGGACCGCGAACAAATCAAGATCCAGCGCATGGCGGCCATGATCCAGGGAATGGAGGGAGCCCGCGGGCTTTCTCAGCAGGAGTCAGGAATGTCGAACCTTCTTCATGCTCTTGTGGATGCTGGTGGTGATAGCGACAAGCAAATACAGGTTATTGCTGAACTCCGAAAGAAGGTGGATGAGCAAGAAGCTACAGTCCAAACATATAAACAGCTTACAATGGAGCTCCAATCTTCCAACGCTCACTTGTTGCAAAAGAGAGACGAAGTTGAGCTTCAGTACACCAAGTTGCTTGAAGAGTATGAAGAAATGCTCGAGAAGTCAATTGCAGCCGAAGAGAGGTCCGAAAGAGAAAACGAAACTATTTCTGGTTTCAAGAAGATGCTTGAGCAGCATTACACTACCAAAATCAATGAGCAGAGCGAAGAGCTCAACAAGATCAGAGATGATGTTCGCAAGAAGGCTGAAGAAATCAGTGCTCTTAACAGCACCATCTCTCTTGTTCGCAACGAGAAGAACGAGCTTGAAGCAAAGAACAAGAAGCTGCAGTCTGAGGTTGATTCCAAGCCCACAGGAGACACTTCTCTTCATCAGTCGCTTCCAGAAGGACAGACTGCAGCCGAATACATTGCCATCAAGGAACGCGAAATGCAGCAGATGCGTCGCGACATGGCCCAGCGTATCTTGGAATACGACACCATGCGCAAGTCTCTTATGCGTGATGTCCAGAACCGCTGCGAAAAAATTATCGAGCTCGAAATGGCCCTTGATGAATCTCGTGAGCAGGTTGGCCAACTCACTCGTCGTGTAAACAACCCGGCCCAACCTCAACGAATGGCTCTACTTGAAAAGAACATTGCTCAGCTGACTATGATGCAAAAAGAATTGGTTGTTCAAAACACTGACCTCAAGAAGGAACTGTCTCTTTCTGAGCGCAAATTGACTGCCAGGACAGATCGCATCCAGACACTTGAACACCGTTTGGAGTCCATTGGCAAAGAAAGAGACCAGATCATGCAAAAGTACAATGAGCTCATGCAACAGCGCAACTTGGAAAAGTCGATGGCAGGAGCTGGCCACTATGGCGGCCACAACGCTGGTAACAGCTACAACATGAACTACCAGCAAAATTTTGCCTACGCCAGAGTAGCCAAGCCATTGCGTGGTGGCGGAGGCATCCGTAACAGTGGAATGGTGGCCGCAGGAGGCGCGCCCAACATCAACACAAACAATGTTGGAAATGTTGACAGCATGGCTGAAAAGATCGCTAGCCCACCACCCAACAACAAGCGTAACTCTTGGATGCTCTGGAAAAATAGTTAAATTATCTACAGCAATAACAATAATTTATCCGCCTAGTTATTAGTAGTAGCAGTGCTTAAACACTCTGATCTGATTCTCTGTCTCTTTGCATTATATTTTACAACATTACTAATTAGTACTACTCGTATTGCTCTCACCTTAACCGCCTATAGTATCTATCATCATCACCACCACCACCACCATCATCATCATCAGTATACCTCTCTACTACTTTTTTTTCTATCTCTCCCCCTCCTCCTCCTCTCTTGTTTACTTTGGTTGTTTTTGTTCCACATTTATTGTTAGCCATGTATACGCACAAATTAGTTGTTCACCTCTCTCCGTACACTTTCAAAAAAGATTAATACTTTTCACTGGAATACATAGTAACGCTAGTTAAAAGTTAGATAAAATTGAAGGTGTGTATACATCTCTAGACATTACATGCAATCAAACTCAAGATTCCGAGTTCCTTTGACAAAGACAGAAACCCAGAAATTTTAGTCATAGCCGACAACAATATTCGATTGATTGCTGTTCAATAGTAGCGCAAGCACGTTTGGTTTACATAAATTACCTTTGGCCTTAGATGACGTTATATTTGTTCATGCATCATTATTAAGTTTGCAGTTTACTGGATACGCCCAGATCAAAATGGGAATCGCGGATAAAAATGAGAGAGGAGGAAGAGAAACCATGCTTAACCCCATGGTCAGTTTCAAATGTAACCAGTAGTTTGGGTCCACACAATATGACCAAGCCTATTATCGCCTTAATACCACGCCGTCATCAACATTACTTTCTTTCCTTTTTTCTTGGTTACTTGCATTCATTACTTAGTTTTATCAGAAGCTAGGATATATCATATCTCTCTCTCTTTCTCTCTCTCTTTTCATTTAATAAACACACACGTATCTATCCATTGCGAATTGAACTATTATAAAACGTATATGTAACACAAAATATAATCCCACCAAGTACCATAAAAACGATAAAGATATGCCTAAAGAGCCTAAAAGCAAAGGAGATGCTGTAGAGCAGCCACCACCCCCAGCATACAGCAAGTACCAAAATACTCATCAATAAATTTAACAAAACCAAGGTCACACTGGAACATATAATTCTAATTCTCTTCGATATAATCAATAGCACCTCGAGATCCAGTAACACCATCAACAGCAGCTGCTGCAGCTGCAGCAGCAGGAGGAGCATCTACATCCAGAGGAACCCATACCACAAGCAGTCACTACCAACAAACTCAATATACACAAACACCATACGTATATCAACAAAGCTATGGAAGATATCCACAGAACACTGGGGGAGGTTATTACACACAATATCCTCAACAAGGTGGATATGCACCACATCAACAACCCCCATATGGTTATTATGGACCGCCTCCAACAGTTCAACCACCTGTTGGACAAAGTGGATCGTATCAGCCGGTTTCTAATCAAGAAGCAACTTGCTGTCACGCATGGTAAGTTGTTATACACGTTGAGACTTTGAGTTATGTATTTAGGCAAAAGCTAACCAGGTTATTTATGTTTGGATCTAATGTGCATGCATATACAGTTTGGCAGCTTGTTCGCTTATCATTTGTCTTGACTGTCTGGCAAATGTGATATTTTAACCGCTGTATATTGTACCGGCATTCTATATAAATTATCAAATATTTTGTCGGATTCCAAAAAAGATTATTTTTCATTCTCTTGTATTGAATCAATCCGCCTATCCATTTATTTGCAAAATAACAACTAGCTACAAGCCATTAGAATTTATAGAAACAATTTTATTATCACTATAGATTAAACATCAGCAAACAGAAAATATTGCGACAATAATACCGAAAATAATAAGTAAAATTCAAGTTAAAATTAAAAGAACGAAGGAGATAATTAAACCAGAGAGAGAGCGTGTAATTTGATCACACAATTGATTATATTGTGCCGAGAAGAAGAGAGATAAACCAATTTAAAAAACCATCACAACCGGCAACTTTACTTTGCAGAGACAGAGACAAATACGCACACAGACACACGTGCACCAGCATAGACAAGACATTTTGGATGTGCAGCCCTCATACTTGGGTACTTAGTATGCAATATACCCGGGCAATCAAGCAATTAACCACGGTAATCACAAAACGTAATAGTAGTTGTAGTAATGGTAGTATAGTAGTGGTAGGAGTAGGAGTAGCTGCGGTGCTGCCAAGCGATACAAATACAATGTGTGGCCGTATATATGTATTATATTATTGTTGTTTAGCAGCAGCAGCAGCAGCAAGCCTCGCAGCAGGCCCAGCATGCCAAACCGGCGAGCCTATTGGGATATTATAAAGAGCAGCAGCAGCAGGTGTGGTTGAGATTAGTCAACTGATACTATGAGTTTGGATCACTACAAGCAAATGCATGATCCTGGCTGAGCTATAGAGAAATTGCTATACTTACAGTCCCTTGCAGCAGCCTATAAACACGGAGTTCAAGTATAAACAAGGAAACACCGACCCAAAAGCACAGCATTAGTATTATTGGAACAAATATTAAGACAATCATTTGTGTTAGAAACCACTCCATTACATGTGGATATGTCAGAGTATATCACGAAAGACATTATTGGTTTGGTGAGTGGGTTAACTTGCCTGAACAGCCATCATCTTGCTGTGGTTGCTGCTGAACGACGGTCGGGGCCTGTTGCGGGGGGGCATGAGCATATCCACCTTGGCTCTTCTGATCGTATTGATAATAGGCTTGTTGTGGGGGTGGTGGGGGTGGCTGCTGATAATAGCCCTGTTGGCCGTAACCTTGCTGAGGAGGATACTGGCTCTGGTTGTCTGTGATACGGCAAGAGTAGGCATATATAATAAGCGTTGTTAGTAAATATGTCTGGAAATATGTGTTTTTGAGGGAAGACCAGCGGAGAGCCATCCTCCTGGAGCAGTTAATACTGCTATCATGGCAACTATGGTGGCGATGATGATTGGCAATAGCAGAGATATATAGACAATGCTAGGAGACAGAGGACACTCTATACGATATGCAGAACTATGGCTAAAGACACAGGAACTTACAATATTCGCTGGCCATTGTGTGGTTGGTTGTATGGTACTGTAGCTAGTAGATAATAAAAAGGACTTGGTTTAGAAACAAGAAAATATGTATATACGAAAACAAGAAAGAGAGAGAGAGAGAAGAAGAATAGAGAATGAGAGTGATGGCCGTTGAAGTAAGACAAGAATTAATCAGAGCAACTCTTGAGGTCAGAATAATAGAAACAAGGAAGCCTGTGCAAATGACGATGATAATCAGCGGTATGGTTGCGGTTGTACCTATGCGGGAGCAAGAAAGGCCCCACTCGGCCTTGCCTTTTATTCTATCGGCTGAGAGCTGTAGCCACCATCCTCAAAAGGACGCTTATCAGGTGTGCGTCTAGTTTAAACTTCTACCGTGGAAAGAATGGCGCGCGTAATGTATGTATGTGTTTTGGGCCCAACAATACGCTTTAGTCTTCCCTCCAGCTTGTCGAAGACAGGGAGATCGCGCACCTGGCTGTGGAAGTATGTAAAGAACCAGTATTTCACTACCACCGCAGCCGACAAAGTGCCTGCCAGGCCTGGCACACACCGCACCTCAAGTAGAATGCCTTTTTCATGCATAACCATATGCATTGGCTGGGGCATGACTCCATCCTACCATTCATCCACGAACCACCGCTACACTGGCAATGCAGACACTGTGGCGCCCTGGCCTTTCTGAAAATGGTTTCTCACTCATTCCATGCATCCATTTTCTCTTCTCCGCCAAAAGACTTATACGGCCAAGCCTTTCTAGAAATTGATCACCTAAAAACTTTACAAATTATACCAATGCTTTCTTTATAGAAAAGCTTCCCTACAAATACACGAGATCCCTGCTTGGCAGCAGCTTCTGTTGCACTGGAGTTTATTATATTTATCGCAAGTCCCT
This sequence comes from Mycoemilia scoparia, assembly GCA_027575805.1. Lineage (NCBI taxonomy): Eukaryota > Fungi > Kickxellomycota > Kickxellomycetes > Kickxellales > Kickxellaceae > Mycoemilia > Mycoemilia scoparia. Next base: position 31,384 of record JANBPU010000004.1, on the reverse strand, counting down.
TCTTCTGATACTACTTTCTGGCTATCATAGTAAAACAACAAAAGGTCGTATTGGTAGGCTTGATCTTGGCAGTAACAAATGTGATTTCGATACAGGCCCTACAACCTATCAATGCCTTTTGGCTTTTTATACCCATGCTCCTATCAGAAGTCATGCCACTTTTCTATTGTCTATTATCATATTGAAGATTATGCCTGTGATGGCTGCGTAAAACAGACTTGAAGCTCACGTTGTAGCACTCGATATTATGCGCTGCAGTGCTTTCTAGACGATGAGAGTGGCTGTATGGCCTTTAAAAAGGGACTGGACCGATCTGATAATAGTCTATCAACTATAACACACCTGTCTAGTATGATTGTGATTGCTATTGTGGCTGCTGCTGTTGTTGCCTTGAAAGTAGGCATAACAATGCTGCCCCTTTACGACTATAAATAGTCTCAAATAACAAACATGTGCCAAGTTCTCCACCAAAAAGGAACAAACAGATACCCTCGATGATTAAGCATTTTATCACTCCTAGAGAGAGGTAGCTGTATGCCACATACTCTTAAGTGATCAATGAAAAAACCATGTGATTAATCTTGGAGTGCCCATAACACTATGACCAAAGCTACACATATTTTCTTAAAAAAGATCTCAAAGCTAAAACTATTGTACTAGCATTCAAAGTAGCTTGTATAATTATATCATTAAAACTCGCACTCATATATATATATATATATTCTATAAACATTCTGATTTTATTAAATTAATGAAGTCAATAGAGGCATAATGTTATAGTTAAATATCAACTATAGAGATCTTAACCCATAAGTTTTTTAGTTTGATAGGTCTTTATTAGAAATAAAAATTGACATTGAAAATAAAAGTAGACTTCTATCTAGCTTTAAATAGATATTGCCTTTTATTGCCTTTTATCTATTTCATATAAAATGGAGGCCAATCCTCCAAATAATAACAATAATAATGGAGGTGGGAGACATAATAGAGGGAATTACAACTATAATCAAAAACAACAACAACAACAACAACAACATGGAGGTGCCCAAATGACATCAGGAGTAGGAGGACATCCCAGAAACACTAACCCAAGAATGAGCACGTCCTCTAAACATCATCATCAGCAACAACAACAACAACACCACCACCAACAACAACAACAACAGCACCATCAGCAAGGAGCAGTCGAAGATGCATCCGTAGTTTTAGTAACAGGAGGCTATGACCACACAATCAGGATGTGGGATGCCAGCAAAGCCCTATGTACCCGAATAATCCAATACAATGATACTCAAATCAACCGAATGGCATTATCATCTGATAAACGATACTTGGCAGTAGCTGGTAACCCCACAATCAGACTCTATGATGTATTTGGCCGAGGGGATACACCGATCTTGACACTTGAACGAAATAAAGGCAATATCACATCTGTCCAGTTTACATCTGATGTTAGATGGTTAGTAAGTGGATCCGATAACAAGTCGATATGCTGGTGGGATTTGAGAGCCGGAGTATGTAGACGAGATATAAAAAATGACTCAGCAGTAAATGATATTGCTATATATCCTAATCCTAACATGGAATTTGTAGCATCTTGTGACCAGGATGGATATTTGAAATTCTGGGGCGGACATAAAGCGCTGCAAGCAGCATCAGGAAATGCTGGTGGTAGCGGCAATGGTGGGGGGAGTATTGGAAGTAGCGGTGCTGCAGATAGACCACTTTGTCAAGTAGTTCCTGAACTCGAAGTATCATTGCGCTCGGTCTCCATATCACCGGATGGAACACTCGTTGCAGTGGGAAACAGCCTTGGTCGAGTGTTTATATATCAACTCAAATTTAACACAGCAGGACCAAAGAGTAGTGGTAATGGGGGTGGTGTCAGGATGATACTTGTCCATTCATTTGATGCCCATTCTAACGGCAAGTTTATTACCAGAGTTGTGTTTAGTGCTAATTGCCAGTTCCTTGCAACCTGTTCGTCAGACAAGACAGCAATGGTATGGAGAATTAAACAGACAAAGAGGAATCCCAATAATAGTGATGATCCTGATAAATATTCTACACCAAGTAAGGAGTCGGATGATCATGCTGATGGTACTCCGCATGTTGAAGTTGAAGATGTAAATGAAGACACTGAAGGTGAAGGCGATTTTGACGATGGGTTGGATCCAGATCTTGATTCTCCAGCTGAAAGTGAAGAAAAACCAGATATTGAAGTTGAAGTAACATTGATCCATAAACTCAAACACCATAAACGTTGGGTCTGGGATGCAGCCTTTTCTAATGACTCGGGATATCTTGTGACTGGTATGTTGTATTCATTTTATTTCTGACCATGCCTTTAAAACTCTATTATGGAGTTAATAGTAGTAACAATGCCGGCTGTTATGATGGTAATAATATAAAGACACTGCCGTCGCCTCTGCCTTTGTTTTATTATGCCGTTACTACTGCTGATGCTGCTGCTACTACTACTACTACCATTGTATTTACTACTGCAACATATACAAAACCATCGATGATCACTTTACTAACTACCAAGCCAAATTATATTATTATAAAATATGTATAAATAGTATCAACTGACCAAATTGCGGCTCTGTGGAGAATAAGTGATGGTGCTTTGACACGCGAATTCAAAGGCCATTCTCGTGGAATTAGCTGTGTAGCACTTAACGATGCTACACTATCCAGGTGAATTCGAAGATCATAACCAAGCTTATTAATAATAGTTCCATCAGTCGCAATAGCCTTTTATAGTTTGCTTTGCTTTTCCATATTATCCATTGACATGATACAACTAATATCCTTTTCTGTATGAATAAAACCAATAAAACAACCTAATTCAAAACTGGACTTGATTATCCAGGTGCCACCATTCTTTACAGGTATTTTCCTATCTATGTAAAGTCACCTTGCTAACAGAATGGATAGTGGTGGTAGCAGCAGTCCCAACAGTCTGTTTTTCAATTCATGCGCTCATTCTTTTATGTATTGTGAAGATCTTTTTAAGCCAAATTTTGATAATAGTGCGTCTACTTCAAAGCCCAAGAGCTGGCAGAATCTCCTTTAAAAGTGTACCACAATAATACCCTGGATAATAGCCAATAATACGTCAGACCCCAGCCAAAGTGTATGGCTTATGGGCTGATTTGCAGGGAATGAATGAGCACGTTTGTCTGTTTCCTTTTGATGGATAACTTGCCAGTTGGGATATTTTGGTCTTATTTGGGATAACAGTAACTTGATACTCTACATAGAAAGCTACTCTGGCTCCCGCTGTAGCAGCAGTACCCAGCAAATGGACCTTTTGGTGCAAATCAAGGCTGTAAAAATGCTGTGTTGTTGACAAAACAAAAGGCTCATCCAATCAGCATCGGTGATCGCTATTCATGACAGCTTGTATGTGTTGTTTTTTGTGTGTGTGTGTGTGTGTGTGCGTGAGCCATTTTGCTGTTGTACATCTGCTTGCCTAGTAGCAACAGCAAAGGCACTTCAAATCTTTCTTGTGTCTATGTGGTTAGAATGGATCAATGGATGTCAGGAAGTGGAGGGGGGTTGTTGCGGCTATTGTGTACGAGCCATTGACAGAGAGAAATCCCCTTTGCCAGTTTGCTTGGTGGAAAGAGAACCAAAAATACCCATCAGCTCATCCATCAACCTTTTGGATAACCAATCTGTTACACACCACACCACACCACTTTGACCAACCTTTATATTTGCCGTCCTTTGCTTCTTTTCAATCTTGCTGTTTTCTCCTTATATACGAATCTTTTATCCTTTCACTTGGCTTTAGCAAACAAAACAGTCCACACATACATACATATATATATATATATTTGTAGCAGCCTCGCTGTGCGTGCCTCTCTTTTGTTTAAAACCACATTGCACTTGTTATTCTATCACCTACTTACCCCCTTTACTCTTAGCTTTGAATTGTATAAACGCTTTTCTGAACTTCTTATATTTATCGACATGTCGTATTCTACAACATCGATGCCATCCCACATCGCTGGAGGAAATAACGTAATCTCACCAACATCTATCCCATCTTCACAGCCAGGAGGAGGAGGAGGAGCAGTGCCAAAACCTCATGCCAAGGCACCCACTACTGGCTCATCCCTTGGAAAGGTCGTCAATAGACCCAAGGGCCCTATAAAGAATCCACTCTTGAACAAGCACAAGCAGCAGCAACCATTTGGGTAAGTGTTTAACAATCAGTACCTTTTCCTTTGCCTATTTATTATTGACAATCAGCCTCTCTCTCTCCCCGTTAATTTCGCGTTATTTTACATAAACTCACACACATACACGAACCATCATTTGCGATGATTAATCTATTGATTAACCGATTGACTGATTGATTAATTGTTTTGGATGCTGTATTGTTATTTTTAGTTTGGCAAGCCCTACTGACAAGATGTTGTCTCCTATTACTCGCAAATTGGCTGAAAAGAGAAAGCAGAACCTTGCTGGGTAAGAAATTTGTTTCATCATCGATACTATTTGTGTATATTTCGATAACAAAAACATGATGATGTTAAATTTGAAAACAGACTGATAAATGCGTGTGTATATGATCTCACTTGGTATAGAATTAAACCCAAAGCACTTGCATCTGACTTTTTGGCAGCCAAATCCATTTCAAAGAATAGTAGTGCCAGTTCAAAGAATACCACTACAGGAGTTTCGAATATCACTGTCAATACGCCAAATTAACTGACACAAAAAACATTTGTTGTTATGTGTACTTCTTTCTATCTTTTACTTTCTTCACTACTCACACTAAACCTAAACCTAAACGACGACGACGACAACGATGGCAATAGTGATTAATTGTTGATTATACATGCATATCAGTATACGACTATATCACTTTCACAGACACACATCCCTGCCAACCTATTCTCTCATTCCTTAGTCTCTCATCAAACTCCTTGCTTCATTTTGCGTATTTTTTCATTATTTCTATTTCTATTTTTCTTTACTTTTATTCTGTGTTTATAAAAGATGTATGAGTTAATCAATTCACCAGAGAAATTCTCAAAACTATTACCAACACACACGACGCCTCAGTGGTGTATCAAAGATGTTTATTTGGATGCTAAATGGCTCCATTTCCATAAATATGCGAGACTATTTTTGAAGGGTTATAATATAGTCACTCATTTGGCTGTGATTGCTGCTGCCCCTTTATAATCGTTGACCACCAAAAGAAACCTTTCAAAAATTATGATCCACAATATTACAGGCCAAAAAAAAATAATGATAAAATGTTATATACCACATGTATTAGGTTATACCAAAAATAGACACAAATATGGACAATTATTAATACTTGATAGGATACATAAAGAAACCACCAAAATAACCTTTTCCTGCTCCTTTATTGTTGTATGTGTATGTGTATGTGTATTTATTTCTGATTCATTCTATTATATATTATATAATCTTAAAACCTTATCGATCAAACTACATTCAAAAATACAAATATAGAAAAAGTGGGTATACGTGGGACTATAATCATCTTTTGAAAATAATCACAAAACACATACATCAATGCTAGTCTATCGATAAGGAACCATGTTTAATGAAAGTCCAAATGATGAAAATCCTGATAACATATCGATGTAAAATATTCTATTCGTTTATATCCAAAACTGATACATATTATCCATTAGTTGTGTAATTTATTTTGGACTTTTAAAGTTACAGCAGCAGCAGCAGCAGCAGTCACAATATCAACCAAGATAACCTTGATAATAATGTATAAATATTTTCAAGGATTTATTATTGTTCACTTTTTTTTTGTTTATTTCATAAGCATAGGGTATTTTCGTTACTATTATTATTATTATGGACAAGAATTATATGAACGAATATAAAATTTGATTTCTAAACTATTTTCAAGATGATGTGTGTTCATAGGGATGTTATATGACTTTTAGCAAAGATCCGACCAAGTAGATTTCATTACAATATTATTTTAAGGGAAGAGGTATATACATTTTCTACTGATGTCATCTGTATCTGTTTTCCCTGACCTCTAGAACGAACAATAAACTTAAATTTTATCTCAGTTTTGTAAATGAAAAGATAACTGTGATGACAAATGATAAAGATTATTGTTATAATCTACATGTATATTCTGATAATGAAAAAAGATAAAGAAAAACACCACTACTATCTAAAAGATATTATATATGTATATTATGGTGATGCTGAGATAAGACTAAATGTATGGGGAAAAAGCATTGTAGTAGCAGTGGTGGGATTGTATAATTGGCTGATGTGCGTATATGTATCGAGAAAGACAGACAAACAGACAGACAAAGAGAGAGAGAGATAGAGCGTGTGTGTGTGGATAATAAATAATAGAAAGAGATCAGAAGAAGCAAATAAAGAAATCAAGCGAGAACGACAAAGATAAAGAAATATATGTACTGTGAATGAGATCGAGATCAATTTAAAGTTGAGGACCAGCAGCAAGAATATCTGGGGTAGCCTGGTCTTCAAAGATCTTGAAGTTATCAACAAACTTCTCGCCAAGGTCGCGGAGAGTAGCCTGGAAGGATTCGGGAGTACCGATCCAAGCCTTGGCGGGATCGAGGACCTTGTCGGGAACGTTGGAGCAGGATACAGGAACCTGGAAATTGAAGATTGGGCTCTTGACGGTCTCGGCGGTCTCGAGCTCACCGGAGTGGATGGCGTCGATGATGGCACGAGTGTACTTGAGCGAAATGCGCTTGCCAGTGCCATAGGCACCTCCGTTCCAGCCAGTGTTGACGAGCCAGACGTTGGCCTGGTGCTCTTGCATCTTTTCGGCTAACATGGTGGCGTATTTGACGGGGTGCAAGACAAGGAAGGGCTGGCCGAAGCAGGCAGAGAAGGTGGTTTGTGGCTCAACAACGCCCATTTCAGTGCCGGGGATCTTGGCGGTGTAACCGGAGATGAAGTGGTACATGGCCTGAGAGGGAGTCAGCTTAGCGACAGGTGGTAGAACGCCAAAGGCATCGCAGGTAAGAAGGATGATGTTGTTGGGGTGGCCACCGAGGCAGGGGATCTGGGCGTTGGGGATGAACTCGATGGGGTACGATGCACGGGTGTTTTCGGTGATGGAAATACCATCGTAGTCGACAACATGGGTGTCCTTATCGTAGTCTACGTTCTCAAGAACAGTGCCGTAACGGATGGCGTTGAAAATTTCTGGCTCCTTTTCAGCAGAGAGGTTGATGGCCTTGGCGTAGCAGCCGCCCTCAATGTTGAAGACACCATCATCTGACCAACAGTGCTCGTCGTCACCAATCAAAGCGCGGCGGGGGTCAGCAGACAAGGTGGTCTTGCCGGTTCCAGAGAGACCGAAGAAGAGAGAGACGTTTCCGCTGGGTCCGACATTGGCAGAGGAGTGGAGGGAAAGGACGCCAGCCTTGGGCATGTAGTAGTGCATGACAGTGAAGATACCCTTCTTCATCTCACCAGCGTATTCAGTGCCAAGAATGACCATCTGGCGGTTCTCGAAGCTCAAGGCAACGGAGGTCTTGCTGGTGATTCCCTCGGTCAATGGGTTGGCAGGGAACTGGCCGGCATTGATGATTGTGAAGTCTGGCTGGCCAAAGTTCTCGAGCTCTTCGCGAGATGGGCGGATAAGCATGTTGTGCATGAAGAGCGCGTGGTAGGGGCGAGCACAGATGACACGGACCTTGAGGCGGTACTTGGGATCCCAGCCGGCGTAGCCATCGAGGATGTAGACATTTTCGCGGGTGTTGAGGTAGTCCACGGCGCGCTTGCGGTTGATTTCAAAGGACTTGGGGGGAAGCTTTGTGTTGACAGGGCCCCACCAGACATCGTCGCGGGTCAATGCCTCGTCAACAATGCGCTTATCGCGAGGAGAGCGGCCAGTCTTTTCGCCAGAGAAAGCGATCAGGGCGCCGGCAGAAGAGAGAGTAGAGCCGGCCTCGTCCCGGAGAGCATCGTGGTAGAGCTCAGAGACGGCAAGATTCCTCTTGAAGAGAAGGTTGGAGGTATCGAATTGGAGAGATTCGAGGTGAGGCAAAACTTCGGGCTCGTTGATTCCACGCAACATTGTGATTGATATGTGTGTATGTATGTGTGTGTGTGTGTGCTAGATTAAGAGGGTGCAGTAGATTGATGAAGCGCTTGGACCGGTGTAGCTATAGCAAAACTAGTAGGCTGCTGCTGTTGTTGTTGTTGTTGTTGATGTGGCAACAAGGTTTGAGAGAGATAAAGGGGGAGAGAAGGATAGAATTGAGCTGTGGTAGTGTGATTCAAAGGTCCCAAAGACTAGAGAAATCCTTGGGTCTTTATATACCAAACTCAAAGCTAATACCTCCGGGTAAGGACCTCGGGTGAGCCGGGTCAAGAAATGGCAGAGGCGCCCGAATACTTCCGCAACACTGTTTCAGGTTTTTTTTGTGGAAAGCGGGACACCTGATAATAAATTTAGCTAGCCACTCATCATGGCTCAGAACAGCTTGTGGGCGAGCCATGGCCACATGCATGAGGAAGTGTTAGGGTGGTGAAAATGTAAGGGAGGGAGGGCCGACTAACCGGATTCACCGCTACAGCCATGGAAAATATCCTCCTCAGTTTCCCTTTTCCAGGATCGACAAGTTAGCAAATCTCTCCATACCAGCAGCAGCGCTTCGTCCATATAGACGGGCACGCCATCACACGCCTGCAAGCGCGCAATTTTACGGGTGGATTGCAAACTGCTTGGATGGTGTGTGTGTGTGTGTTAGGGAGACAGGCGCATGATAACCAAGGGCCCCGCATGCATTATCTCTCACACACTCTGACTACTGACTAGGTGCGCAGAAGACTAAGCGATCGCCACAGTCAAATAGGCTGCTGCCCTTTCTGACTTAAACAGCGATTGGATGCACCAGCTGGCTGTCGACCGAGAGCACGGGCCACCACGACTAGTCAGAACATAATCTTACGTGGTGGCAACTAACCAGTCGCCTAGCTGCCACATGTAGAATGATAGAGAGAGCGGCGATGTGCCCCGTGCTTCTTATCTTGCTGTTGCAATACAGAGACAGAGACAGGCGGCACGCCGCCCCGTATACTATTTCTCTAACCCTTGTGTCCGTACGTATATGTGGGTCGTCTTCGCCGCGGGGTCCCGGTTAGGGTTTGCAGGCTTACATTGTGCTCTCCTACACGCCTACACGTACGCACCCGTCTGCATAGTCGTCACCGCCATTATAGTTTCGTCCGGACCCCATCATTGCAGCCAGTCTCTCCTAGAACATCACACCGCCACCGCCCCTGCCGCCATTACCACCACTACCCCCTCCGGTTCCACTGCGTCAGAAGACACCAGCAAAGAATGAATTCTCCTTTCCGATTTTGTTCTTCCTACTGACCAGGCCAATGGACGCGAGTGGGGCTGGGTTAGGAGCCAGAGCCAGAGTACGAGGACCAACGCACATTCCACTTTGCATACGTGTGGATCGTTATTTTTGAAGGGCTGGTTTTGCCAGCAGGCCAGCCCATATGGTCACGTATGTATACACTGCCCTTAGCCCTTCAAAATAATCGCCCATGTGTGTATGTTGTATCTGCGGCGTGGGCCATGTAAATTACCCATTAAAGAGCGCCAAGATCGCCTGTTGTTGGTGCTGGCTCTGCCATGAGCCACCACCATACTGCTTGCTCCCTACAGCAACACAGTTAATAGTCATTTATGGTCACTCTTGCTCACACACACACACACACAAAAGGGCGCGCACGTTCTCCCAGTTGAAAGCTCAACCAGATCGACAAAGAATTTGCCCCTTTTTTCCACAAAGACAAAAGCTGTGCACGGGCCAGCAGCAGCAGCAGCAGAGCCCAATAATTGCTGGCTGATATCATCATCACATTCATTTCTCCCTGTATCACACTGCTGTTCCAGTGGAACACTCAAACAAACGCGCTAGTAATGGCGTGATAATGCTGGTGCCGGCAGTGGGGGTGGGGATTTCTTTGCGACCCGCACATTGACAAGGGGCCGCCACAATTCCATGCCTCTCTCCCCTCTCCGACATTTCTCTATAGCATCTCATGCTGGCTTTTCTCCATCACCAGGAGACTACTGCTGGAGAGCAAAGTAACCACTTTAATCCGTGAGTCAGGAGCTCCTTATGGTTCTTCCCCTGCTGCTGCTGCTGCAGTTCTTTTTGGGGAGGAAAGAGAGAGAGCGAGAGTCGGCTGGCATGTGCCACCAGCATGGCTTGTGCAAACGAGTGTGTGCGTATCATCCAAAGATTAAACGTGCAATGCAATTACTCGCTGTTGATTGAGTGCTGAAGCAAATTCTTGTTTGATATCTTTTTTGCCAAACAAAGTCTGAAACAGGGGGGACGAGGCCTCATCATCATAATCATGCCATTAGAGGTGGTCATGGAGAAGAGAGGCTTAACAATACTGTACCATCATCATCACTCCTAATTCATTCTGCTCTATTATCCTATCAAGCAGCAGTAACCACCATAGAGAGCCAGCCCATTTTATCCTGTTCTTGCGATATTCGGCTACCACCCGCTCTATGGCCGATTCGTGCTCTCCTTATTTTTAGGCCAGCTATCCGAAGCCCGATTGTGTATTATTTCGTTTGCATATCCACCCGTCCTCGTTCTCCACGACCTCTTTTGTGACGGATATGTGATATAATGTAGGGCCATGCTTTGAAGCTGCTGTGCTCTCATGTAAATGCACAGATATTGGTAGTCACGAACGGCTTGGGCTCAAGAGACCGTCGCCATTGTCTGTCTGTGTGTGTGTGTGTTATCTAGTGCCAATAATGCACAAGACATGGAATTCTATCCACAATGCTCTCCATGAGGAGCAGTTTTTGTGGTTCTTTCGATTGTGTTGTTGGATATTCAATACCCCCTATTTTATTCTACTTGTATTACCATTGTAGAAGGATTGTGGTAGTAGTAGCAGAAGCAGAAGCAGTGTGCACCTATTTCCAGTTACTGAGAGCACTGCTAAGAAAGACAGACAGCTTGGTCCTTGCATACTTATCCGGACTATATATGATTTTCTGTAATGTAAATCACCCGTTCGGGATCCTAATACTATCCATCACAGCTATTAAAGCAACTAGTACTTTTTCTCTATTTCTATCTAATTTACCACTTGATGCTGCTGCTGCTGCTGCTGCTGTAGGTTGTAAAGTTATTTTCTTGACTCTAGTTCTTACGCACACACACACACAGATACACATGCTGTCTGCATTATATCCTTTGTTCTTTCTACAACTTTTTCTAGTTGCCGTTACGACATTTTCCTAGATATGTACTAAATCGGAATCTTTTGCGTTAATTGCATCTTCTTCTTCCTCTCTCCACTACTGCTGCTGCTGTTGCTTCTACAATTATAATTGAACAGGGCTAATATATTTTAAGGTTTTCTTTTGACATGTGCTAGAATCAACTATAACCTGTCGGTTAGATGTACATATTTGATAACAAGTCACACATACAAAGCAATGTGCAGACCCCTGCTTTCTTTTTTTTGGTGGTGGTGGTGGTGGTCTTGTGTGTTTTCTCAGTGAAATACAATGGTAATAGAACTGGTGGTGACAGACAAAGGTCCCTTCTTAAGCATTTCTATTGCACTCACGCTCTCTTGTGGTTGCTTATAGATTTGTAAAGACTCTGTTGTTGTTGTTGTTGCTGCTGCTGCTGCTGGTGGTTTCAGATAAAAAATAGTGTCAATTCCTTGTCTCTTTAGCTTTAAAGATTCTATTGATTTGTGCAGCAATAGCAATGTTGGATTTAAGGGGTAGAATAAAGAGAGAGAGAGAGATTGGAAGAAACAGGGAAACTGGATACCACCATCGCTCTACAGCCACAATACTCGATCCAAAGCGCGCTTTGACCACCTTGACTTTTTTTTATAAAAAATAAATGACCCCTTTGGTCTGATTTTTGTTTCATGTTTTTTGGCATGCATCGCCAGCAGGATCTTTGGTATCTCAATTGGAGAGCGATATTTGTGTACATAGCTTTTTTCTAAAGTAGGAGCTATTCATTCAATATCGCTATAGTAATATACTGTTGATGCAGCTTGTGTTTGAGATCTAAAAACAAGCCTTGAGCGCTTTTAGTTTACAAACTCATTCGAATGGTTCTTGTGTCAAAATGGTATTGTACTGTTTTGCCAATGTTATCTAAAGTGACTAGCTAATTAACTAACTAACAATGTCTTTATAAAGTTTGAACATGAATGGAGATCCTATTAAAGGTATGTTTGTAGAGATAAAGTCTATTCATGACAATACAACAACAACAACAGCAGCAGCAGCATCAGTAACAGCAGTAACTTCAGCTCTATTGATATCTGATTTCCCATAATCCAGATATATATTTTATTAGCACCGCCAAATCAATAACTCAGCAAGTAATGTTTATCACTAGATCGCTTTATATGGCTGATATCTTCTTTTGATAAATCGCTTTTATAGTATCACAACAACATAATGCCACGACCAAAGCAAACGACACACAAGCCCCATGCTGGGGTTTCAGCTAGTGCCAGTCCAAGCCCTAGCACTGGTGCTGCTTCGACTACCACAGAAAAGCCATCGCAACAAACCACCAAAAGTACAATTCCACTCTGGCAAAAAGCATTGCAAAAAGACCAAGAGTGGGATAAGAATGAATTAAGAACCGTCTTTTACTGGATCCTTATTATCGGATCACTAGCCCTAGGAACAGTCTACGGGATATTGGGATTCAAGGGCATCGGGTCGATTATCACATACTTTGTTGTCAGTGTATTTGGTGTGTCGATTTATATGACAAATTATTTGGGTCATGATGGTGAAGAGTATGGTGGCAAAATGGAAATCTTTGGTGAATCGTTTGGTCCTGCTTCTGCGATATTTATGGTGTCTTGGGTTAGTTTCTATACCTGGGTTCATGGCTAAAATCTCAATTTGAGGTTTCGAACAACGATCGTGTTCGTAGTATTAATAGCTTAGGGTGTTGTTTATAGTTTATATGATATGATATGATGATAGTTCACAAGGCTTTGGGCAAATTGGTGGGTCTCGAGGAATTGCCTATAAAGTATCTGATGTTTGGGCCAAAATCGGATGAGAGCCCGCCATTTCTGCCTATTTCACATTCGTCTACTAGTAGCGAAACCTTGCCATATTCACAGATCTGATTCTTTTTTCATACAAAAAACAATAAAATAAAATTTAGACTTTCAAATATAATATAAAACTAATTATATCTACATGCTGATTTGGATTGGTGTTTATTTAAAGTCGAGTATACACAAGGGATAGGTAAGATAAATAGTATTATCAATATAATATAAAACTGTGGATCAAAACATCATTCATTATTATTATCACCATCGTTGCTGTCTTTTTCCGAGCTCTTTTGAACATCATCCCATTCTTGATATCCATCCAAAGAGCTTATAAGTGTCTGGGTTATAGGGTCCGAAAACCCAAAAAACTATCACAACAAAATGATCAATATTTAGCATTATAGTGTGAAACAAAGGCATATATTTATGCTTTCAGGAACCTAGAAGAAACAGCTGGCTTACCAAGGGGCCACTGACTCTAGTGGATTTGGACGAGTACCGAAGACATGCTTTAGTCCAAGGCTGTGTTGGAGTATGGCCACGCCATTTCGTGCCACTGTTTCCAGCCCACACAACAAATATCGGGCCTTGATCTCCCTTCTCGATCTCCATATAGAATTGCTGGTTAAAGTGGGGTTTGGATGCCTTGTATCCTACAGGATATGGATGCCGATACATACAACTCCAATTACTCCAGTATTTTTTGGCATTCCTTCCTGTTACGATTGAGCCGAGTGATAAAATTGTCGTGCCGATGCTCTCTACGTCAGCAAACCATGTTGAGATTGATATTTAGAATGCTGGTGTGGTGATATTCGCTAATTGCAAATATTTTGATTTATATCGGTTTATTTTACCTACCCAGTTTATAAGGAAGTTCTAACCCATTTTGAATCTATTCCGAATTTGTTATATTTACAGATATATGTATATAGTAAGTATACATATGTGTGTGTGTGTGTCTTGAGATTTTTATTATCGGATTAGAAATTGTAGTAGTGATACTATATCTATAATCTATGCCAACACATAACATTGCAATCAATACCAATATTATAGTTTCAATACATACCTCCTGAACTTTTTGCAATGCCTCTGTAACAGAAAATTGGCTCCTTTTTTCCAATAATACTGCTGGGGGTGGCTCCTTTCCATCCCGATTCACATTCTCAATTTCGAATTCCGAAAGATCCTATGTGCGTTTTTATTTAAAATAAGGAGTGAGTGAGTGAGTGAGTGAGGATATGTATGTATGGGGTTGGGGTGCAATGGTTTAGCCACATACACATATCAAACACAAAAGTACAAAATTCTTAGTATTACCATTGCTTATTCTTAATTGCTTGACAAATTAACAAAACATGGTATATGTGCATATATGTTTATTTGTCAACCCAATTGTGTATGAATGTGTGCACATTAGTCGTAATACTAGGGGAGGAGTAGGGAAATATCGTAGAGAAAGTTTTGTTGTTATTATTACCTCTGGCTTTTCACCCTGAAGTCTACGTGATTGTCTTCGGAAAAGAACGGCATGGTTGTCCCTTAATCGCTTTCTCTGCTTTGAAATAACGTGACCACCACCATTACTATTAGGAGAAATCTTTATTCGCTTCTTGGCTTGGTTATAGTCGTCGATGTCCGGATCACTGTTATCGCTAGGATATGCCGTAACCGATCCATCCGATGCCGATAATGACCTCTATCATGGACGTTAGAAAAACGAACGGCATGTGCTTGTCAGTGGTTTATGACGATTGGGTATTGTAATGTGGATTTCACATGTGCAAATAACAAAGCGCAAAGCAATAAAAGAGCCAGGGGTAGTAGGTTGAGGATATGCCGCGATCCTTGTATGTATGTTTAGAGACACATCTCATAGGAGGCTCGATTTCGCCATATGGGCAATAATTTTTGGAGGGTGAAAGTTTACTAGTAAAACTGGACATCCATTTTGCTGCGATTACCCCTATACATATTCGCCCTCAAAAATTATTACCCATATGGGTAGTTATTTTTAAAGGGCCACTAATTTTTACCAGTAGACTAGCTTCATCATAGCATACTGGCCACCAGTCTATATTATCATTGATAGTATTAATTTAGCCCTTCAAAAATAGCCTTCCATATGGACTATGTTCTGTAGCAAATAAATGACATCGCCAGGTATATTCTCTATCCATTCACGATAATTTGTAGAGAGATGTTCCTATAATGTGCGCATCGACCAAGGTTTTGCTAATATGTATTGCATTGTTGCTTGTGGTAGCTTGTGTATGTGAGAGTGGGGGCGACCTGCAATCCGACAAATTATCTATCCATAGGTAACGGTATAATAAACAACAACGGCATGGGCTTATCACCACCACCACTACTAACTACCACAATCAATCAGTCAGGAATACCTCATTCATGCAGCGGAAGGATAATCTAACACAATCCCTGCGCATGATTTTGCTATTTTCTATCTACAGGATAAATAATTGCGTGGTGCTGTCTCTTCTAGTAGGGTGTTTTGGGATAACTCGAATAAAAAGCAGAGATGATAATGCAGGGCAAAAGGATTCCTTGCAGAGAGCCATAAAGAGGCATTGATAAAATGTATGTAGAATGTGTAAAGATAAAGAGAGAGAGAGAGAGAGAGAGATAAAGGATACTTACTCTTCGTTTATTTTGCGCACTTGCCCTTCCTATTCCTCCTCCTCCTACGCTATCAGCAGGATGTTGTTCAGCCAACCCAAGCGATTTGAGTAATTCTGCATTCTGCCTAATGTTCTCTAGTCGTTGTTTTTCGTATTCGCTTAGCATGTTTTTTCTTTGACCCTCCCCTGTTACTATCTAAGGTGTGCGTAAGTTAGTAGGCAATTCACAAATACTACTACTCTGTTTGTTTCTTTCGTGTATATATATATATATCTGCGTCTCAAGGCGGGTCTATGCTATGCTGTTCTATATATTTCGTTCCTTTGGGTAAAAATGCTGTATGAGGAACAAATATTAGTAGTTGGAATATATCCGCTTAGAGTTTATCAAAAAAAGTAATGAGAAATAAAAATAAGGCAAATTCGCGTGCCAGGGAAGCATTGCACAAGCACAGTTATTTTAGTTGTGTTTGGGATTTGTGACTGTATGTTTTCAAAAAGTCAAAATAACGACAATTGACTTTGGCTGTTTTGATCATAAAATCTGGGTTTTAGATTATTGGAAAGAAATGCGGATCAGTTGCTTGATAGCCTCCTCCTCCTATTCATTCTATTCTTTATAGCCAAACAAACCCGAATAGATAAACACTAAGTTGTTATTGTAAAAGCAACATGTAAGATGTTTCTAAAGATGATGATGATGATGATGATGTTTTTTTGGTGAATAATCTTGAAATAAAAAAAAGAAAGTGTGATAAAGTTCTAAAAGCAAATGCATACAAACACACAAAAGAGAGAGAACATTAAATGATATTTAACCGTTTGAGTAACTCGTCTCTGGTAATATCCTTTTGTTCTTTATACATTCTCTGGCAATGTGAATTTTTAGTGAAAGATTTATCAACATTACAAAGACATTTATTATTAAGTTCTTCGGGAATGGGACAGTGTTCGTAGCCAGGATGATGGTATCCGACATCTTCATACCAATGAATCTGGTCTTTTGTCAAAAACAGGGCAGCAGCAATCGAGTGAATTGGAGCATCGCCCCACCGTTCATAAAAGAACCCGCCAGCCCTATCGAGATGCTGGAAATATGATTCATAAGCAGGTGATCGATACAATGAAAGATCAACAATCTCGAAATTGGACCAAAAGTGGCACATATTATACTCATTCTTTTCGTTCAAAATAAGCGAAGCAAAGCTCTTTTCAGGCAAAAGATCAATATTATCCTTGATCCATTCTCTTGTGGTTTTCCACAGAGTCTTGACGGTTTCTGATTTTTCTGGGGGAGCGATGTTGAATCCATACTTGTATTTGTTGTCTTTCATTAGTTTGAAAGGATCGTAGGGCATTTCACAATAGTAGTCGACATCGGGCTCAATGCGCCAATAGAAGTCCAGGTCCTTGAGTAGCGGGTGCTTGTGGATAAATCCCGATTGGAATCGACACATAAATCTGTAGCTCAGACTCTCGCCATATATATACTTGTCTTTGTTTTCTTTTAGCTTTTGTTTGACGATTTCTTCCTCAACATATGGCGAATATCCCCAGGATTCTTTGTCAAGCAGTCCGAATTCTATGGGCCGATTGACTATGGCTTGGACACGTTTCTTGAAATGATCAGTGAATGGGACGTCATTAAGTAATATATAGCGATATCCGTAGTTTTTGTTAAAACGGTCTTCTACTTGTCGAATTGTTCTTCTGATGCCTTCTAGGTTTTCGTTTCGGACAAGGGAGACAATGGCGGCATTCAAAAGTTCTGAGCTGTGACCGTTTGATGAAGTGGCGTTGCCATGTAACAGTGACTTATCTTGATTAACATTATTATTATTATTATTACTGCCATTCTGATCGAGATTATTCTTTCCAGGGTTAGTGATAACAGTAGATGAGGACTGAAGATTGCTTGTTAACTGAATAACCTGTTCAAACTTAGAAATCGTAAAGACAGCAAGAACTAAAAGTCCAAGGCCGATGGCTATCTTTGTCCAGTTTCTCGACCACATCGTTTAAAAGTAACTCTTCTATCTATCTACTTATATATATTTATGTAGCACCGAAAGGTATTGTTTTGGCAGATAATATATATATATAATTGTAGGGTGTATGTAAATTATTGAGACAAGAATGTTTGTCTTTTAAAAATACACAAAATGAGAAAAATAATACAAATCAAATCCGCAGCCAACGGATATAGAAAATAGTGAAAGAAAAGAGAGGACGAGGGGAGGAGAAATGGAAAGGAAGTTGTGGTTGGTGGTGATTTATGAGAAAGAGGAGGAAAAGGCAGGAATTGTAAGGTGGGAGAAAACGTTTGTGTGGCAGTAGAATCAGGAGCAGCAGCTAATAACCAGTTTTCTCAAACTTACTTGTTTATAGATCTATGCGAGAGCCAGGGCTATGCAAGGATAGGAGATCATTTTGTACTATTGAAGTAAAGGCCAAATAAAGCGTGCTAAAGATATGACAGAGCATAGTGTATGCGTGCTTAAAGCGATTATAGTGGCAAATATCTGTTTGGTGTGCGTGGGTGTGTATGGAGTGAAGGGCCAAGAGTTGCCCAATATCCACAAAGCTCTCAATTGCATCATAGGATTCCTTTTTGGGTGATGCCAAGAATCTAATAGGTACAGCCAACCAATGCAATCTTTGGAGATGATGAACCTGGATACAACCAGGAGTCTTTTGCACTGTAGTTTTAAGAATATCAACCAAGGCTTGATTAGGAAGACTTACTCCACATTATGTATGGACTTTTTTGTTTGATGTTAGTGTGAGTGAGTGAGTGAGAGTGTGTGCGTTGTCTACTACAAGTGTCATCATTATTGGATTTGGGATTGAAGGTGAATAATTGGTCAATCTTGTTCCTGGCTTCATGGTGGTCTGGTTGTGTTTCTACATTTACACACCACTGCTATAGTAAATTTTGGCCAAGGTATGGACTTGGCTCTTTTTTTCGCCTGGCTGTGAATAGTACAACTCGGAGATGATGGCCAGCCAAAACCCGTATCGTCTCAAGTTTGGTGAATATGTATAATAGCAAGCATATTGCATAACGTACTTTGTAGATCCAAAGCGCTCCTAGCCGCCAAAAAAATCTAATAATAGAACGGGTAAAAAATTTCTTTATTCTTTCTCATAAATTCAAAGGTAGCCGAGACTTTAATAAAAGGTCCGAGTTAAATCATGCTATGATCAAGAAGAAAGAATGCATTGACAATGTACAATGTCGATAAAAAGTATGGTCAGAAGAGGCTTAAAGCTCATCATGAACAGGTTTTTCCTCATTGATTTCTGATGGTGGCTCAGATCCCTGGTGCTCTTCTTGCTTCTTTTGATCAGAGCCAACAATGACGTCACTCTCCTTCTCGCTCTCAACTCCAACAGAAACGGCAGTCGTACCTTTCGGCTGTTCACCATCATGGTGACTGGAATGCTTCTGATTTTCAAGGGTTTCTAGGTTCGGACAAGCAACCGGAGATTTAACCTTGGCTTGGTACTCGCACTTGGTGGGTTCAATAACTGACATAATTTCATTGATTTCTCCACATTCAAGCACCATCATAATCGAGCGATGTGGTCCATTCCAACAGTAGGCCCCGTTTTCATACCGATGAACGAAATGTGCAGGTGCTAGGTCGTCACCGCCATCCTCGATTCTGGTGGTATCATCACCATCAGAACTGGTAGTTGCTGCCCCGAGTCCCGCAAATGACCCCAGGTTTTGTCTGGAGTTATCCCTGTTTTCTATCTGTACTGCATTTTCTAACCAGCAGATCTCATAAGTGTATTGTCCGAGATCTTTTGACATGCATTGACCCTTCAGCGCAAGCAGCATATGATCTGGGCCCGTGTTGGCATCGATATCCTTTTTGAGCTTTTCAATTTCATTTTCAATAGTTGATTTTTCGCCACGTGATTTGTAGTAATCGTCTCTAACTGAGCTTAATTCTATGTATACACAGAAAGTTAAACAAGTATAGTCATGGTGTTAATTTTCTAGTTTGTAAAGTGGTTACTTTCAAAGTCAGCAGTGACTATAATGGGGTTGGCTCTTTCTTCATTTCTTTTTTAGGTGAGACACCCGTGATTGTATATAGGTATAGATGTTTAATATTAGCAGCAGCGTCATTCTAAATTTTTTAGTGTTTAATTTCCTGTTTCTTTCTTTGAGGTTTGGGTGTTGAATTTCAGAAAAGCAGGAATCCATACCATCTCTATTCTTGAATCCAAATGATGATCCAATTCTTCGAATTGCATGTTTTATGATTATCCAAAGCTTATTACCTTGACCTATATTATTGTTATTGTGGTAAATATAGTGTTAACATCGCCATAAATAATTAACAATAATACATTTGTTACAATGTGGAAATGAATGTTTGTTCTTACCCATGCCATCTAGCTCGGAATCGGAATCGTTGTTGGCGGAGTTTTCAGAAAACTCAGTTTCGATTTCTTCAATATCCTTTTTGGCTGACTCCAAAGTTTCACGCCATTGGGCAGACTGTTCATCCCTGGCCTTCTTCTGTTCCTCGGTAGGTTCACGGCTTGCACGCTCTTGCAAAAGAGTTTCATATTCCTGAACTGCTCCCTTAACAGCACTATCATGATAGTTTTTATTATAACCTTGTTTGAGCTCATTCAATATCTTTTCAAGTTCAGATATGTCCTCAGAGTTCTGCTTAATATTATTATCAAGCAACAAGATCGTGGATGTACAGCTATCATAGCTTTCTTCATCTCTCTTGAGATCATTTTCTTCATTCCCGTTCTGTTCGGCCAATTCTTCTTCTGAAAACGCACGCAAAGCGTCGTTCTCAAGGTTATAGCGATTTTGAGACAGCTGATCGTATGCCTCAATAGCCATAGTCACCGCCTTATCATCATACTCCGCATTATGACCAACTTTTACTTGATGCACAAGGTTAACTAACTTGTATAAATACTGCTTGGAGTCATTTTCATTTTGAGACAAGCGAGTTCTCAATTTGAATACATCCGAAAGCACCTTGCTCTTGACTTGATTAAGCTTAGATTCCTTTTCAGCATTTTTCTTTTCCCTCAATTCTCTCTCTTTATTTTCCAGATCATCCTTTTTCTTTTCTAGCTCTTCAAATTCCTTGGTCTTTTTGGCGAGCTCTTTTTCTTTTGCGGACAATTTCTCGGTGTTCTCTTGGAGCAGTTTCCTGGCTGTTTCAATGTACTCTTGCTTGAGTTTGGCACCGGCTAGCTCAATTCTTTGTCTTTCTTCGACTACTTTTCGGTATTCGCGGTTAACGGCTTCGCATGTGTTGGGGCATTCTGTACTTGTTCCCCATTCATCGGAGCCATCGCAGCAAGCCTCATCTATTTGGAATTGGACACATATGACAGGTCATATTAGAAATTTCATAGTTTATTGATGTTTGATAAACTGACTGACTCGGATGTAAACACAGGTAGCTTACCGCATATCCCGTCGTTAACACGGATCGAGTCAATTATAGAAGGGATATGGCCCTTGTTTTCGCAATAAAACTTGCTATTGTTGCAAGCAGAGGTGCCGGGTTCATCAGATCCATCAGGGCAGTCGCAGTAGTCATCGTTTACTCTTTCATACTTTATAACCTTGCTTCCATCCAGACAGCTGAAGGTCTGATTTTCGTTGGGTTGATACTTTCTCAGCACTATTTATATATAAGCACATGTATGCTGTTAATATAGGAAAAGGGAAGCAATGCAGTGTGGTGGTATTATTGTTATTACGAGGGTTATAGTATCTTTATTGAATGCATTAGTCTTACATTCAGGTGATACACCACGAACATAACTCAATTGCTTGGCGTTGACGCCTAGGTCTTGTTGTGCCAGACAATATAACGATGTGTTTAGCCCAGACAATGCAATGAGGGTCAAGGTCAGTGTTAGCTTCGAGTTCACGAAAATGGTCATTTCTTTTCGTAATGCCAGATTGAAGATTGCGCCGTATTCTTTTAAAGAACAAGCAAAAGTACACCAAGCATATACACACACAAGCACAAATAGCACAGTTTACAAAATCACAAACGCATTTACAACTATGTGTTCTCTACTGGTGTTAACCATTAACCACTTTGGTGTTGTTGTCTATGGTGGTGGTGGTGGTAGTAGGAGGACGTTTAATTCAGGTGGTTTGATCCAACGAGGGGTTAAAATAATCTGATTATGATTTAAAAGGACTGTGACAAAATCTTTTTGGCAAGTGTTGTGAGAACTAGATTATTATACTATACTGTTACAGTGAGCGGTTTTTTCTCCTAACTTTCAAACTTGCGCCTACAGAACTTTAGAAATACGTACATACACGCATATAACCCATTTATATATAACAGAGGTCAAAAGGATATAGCGTTTCTTGAGTTATTTGGTCGAAATGCGTAATTTGACTTTGCTCACTCAGCAATCGGCGAATTGCCCTGGATATAAGTTAGTGTTTCCAATCCAAAGGGACCAACCGACCGTCACGCCGCCTCTATCAATCGATTCTGGAAATCAAAAGATATATGGCGTGTTTAGAAGTGTTGATGAAGATGATAATGGATTGGCGATATTTTCTTTGTCTCTTGGTCTGGGCCAGAAGCTATCTGAGGACTGGGAAAAAGTAGCATTCATTCCTGACATCCCTTCAAATAGTACAGTTTCTGGATTCCAATATCTTGGTGATGATGAGGCGCTATTCCTTGCAACCGATAATGGCGATATAATAAAGATCCATCTTGAACAAAACTACTCTCATGCAAATCCAGAGGCAGAGGTAGGCATGGTTACAAAACATACCACTATTTTCAATCTCCAATAATTTTGTTGTGCGATGTTTATAACCAGAATTACGCATTTATTCATATAGGAAATGTATCCAAATGGCATAGAAAAGATCGGCGATGTCGAGAGCGGAATTCAACATGCCTGCTGGAGCCCTGATGAAGAGCTCCTTACCATGGTGACTGGTGAAAATAAGTTGATCATAATGACAAAGGATTTTGATGTCATTTCTGAATTTAGCCTGTATACTGACGAGAAAGGAAAAGACCAGCTTATAAATGTTGGTTGGGGTAAAAAAGAAACACAATTTCACGGAAAGGCAGGAAAAGCCGAAGCCCAAAGAAAGCCCGAAGAAAAGCAAACCAGACTTTCCAACGACGACGATGGTGTGACTCGCATCTCGTGGCGTGGAGATGCCGCTTACTTTGTCGTATCATTGTGTCTAGGTGATCGCCGACAGCTACAAGTATATAATCGCGAAAGCATGCTTACAAACGTTAGCGAACCCATAGAGTGTCTTGAGCATTCTCTGGCATGGAAGCCCAGCGGTCGAGTTGTTGCTTCAACTGAAAAATTGGATCACAAGCAAGATGTGGTGTTTTTCGAGCGAAATGGATTGCTTCTTCACAGATTCACACTCGGAGCTGATATTGAGAAAGTTCATGGGTTGCAATGGAATTCTGACTCAACAATCATTTCTGTTTTGAGCTCCAAGAATGTTGGCGGCCAATCTCAGTTATGTATAGATTTATGGACCGACAAGAACTACCACTGGTACCTTAAGCAGGAATTGCGTAGTAGCGTGTTTGGACAGCAGGAGCAGAGGTGTATTATTTGGGATCAAGAGCAGCCACTTGTTGCTTACATTGCATCTGAGTCCTCCATAACTCGTCTCCATTTCCATACTGATTCTTGTGTTTCATCATACTTGTCACAGAACTCTAATGGAACGGCCAATGTGATTGATAACACATATATCCTCTCCACGCCATTTAAACTTGCCAATGTCCCACCACCAATGAGCCAATTCCAACTGCAGGCACTGATGCCCACCAGACAAGTGACTCTGGCAGGATTTGGGGACGGCAACGATTTTGTGTCACTCGCATCTGATGGAAAGACCCTTACTTTGTGGGCATCTACCCATTCAAAGACAATTGCACAAGCAAAAGCGCCAGAGGTAGTTGGCGAGCTGAATATCCAAAAGGGACCTACTGATAACCCACTTTTGGAACAGACACATCTTCGCCAGGTAGCTTGGACATCAGAAAACAGCATTGTCGGACTTGGTTCACTTTCTATGGGCCCGGGGCTATCAGTTGATGTCATTGTTTCTGTTACTATTTCCCAAAAGCCAGGAGGAAATGGTTATGAAATTGATGAGATCAATATTTTAGATTCTCTAGCCGAATCTGGTTGTGCAGACCCTGTAGCCCGGCTGGTGCACTGTCCCAACGCTAAGGCAATCATCGCTGAAGATACCCTGGGCGGTTTGTATTTGATAGAAAATCAAGACTCAAGCTTGAGCATGACCAAGATGCAAGACAGCCTGATAGACTTTTGCCCAAGTTTTGATGCTGTCAAGATCCCATCACTAGATGGTGGTGATGATCAAGAATACTTTGATCAAATCGATGGGCAAAGCAACATAGCAGTGGTCGGTCTAAGCTCTCGTCAGCAGTTATGTATATTCAAGAATATTGTCACGACAGGATGTTCATCGTTCTTCCTGCGACATGACTACTTAATATTCACAACCAGCCGACACACATTGAGATTTATCAGAGTAAATGATAGATTCCTCGAAGCTAAATTGCCTGAACAATCTGCCTCAAAGTTTGATGAGTCTATCCGTAGAGTCGAGAGAGGCTCATCAATTGTCCTTGCCTTACCAACAATCGATAAAGTTGTTTTGCAAATGCCACGCGGTAATCTTGAAACCATTCGTCCCCGTGCGTTGACATTGTCAATGGTGCGCCAGTGGGTGGATCAGGGTGACTACCACTCCGCATTCCTGGCCTGTCGCTCAAACCGCATAGACATGAATATTTTATACGACCATAATCCCGAGCAGTTTATAGAAAAAGTCGGCGACTTTATTGAGCAAGTCAAAAACGTGGACTACCTTAACCTGTTTGTTAGTGACCTGAAGGATGAGGATGTAACCAAGACACTCTATGCAACTGACAATGTTGATTACAAGGATGAATCTAATAACAATGGTGAAATTAAAAATGCTTCAGAAGAAACAAAATCAGCTAGTGGAGATGGAAAGACCAACCATGTGTGCAAGGCAGTTAGGGAGGCACTTGACAAGAGATCCGATTCGTTTGAGTACATGCCAACAATCCTCACATCTTATGTCCGTCAGCACCCACCAGACATTGCTTCTGCTCTTCAACGTATGATCCCCATGAGTATTGATGAGCGTGAATCTTCCCTGACATACTTGCTGTTTTTGGTTGATGTCGATAAGGTATATAATGCTGCCATGGGTCTCTACGATCTGACACTGGCCTTGTGGGTTGCTCAAAAGAGCCAACGTGATCCTAGAGAGTATCTTACTTATCTTAGTGAACTCAAATCCATTGAATCGGAACCCTACAGGAGATTCAGGATTGATAGAGACCTTGAGCGTAATGAACTTGCCCTAAAGAACCTCATCGAATGTTACAAGCAGGCTATTAAGGACAAACACGAGGGCTACTGGCAGGAAATCAAAGACTTTGTTCAGAAACATGAACTATATACCCTTGCACTATCCGAATTCAAGGGACAGCGTAGTCAATACGAAAGCATGTCTTGTCTATTCGGCCAGCATATGGAAGGCAAGAAGTGGTATGCCGATGCCGGTACTGCATACCTTCTTGGCCAGGACATAAAGGCAGCAGTGGAAGCATACAAGCTTGCTGGTATGTGGACATCAGCATTGGGACTGGCAACAAAGAATCGCTCACTATTTGGACCCCAAAATGTTTTGGATCTGGCCGAATCCATGGCGACGATTTTGCATGATCGCCGACTATTTAAGGATGCTGCAGATGTTTTGCTTGGATACACCTTTGATAGAGAAAGGGCCATAGACTACCTGATCGAAGGAGGCTATTGGCTTGAAGCATTGAGAGTCATTTATCGCTACAACCGTGAGGATATTATAGAGACAGCCTTCGTACCAGGACTGAACAAGGCCTATGATGATATGTTGGCTACAATAGAAGAAACCAAAGAAAAACTGGTTGAAAGACAGAACAGAATCAAGGAGCTCAGATCCAAACCCGTTTTGGCATCAGTCATGGATAGATTTAGCAATACTGATGAGAACCTCGATAACGTTGATGTTAGGTCAGACACAACCTCAATGGCGTCAGCATATACCACATTTACAGGAACTGTTACCCATACCAATATGACTGGTACGTCGCGTAGAACTGCCAGAACCACAAAGAATAGCAAGCGCGAGAAGCGCAAGAAGGCACGTGGAAAGAAGGGTACTATTTATGAAGAAGCGCACTTGGTTGAGGCTGTTGCCCGCACCATCAAGAACACTATCAGCATGGAAAAAGATGTCAAGGAAATTACACAGGTTTTGGCTGACTTCCAATTGATCCCTGAGGCTGTTCAGATCCAAAATGCCTTTGGTGAACTTGTTGAGCTCATTGAAAAGAACGCAAACTGGATATTTGACGAGGCTAGAGTGATCCCTATGGTAAATGTCATTGGTGATGATGTTGATCCCAACAATCCAAACCCTACAGGCAAGATCGAGAAGCCCCAACTGCCTGGAAAGACATGGAGATGGGTAGCTTTGGTTTAAGTTTGTTTATAAATTATGTAGTCTCTTTATCAAATAATGTTTTTAAACTATTGCAAAATCTTCTTCTCAAGTGTACTAGAATAATCTCCCCACCACTAGCCTAAAATGTAGGGTTTATGAACCAAATTTGCTGGAGACATAAAGCACCCCATTTGGTTCATTTTTGATGGTGAATCTACCATATATATATATAATACAAAAACAAGTTGATTTCAATTACTTTGAGATTGAAAATGTGTTTGTGTATTGCGCTTGCTTAAGCGGATCACACACACTTGACTATTCCAATATAAATGGTGGATACATTATAATTAAGAAACAAATTATCTTGAACTAGTTTCTCAGTAAAGCACTAACAATATTCGAGACCCTCATAGTTTTCAGATCAGTGTAAGTCTGACCAGTTCCAACAAACAGGATGGGCTGGCCAGTAATGTAAGTCATTGACAATGCGGCACCGACCTTATCGTCAATAGTGTCAAACTTTGTCAAAATCATGCCATCGATGTGCCGTGACGACTGAGCGTTTGTGAATTCACGCAACGCTTTGTTGAATTTTGTCAACTGGTCAACTGCTTCGTTACCAACAAGGGCTTCACCAACAAACACGATCTTGTCTGGATTATTAGTGCTGACCAATTTTGCCAGAGCCCTCATCAATGGTTCGTTGTCCTGCATTCTTCCAGCAGTGTCAATTAGGACTACATCATAGTCATTTGTCGTGGCATACTGAATAGCATCTTTGGCAATGGCAGCCGAATCTTTGCCATATCCCCTTTCAAATAGATCGACCATCTTTTTTCTGGGATCATCAGAAAGCAGATGGAGGTTTCGGACATGGACCCTGAGTTGCTCAACTGCACCAGATCTGAATGTGTCGCAAGCGGCAACAAGTACGCGTAATCGGTTTTGCAGTAGCCAAAAGCACACTTTGGACAAGTTTGTAGATTTGCCTACCCCGTTGACGCCGACAAAGACAATGGAGTATGGCTTCCCCTGGGATTTGGCGCTCATAATACCGCGCAATATATCGGTAGATGTCTGTGGGGTTAGGATTCGGGTAAGGACACGATTCATGCTTTGTCTGATCTGTGACTTTATAGTTTGGAAACCAGTGATTCTCTGGCCAATCATATCATGCTGGACTGACTGACAAATTTCACTGGCAATGTCCGAAGCGACGTTCTTTTGAACTAAATGCTCTCTCATTTTAGATATAGGACCGACCAAGTCTGCCTCGGTTAGGACTTTTCCTGTAGTTATAGTTTGTATGAAGGTGGTGAAAAGACCGGTGGGCTTTGAGATCTTTGACAAATTACCATCCTCATCCTCATCATCGTCGACGATCTCATCATTGCTATCATAATTTGCAACTTCGTAGCCTCCATCATTTGTAAGCTTGCCCATTGACTCCTCTTCGACCCATCTCCTTGCTGTTTCCTTGGATTGTAATGACTGCTCTTCATTTGTATCGGTACCATCACTCTTATCAGCACTGAAGTCCAAGGCTCTCATTCTCTCTGCAGTTATTTTTCCTCCATCCCAAGTTCGCATTTCTTTACTAGCCTTTCCTCCTTTCTTGCCCTTCTTTCCACTTGTCTCACTGTCATTTCCACTACCTTTTTTGCCTTTCTTGTCTGCCCAAGTACGCATCGGCTTTCCTTTTCTCCTCCCGCCACTGTTGAGCATCATCATCGACATTGTCTCATCAACAGCCAGGGCCTCCATTTCTTTCTTTGATCCCTCCATAGTTTGCTGGTATTTATTCGTATCTTCAAATCTGCGAGGCTGATTGCGTCGATCCTGACGACTAAGTTCATCCTTTTTCTCAACTGCCCTTAATATACTGGCAAAGCTATCAGTAAAATTGAATTCTTCGAAAACTTGATCTTCTTCTGAATCTTTCTTTTGGTAAATGGCATTCTTCAGTCTATCGCTAAATAACTCCACGAATCTCTTCTTGACCTTTTGGAGCAGTTCTGTGATATAAGTCAATTGTAGAATCTTTTGGTATGCTGCCTACAAGGATATGTAAATCACATATTCAGTTATCATATGCAATTTATCCCACAGATAAATCATACTCATTCATTCATTCACAATAAATCTGAATGGCATTATTTTCCCAGATGATGAAATTCCAAATTAACACTTACCACAAATATTAGTCCCAGGTCATTGGCAAATGTCCACTGAACACTATGATACTCTGTTGTAAAACTTCGTTGGCTCTGGTCGCCAGTTCTTGCATTTTGTATTAGAACGGTTTTTATTAGGTCATTCACTGGGTCGTTCGCTTCATTCTTATGAGTAAAATTCGAATCTGGTTTTGACCATAGCACTATGCCTCCTTTTGTAGCAATAGTAAAAGCATCAAGCATCTTTAAGTTCTCAATATTCAATATATATATATATATATATTATACAGAAAAAAGTAAATATAAAGGAAATGTATGTTTGTGAAGGTTAACAAGCAGACCTCTTTTGAACATAAGCTGTTGTTACTGCTGCTATGAACTTATTGTGGGAGACATATATTTCACATCACATGAAACCAGACAAGAAATCAGTGGTAATAGTACGATTTAATTAAAGTTTAGACTTCATTTAAAGCGTTTATAACAGTGTTAGGGCAAGTTTTTGAAAGTGATATGAATGATCGATCTTTTATGTAACAAAGCCTTTTGAACTTGGCTTGATAGAGATGTTAACAAATATCTCGATAACACTTGATCTCATTACCAAATGTAAGTTGAAGTTTAATTGTGTCATTAAAAAGGGCAAAACTTAAAATGCAAAAAGTGTTGATGAGAGTGGGATTCGAACCCACGCCCTTTCGGACCACGGCCTTAACGTGGCGCCTTAGACCACTCGGCCATCTCACCATTCTTACGCTTGTGGCTTTGGAAAGAATATTTCATATTTAAAGGAATAGCATTAGCCACACGATTATTTCTAGTTATAAACCAATTATAATCATATCAATCATCCTTTATATGTTCAATATACTGTGGATTTTCTTGGTATAACTAAATTCTAAAATATTTACCCCTATAATCCTATATAAATATATATCTACATATATGCTTATAAGTAATTTGATCTTAGATGGATCCTTGCCAAACACCTCATATAGATCGTTTCCAAAAAGGCTGTCTTTAATAATAAACATCTCTTTGGTAGAATTCGTACAGTATATTAGATGTCTTTCCTGATCACTTTACTATGTCTAATATCATGCCATACGTTACATTACATAGGTTTGTTACTCTGTGACCCTGGTAATTGATCCTTGAATGATTATTGCACAAACACAAATATAAATGCCATTCATTAATAACATATGCAACTGATATGTCAGATCTATTCTAGCAATAACCCAACCCCATTAAAAGGCTGGACAAAGTATGTGGTCCTGTATTCACGCACACACACACACTGCCAATGCAAAGTTAAATGCACGATGAGCAAGTCAGAGGTGTCACCTGAATGCGGGTTTTTGGCAAATAATGCTCAAAGAACATAATTCCTAAGTTGCGCTTGGAATGGATAGAAAAATTTAGCAACAATATGATCACAGGGGAATCAGCACTACATTGGAAATCAGCCGAGCAGTCTGCAAGGACCGCAAAAAAGCTATAATGCATTTGTTTGTAGTGGGCAACAGGGACTAAGAGGCCTGAAGAATATAGTAGATTCTATAGCCAATGTCATCACGGATATATTATAGAAAGCAGGCAGCAGAGAAGAGCAAGAAGTAGGGCCTGCTGGAATGATTGTAGTTAGTCAGTCATTTTATTGGCCTCCCTGTCCATTTTGTTTGTGCAGGATTGGAGGTTGAGGACGAGACGAGAGATTAATTCAATTAATAAGTTGAGGGGTATCAACCTTCCAGACAACGAATTGGTTGCTGGTGGATGCTGTTATCTTGGTTTCGGATCCGCTAATGGGAACCAGCGGCCTTCCAGTGATTACCAATCATAGTAATACGAGCTAATAGTGGTTTGTGGGCTTGGCAAATTTTGTTGTGAAGAGCCAGATTTCGAATGGCCCAGTCCTTCAACCTTCATTCATCCACACTTATGCGTGGATCCTTTCATCAATCCTCCTCCAGAGTTCTCATGCTCCATACAGGATCACGATGATGGTGATGAAGAAGGACCTCTGGACTTGATTTATAAAGGATCCTTGCTGCACAATTCTTTTTAGCCATCTCTTTCTAAATCTGGTCTATTTTTCTCATCTGCTGTTGTTGATTTATATTTGTTGCTACTTTAATATCTACATATTCGGAATAACCTCTGCAAACATATACATAGACCCTGTTCTTTTCCAGATAGATACACTATTAAGGCTATTGCTGCCACCACCAACATTATTGTTCGCACATCAAGTGTTTGAAATCCCTTTTTGAGCTTGAGCCTACAATAGTTTCTTTACAGGAACAGCCAACAGCAGCAATAATATAATAAAAGCAAGGCGACCTTTAATGTATAAATACGCATAAGCTATATATGCTATACAAGCCCCTAGCCTCTTATTTTAATTATTCTGGTCATTTATCATACTTTGTTTGTACAGCCACCCAAACCCACCAGCGCACACATAAAACTTTCACCAGCATAAACTCAAAGCTTCTCTTATATCATTCTTACTACCAAATAAGCCGACGGAAGAAGAGGACCTATCATATGATTACTTCCTTTCGCAAAACATTTTCTTCTGTTTCAATAAGCCGTCAAAATACATTTCCAAATTCTTATAGCGAAATGAGCACTAACAACTACCTTAATGTACCACAGCCACCATCAGGCTTAGCAAACCCAGCGGTTAGTAAGGGAGGTAGTAAGTCTAGTAGAGTCCAGAGCTCAACCAGCACCACAGCCAGTGATAGTGGGGGGACACCTTCTAGTACATGCTCGTCAATACAGCAGGTGCCAATCCGATACTTTGAGACCCTTCCCAACCCGCAGTTCCGCGACCGTATTTTGAATTTTCGTGATCTCTGTAAAAG